>OZ010599.1:59757373-59814873 GCA_963932145.1 Acanthosepion lycidas | reverse complement strand
TGATTATTAAATAATATGTAATCAAAACTCGTTTACAACAATAACAATTCAAAGTAAAAACGGGTTTATACCACAAAAGTAAAACAAAAAAAAAATCAACCTAGAGGGCGTCTACTCAAACATGTAAATTCATTAAAAATAATGTTCTTAGACAGATAAGAAACACAGGACAATAGCCAAGTGGTTTAAAGAGTTGCTGTGTGAATTTGCTGAAATAGTAATTGTGAGTTCAATCCCTGGTCTGGTAAGTATGTACTTAGACTCAGTGGAAACATGGCAACCAATAACTGAGCAGTAATAAAAAAAAAAAAAAAAAAAAAAAAAAAAAAAAAAAAAAAAAAGAACAAGATATCTCTAGACATAGGTAAAATGTGTGTAATATTATTATCATCCATGGACTACCAGAGGTCAATAATGAAATATTACTTTAAATGCCAACCCTATAATAACCAACTTAGGCAATAAATATATTTTTAGGAGTTGATTTATAGTTTCAACTGAAGTCTTAACATTGTTTTCATACTAGAAGTATTGCTGTAAATAAACTCCTTGCTGGCCACCCGCAAATGAAAAATCTATCTGAAAATGCCAAGGACGAGATAACTCGTAGTTGGCATCATAATAAAACCTGCCTACCAATTCGTGGTTAGCAGTCAATGGTGTTAAAATGAGGATTTGGTCTTTGTAAATATTCTGTGTAAACTGAAATGCCGGGTTAAGCTAAATTGCTCCAAGAGTAGGAATTTCCATTTACAAGCCTGCAGAGAACAATGATCTGACTACTTTTAAAGTGAGAAGAGAATTTACTCGAGTGACTCATTGCACACTTGTATTGTCTTGCTTTTGATATTGGCTCGTACTGTCAACATCACATATTTAGAAATCTATTCTCGTAATCAAAATGCCACATCACTCAGCATGTGTGTGTGTATGTGTGTGTGTGACAGGAGTATTTCCAGAGGGAGAAATCAAAAAGAATAAACAGAGACTTGAATGATGGGTGGGGGAATCTCAAAAGGCATAAAAGTTTTATTGTTTTTTTTTTTTTGTTTGTTTTTTTTTTTATATATATCAAAGTTAATATGGAAGCAGGGAAGTGAAGCCAGCTTTTAACATTTATGTATATGGAACAATTATGTCGAAATGGAAAGAGAGGGAGGAAATATTAATAAAATTAGCAAGCTCAGTGTGTAACTATCGCATTAACTGTTTCAATATCCAGCAAGTGGAAGCCGGATTGTGATAGCTTTGAATTCGCTTGCTAACAATAGAACGTATGTTTATTTGAATTTATTCCCTCATGAAAAGAATCAAGCAAGTGAATGAGAATAATGCATATAAAGATATTCACAAAAAAAAAAAAAAAAAAAAAAAAAGAAATCTGGAAGACTGATGACAAGCAGCAGGTGAATGGGCCATCAATTGCAGCGAGCAGGAAGGGAAGTATAATCCAGTGACAAGGAAGAAAGTGAACTACAGTAGTGTAAACTGAAAACTGAGATAAATATGTTCACACAATATCTTCAAAAATACAGCTTCGAACAAATTCAAGTTATGAACTAATCCATTTGTCTTTACACTTCTTCAGGTTTATATTTTTCATACGATTATTAAATAGGAGAATGTGCAACATAGCAAAGTAGTTAAAACATTCACTTTCCAACCATGCAACTTACATCTCACTAGGTTTGATTTAACAGCAAGGTGACTTCTTAATATTATCGGCACAGCGCGTGGCACCTTTGGAAAGTATCTGAAAACAATACTACATGTTCACCCAAGCCTTGTGAGTGAAACTGGGTAGATGGAATTGTTCATTGACAGTTTTACTAGCACTGATTCACAAATCATCGTGACCGAGGGTTTAAGAATAATGACTTTGTTCAATCTGCCAGATTATACACTCTCTCCTAGAAACACTAAGGTACATTCAGAATTGTTGCAGTATAAACCACAGGTGGATTCTGTGGGTGTTCAGCAAACACAAATGTGCCTGAGTAGGAATCTGTAACAGGAACTGACGAGCACCCCAACCCCCCTAGAAGATGGACATACTCAGATATGAATGGTTATTAAACAGAACAAGTCAGAAAATCTATATATTGTTTACATTGTTCAGACTGTTGTCCTCATCTTCATTACCATATTGGCAACATTTTGGCCGTTGTATACATCAGCCTCATTTAGCTTGAAATTTCAAATTGAACTCTTCATTTCATCAACTGGGTAGATTATTCTAGTTCCACATGCTATGCCTCTTCCGGATGTCTCTGTTATCACCCCTTTAACTCAATTCTCCAAGTTTTTGTTCACCACTATTGAACGCACAACATTTTGGGTCAAGTCGCTGGATCTAACCAACGCTTTTATCCACTGTCCCATGTGTCCTTGGGGACATATATTAATACTTTACTATGTTTATAACTATAAACATTAATTTTAGTCGGTACACATATTTCAGTTGCTGTCCTTGTTTTTATTTTATTTTCTTAAACAAAAAGCCTAGACCAAGAAGTCCTACTAAAGAAAGACTGTGCTTCTGACAGGAATTGAATCTGTATCTTCTTTTCCATCAGGGAAAGAGTTTCTTTAGCCATGATCTTTAGTAGAACTTCTCAATCTTGGCTAGTTGTTATGATTTTCACTGTTTAAGAAAATAAAAAAAAACTGGGATAGCAATTCAATAACTTTGGATAAAAAAAAATCCATTAAAAAATGACTGTTGTTTATATTTTGGATACAAAACTGAAGCTAGCAGATAGATTCAGAGAAAATTGTGCATTTCTGAAGTAGGTAATTCAAACTTTGATCTATCAACATGGACTCCATAGCCAAATTGATAACGACAGGTTTTAGCTACAGAAATGCTTTCCATGGGAGAAATGGGTATACAGGTTCAATTCCTGTCAGAAGCACAATTTTTCTTTAGTAGGACTTCTCAATCGAGGCCAGTTATTAATTTTGTAGCAAGTCCAGATAGAAATAAAATTATATATATATATATATATATATATATATATATATGCAATTTTTTTATATATATTATTATATATTATATATGTGCAGTACTTATTTGAGAGTGCTCAATATTAGTCATAGAGCTAACATATTTAGTTGGATTGATGTGAGTTTGAGACCCTGGATATCACGCTGTTTGCAATCATCAGAGTTTCTGATGATCGCAAATAGCATAAAATCTATGGCCACAAACTCACATCAATCCAACCACACTGATGAGCTGTGAAACAGCGAAACAGTCTGTCTGTGGATGACGTTATATTGGCTTCTGAAATAAATATTAATTTCAGTTGAGCTCTCTAGGGAGTAGGTATGGGTTTGTAAACAGTGACTATTATAGCTAATATAGCGAGACTCTTCACATAGCGAATTGAGTCACTGTCAGTCACTGGGCGTGTTTCTAAAAATAAATACGCTAAAAATCCACCTACATCCCTGTCGTGCACTGACGGCTTAGTGGTAGAATCTTCGACTGACACCAATTCAGTCGGGTTTCGATCCGAGCTAGAGGCAACTGGATGTCTAGCCACACTGATGAGCTGTGAAACAGCGAAACAGTCTGTCTGTGGATGACATTATATATATATATATATATATATATATATATATATGTTTCATTAAATAATATAGACAAGTGACAATGTATTTATTTTACGTCTATATTATTTAATGAAGCGTGTATGAATGAAAAGATGATGCCTAAATACACACAATATATATATATATATATATATATATAACAAAAAAAGAAAGAATTCAAAATGAAAATAAGACAACTAGTTTTCTTTAAAACCCTTATCTCTTTCTCCCTATATATATATATATATATATATATTGCTCTCTAAACTTCTCTCTCAATTAATGAGAAGGCAACTCTTAAATAAAAAAGAGGAAGAAGAAGAAGAAAAGACTGAACCTGGCAAAAAAAAAAAAAAAAAAAAAAAATGACAGATATCTGCAAGAGCAGAGCCAACTGACTACTACTGCATAAGTTCTGTTTTATAAAAAAAAATGAAAAAGAAAGGAACACCAAAAAATAAATTAATTTTGGCCAATCAAAAAAATTAACACAAGGATACTTTTGATGTCAGCCAAAACCAAGGTTCAAGTCACTAGTCTGGGAGCCTGGATCAAAAGCTCACAGCTCTGGGCTAGAACGGCAGAAGGAACGACAAGAAAACCTATGGAACAAGAGATACGACTACCAGAGAAACTAGCCGTGCATGATGCGTGAAGTAGTTAAGAGGCCATTTACTAATATTTTCTACCCTTTTTAGGGCTGAGACACAGTAGATTGATATTGACCTACTTCTAACTACTACTTCTTTTATGTGTCATGTCCCTTCAGGACATAGGCGATCATGGCTCTCCATTTCCTCCTATCCCATGTAGTTCCCAATAAGCTTTGACTTTTTGTTATTTCTCTCAGCCCCGGTTCTGCCATCCACCTGCTTAAGCCCGTTAAGTATGTCATGCATTGCTTCCCCTTGACCCTCTTTCCCCATTATCCACCCTGTGAGTATCAGATTTTCCAAGCCCTCATTTCTTATTACATATCCCAGAAATTTCATCTGCCTCTTCCTGATGTTAAGTATGATTTTTCTTTTCATTTGCATCCTCTCCAAAACTTCATCATTGTTCACATGTTCACTCCATGGTATCCTTAGCATCCTTCTGTAGAACCACACCGCTGTTGCGTCAGCAAGGTCTTTCTGCAGGCTGCTACCAATAAACAAACGTTTGCTACACCAAATATCGAACAACTCACTCTAAATCAAATAAATAAAAAATATATTATTTATTTTATACCCTTGAGTCAGTTCATTTTATTTCCAATAAAATAATTACCCAGAACCTCTGGCACCTTACCACAATTTCACTACAAGAAATAAAAAGATAGAAGTTTGAAATGGTCTGGCATGACGTCATGTGTAACGGCTTTTGGGAACGAGTCAGCACAAATGAATATGGTTTCTTTTAATATATATGTGTGTGTACATTAATTATATCATAAGCACTTCAAGATATCGTCTCCTGGTATATTGTACTTTATTTAATGTGGGCTGTTTATTTTATACAATAATAGCTTCTACAGTTCTGAGTCTTTCCTAGCAGACCACTTCAAACATTGTGCTTTCCAAAGAATACCAGTATATAGACAAAGGGATTCTCACTACCACACGGTTCTTGATAATGACTGCAATAGTTCAAAGAACTTGAACAAAACAATAAAAAAAATATAACCTTCGGACAGTTTATAGACAACTCTGAGCACACTTCAACACCTCATTCAAAAATTGGAAAAATATATTCAAAAAATTCAAGACAGACTTTGTTGATATTTTTTAATCAAACTATATATATATATATATATATATATATAAAACACAGGTTGAGTTTTTCAGGTATTGACATGACTTGTCAGAAATGTAAAATTTCAGAAAGCACTGGGAAGGTTCCTAGGTAATGTGCAGCTGCCCTGGATGGGGGTTACCCAGTCCATTTATATAGCTTACGTTGACACTAGTTTTTTGTTAGTGATTGTCATAGCAACAACTTTGTTCATCATTTACTTATAAGGTGTTTCATGCTCAGTAAAGATATAAAAAATGTCAAAAAGTTGTGCATTTATATATTTTTTGTAAGTAGTGATCATGTTTTTTATTTGTACACATACGAAACATTTTTACGTGAAATCTCCATTTCACCACTTAAAAATCCATGTGAGCATTACATGATTAGCGTCATTACATGTATCTGTATGTACCCAAAATTTATTAAATTTTATTTAAAATTACCTTCAGGGTGCATGTTCATATAAAACTACCTCCAGAGAATGTGTATAAGCTGTGTTATGACCTGTAAAGGGATATTGTGTTTATGCTTGGGTTCCATTTCCAAACTGCACCATTTTATAGATGCTTAATACAAATTAAACAGCCTGTATTCCAAAATCCAAAATAATCTGAAAGCTAGAGCATTTCCAATCCCAAGAATTTTGGATAAAGGATTCTCAACATATATATATATATATATATATATATATATATATGTATATATATATGTATATAAGGGATGTACTATATCTATTTGTCTATGTCACAAATAGAGTTTGTTTATATTGTTCACTATACATAGCCTTTTGTCTACAGCCCTCAAATTTGATGTTCATAATTAATGGACCCTGGCGAAGATTTTGGCATAATTTCTTTTGTTCATCATGTGAAAAGAGTTGCTCTGCCATTTTTCTGTTATAAAGTAATTTTATGGTTTAAGATTATAATTTCAATTTTATAATTAATGTCCAAGAAGAAGACAAGAAAAAAAAAGTGTGTTGAAAAAACAATTTTACAGAATATTTTTTTTCAAGAGATATTTTCTTCAACTTTCTATAGAGTTTCTTCTTTGGAAATTTTCCAGGAACAAATTAAATCTATTTTGTTCTTCTTGTTTGCTCCTAAATTAGACTTATAGGAAGTGAACCCTTGACATATGAGAATAATGATAATAACAAAGATATTGTCAAATCAACATTTTTAATACCAATTTCTTTCACTATGGGATTTGAAGTTATATGCCACTTCTTTTTAGGATTGTATAACGGAAATGAAAAGGACACTTTTCTTAAAAGAGACAGTCGAAATTTCTACTAATTTCTCTAAACAATTATTTTTTTTTTTTTTTTAAATCATTTCACCCGCAAGCCAAGC
This sequence comes from Acanthosepion lycidas, assembly GCA_963932145.1. Taxonomy (NCBI): domain Eukaryota; kingdom Metazoa; phylum Mollusca; class Cephalopoda; order Sepiida; family Sepiidae; genus Acanthosepion; species Acanthosepion lycidas. The sequence goes on along the minus strand of OZ010599.1, from coordinate 59,808,145 downwards.
AATAAAGCCTTTATGACACAAGGTTGATTGATTGATTTGCTGCTAGAAAGGATTAAAAAATTTAATAAAATAATCAAAAAATAATTTGGTCTTTCCTCTTAATATTAACAAACATTTTATTTTCGCTATTTATATTGTTGTCATATTCATAATATTTTTTATCTACTGTGCCATGTGTCCTCAAGGACACATGACACAGTGAATAAAAGTGTTGGTTGAAGAAATCCAGTGACATAACCCAAAGAGTTGTGAGTTCAATATCTGGCTACAGCAGAAGTGAACAGAAATTTGGAGAGTTGAGTTAATAAAAGGAAATAACTGAAACTGAGATATACATAACAGGCATGGCACATGGAACTAGAACAATCTACCCTGGTGGATGAAATAAAGGGTTTGGCTTGAAATTCCAATCACCTGAAGAAGGCTGGAGCATAAAACTGCCGAAACATTGTGATAAGGACAACAATGTAAATAGTGTAAATAGTTACAATACTCAGAAATGTAGACACAAACAAACATTTTGATAATAAAACTTTTTTTTTTTTTTTTTTTATCAACTTTGGGCCTTTTTCAACATGGTGTGGTCTTTTTTTATTTTTTGGAAATTTTATAGGTACCTATTTAAAACCCAACATAATAAAGAAAGTCATTCAAATTATTTATGCTTCGGTCAAATAAATATTAGGTTGAGTCATAAGTAATTTCCGTTTTTGGCACCTAATTGTAATAATTTGAAGAATGAAGTTGATAAACAAAAGCAGAAATTATTTATTACTCAACCTCATGATAATGTTGGTGGTGGGGCATCTTGACGTGGTGTAATGGTTAGCAAGCTTAACTCGCTAGAACAATTACAACTGAGTAGTGCATTCAATCCTCACAGGGTGCTCCATAGTTTCAACCTTGAGCCACATCTAATTTACCCTTAGAAAATCACTTAGGGCATTTTGACGTGGTGTAATGGTTGTATCACTAGGTCAATTATGACTGAGTAGTAAGTTCGATTCTCACTGGGTGCCCTATACTTTTGGTCTTGTGCCACATCTAAGCCATGCTTAGAAAATCACAATGATAATGTTTGGTTGTTTAGTTAGATTTTCGGAAGAGGGTCAAACGGATAACTTGTCAGCAGCTCCCATAAGCCTCAATCTAGAATGTAAAGGTCTTTCGAAATTTATAAAATACATCACACCTCATCAAGACATGTTCAATATTTCTGTATTCATAAAGGGACAATGAAAAGTGACAATGAAATAGGCTTTTCTCTTTCTTACTTTATAGACTGAGGAAAAAATAGGGGGGGGGCAAACTTATGAATATTCATTTTAAGTTATAAATATTTTCCTTAACATATGTTGTTCTTTTATCGGAAAAATTGCTTTCTTTTCATTTTTATGTATAAGAATGGAAGAAATGCTTTAAGTACAGTGGAAATTATTGCAGCACTGCCCCCTCCCCCACCTCAAATGTGAAAATTCAGGTTTGTAAAAAGGTATATTGAATTTGGGTGAAAATAGGATAAAAAGTCTTATGTTGATATAGAGAATAAGAATGTGTAAAGAATGTTGGAAAGCGGGACATTTTATAATACCTTTGAAACGTATGCACATGATTTGAAAAGTAAAAATTTATTCAATCTTTTAACAATAGTAAATAAACAGAAAAAAAAAATAGTAGAGAAAAGAATTCTGTTTGCTTTGATTCTATCCATTCATAATTCTAAGCAAAAAGGCTTTCCTTCAATAAAAGATCACTTTCACTGAAATGGACACTTGTTACAAAATATAGATGAACCCTAAAGAAAATGAAAACAATAAAATAAAATAAAATTAAAAAAAATAACAAGAATGCATTATAGCCTTGCTCTCCTCCCATCATAGTTCTTTGACTGAGAAAATCTTACACAGAGAACTTCTCTTAAATAGCATAAAATCAAGAAATAAACATTTCAAAAACACTAAGTAAACATGATGCAATTGCTATTAAAGTTAGAGGTTTGAAACCATGCATGAATAACTATGTGAGCCTTTATTTTTTTTAAGTTTTATTTTCTGTTTTCTATATCAGGAAGAAAAAGAAGCTTATAATTTCTTTAGTAATAGTATTGATAATAATAATAATAATAATAATAATAATAATAACTAGTTTTAACCAATGAAAATTTCATGGTTTTCCTATTTTAAATTTCTGATTAATCATAATTCTTCAGTTAATGATTGAATAAGCTCATGGTGCGTTATGTTCTATGACAATGAAACAGCCATAGAAATTCTATTACATCATTAAATATTTGAGCTTAACTTTAACAAAATATTGCAATAGCAATCATAAATATGAATGCAGTTGTTATTTTAAGAATTAAGGAGATACAAATGAAGATTTGAAATTGATTACTTTTTCAAGGAAACAGTCTTTAATTTCTGTCTTCCCTTTTTTCTTTCATTTTCTGACTGAAACCAGGTAGCATCTTTGGTATGCCTTTTGCTTTCTCATGGGATCAAAACAGAACAGTTCATATTATTTACAAGGTATTAGCAGATGTTAAACATTTCTTTCTTTCACTGAAATCAAGTAGGTCTCTGATACGTCCTCAAGCTTTTCATGAACAAAAAGAAATAGTCTTTAATTTATGAGGTATTGGCAGAGTGTAAAGGCCGTGCGAACTAATGAAGAGAGGGACATGCACAATTATTATATGACTAGCAGGATAACCCGCCTTTGCCCGGGTCTTTCATTACTGGGAATTTTTGCCATTCAATTGGAGCAGTTTAAGTTTAAAGTCAGTCCAAAAAAAGATTAAAGATTTTCAATTTTTCACCTTCAAGGTTGTAATTTTTTTCCAGCCAATTTGGACCCAAAACCAGCACTGAAGAATTATCTATCAAACCAAAAAGATTTCATCAAAATTGGATGAAAACTGCAGAAATGCATAAACAACATTTGATCACACACACATTTTGAAAATTATAGATATAAATAATATTGTAATAATTTAAAGTATCTATTTTTATTAAAGTTTTTAGGAAAGATATATATCCAAGAACAGACAGTAAATAGTAAAACGTTGCTGAGAGTTATAATTGACAGGAAGTAGTGGAGAGCCATTGTCACCAACAATTTGGACTCAAAACCAGCACTGAAGAATTATCTATCAAACAAAAGAAATTTCATTGAAATTGGATGAAAACTGTGGAAACACATAAACAACATCCAATCACACACACATACATACACACACATTTTGATCATTAGAGATATAGATTATTATAATAATAAAACACCAGGTATTTCTCTCATGGCTTCTAGTCTTGATTGATTGGAGATGCTTCTTTATGGCAGTGAATGCTGAACAATCTCCTCACAAATGAAGAAAAGTCTTGACGCAACAGAAATATGGTTCTACAGGAGGATACTGAGAATCCCATTGACTGAACATGTGAATAGGTATCCCTAACTGCACTAGGTAACAGTGCAAAAGTGTTGAAATTTCTTTTTAACTGCTGATATCTCATCTATTGTTGATAAAATTCGGATGAAAAAGAAATTTAAACTTTTCTCTTTCTAAAAATACAATTCTTCCTTTTTAGTCGACGTCTCTATTTTAATGACAGACAGCACTTTTACCTCGTTTTCAAAGTTGATATAGTGTTTTTTATAATTTGTTTTGCTTCGAATTATGTCTCTATACACATATCAAAATACTCCCATCTTAAAGAAAAAAGGACACTTGTCAATTTGGCCAGCAGACCATAGGTTTAAAGCTGTCTTCCACAAAAATTCAAGTTGAAAACTTAAGTGGATGAAATACCAGAGAAATTCAACTCTTAGAATGAAAAAAAAAAAAAAAAAAAAAAAAATTAAAATTACACGTCCTTATAGAGCAATGACTGGTCTTTAACAATCAGTTTGTTTCATATCTCTGCGTCCATACAATTCCAGGCGCACACAAATTTGAAGGTGGGTATACTATATTCATTTTATGTAAAACGGTGGCTCTGGTGCATCTAAATTTGTATTGTTGACCAACTGAATGGACATCACCAGCTGAACCCCATTTTAAATCAGACTTGTTTCATTGATGGATATTACATTTTAAATCTTTTTCTTATATTTTCTTTAATGATGTATTTTAAAAATGAACAAGATACTTATTCATTTTATTTTACTGAAACTGTCATGCTCAAATTACTTTTGCCACAGCTTGTTTTTATGCATTTTCTTAAAAAGAACATGAAACAGAATCCATATTATGAAATAAAAAAAATAAATATAGAAACTAGATATATTCTTATTTCTTTAAATTTCACACTCACTTTTGTTCATAAAAAATTAAGTTTTTATTTATTTATTTATTTATTTTTAAAGTACAGCTTTCCTTTTAATGGTCCTATTCATCTACATTTGTGGCTGGCAATATTTTCTCTAGTTGTCAGATTTAGGGATTAAATTGAAAATTTATTTATATTTCCTTTTCAAAAAATTAAATTGGATACATTTTATAAAAAAAAAAAAAAAAAAAAAAAAAAAAAATGAACTGGTTAAGCCTAACATTGGCTTGGTCCATAAAAAATTTAAATGTAAAAGGTAATTTTTAAAATGTAAAGTTTTGTTTTTCATTTTTGTTTTTTTTTCTTTTTAATGATTATTTATTTACTAATTCTATGGATTAAGTCCTATCTCAGGTTAAAATAAAATTGTTACATTTTCTTAAAAAAAAAAAAAAAAAAAAAAAAAAAAGGATGCATTTTATAGTTCAACTTTTGCAAAATAGGTTTTCTTTTCCGTAAACCATTATCATAACTGTCATAAGCAGAACAATTTTTCATAACAGGTTATCTGTTCTGGTTTTTTTTTTTTTTTTTTTTTTTTCATGGATTAGTGCCTTCCATGCCAAAAGCTCTTATCCAGGTGATTAATAAAATGCATATTTAATCTTCCATTCAGTGGATGATGAAATCTTTGCCCTAGAAAGTACTGTATTTGTTGGCTTATTGGATTCACCCAGATTTTGACATGGAATATTTAGAAAAAAAATGAACACATAATAACCCAAAAAATCAAAATTATAACCTTATCTTTATATGACATTCTCACTAACTATAAAGAAACACTTGTACTTTCTTTTTAATAGAAGTGAGGTAAGGTTTAATTATCATGACATTTTTTCGGTGATTTTTTTTTTTTTTTTTTTTTTTTTTTACGTGTTTTTTTTTTTTTACGTGTTTTTTTTGCAACCAATTTTTTGTAAGATTACAATTTTTATAATTTGGAAATAAATTTGGGAATAATTGAAGGTGCTGACTTAAATGCTGCTAAATAGAGCAGCTTTTAAGCTAGCTCATGCAAAGGGCACTTGATTGAGCCTTCACCACAATAAGTAGGGAGGAGTAGAGGCGATAGGCATCAATGAACGACAGAACTCAAAACTGATCACTGCATTTAAGTATTGCATTAATATTTAAGCTTACCTTTCAAAAGTTCAATGATAATTCTTCTGCCACAACTTAATTCAATGACAATTTTATGTATATAGATCCTCACTTTCAATATTAACAATTATTTTTATTTCATGGGTGAATTTCACTGGATTTTGCAATTAATTCCAATTATTCCCAAGTTATAAAAATTGTTATTGTACGAAAAATTTGTCACAAAAAAAAAAAAAAAAAAAAAAAAAAAAAAATCACATTTTATATATATATATATATATATATATATATATATATTGCCGAAAACAATCACTGTATTGAAAACTTGTGAATCCAAAATTTCAGGATTGCAGGTCCAGATCTGGCCCAGAATCTTTTTAATTTGCTCACAGAGTTGGCCCAATTCCAAAATGTTATGATATATTGGGCTACGGCCTCTCGGAGTGAAGTTGTAAAAATGAGACTGTGTGTCAAACATTTTTTTTTTTGTAAGAAAATGAGGATTGATTTTAAATCATTGTTATAATTTGTGGAGAAAAATGATAAATTCCAATATTACTCAATGATCTTGCCAATGTGACCTCCATCTTCTGGCTTTCTCCTTCTATATTTTAGATAGGAGTCATTCCCTTGTTTAAATTTAATCTAAATCAAAGGGAAAAAATATTTTCAGTGGGGGGCATGGTTTGTGACCCCACCCTCAATCCCCCTTCCATTTTCAACCAGAGACCATCCAAGTGGTTACCCAACCTGACGATAATTTTAAATGGGCCCCATCAGTAAGGTTACACATTGCTCTTATCAAAACCTGTCACCATGTGATGCATCTGCTTGACACAACCTTAGTGGACTGGGCAGCATAATGAGCTTTGTATATTTGCACCCCAGCATCACTTTGTTGGCATGTTGCTTCCTCATTCAGTAATAGTCATAGGAATAGTTATTTTTGTTGTTCATTCACTCACTAATAATTGTTGTTGTTGATGCTAAAAAAAAAAAAAAAAAAAAACCCAAAGAAGTACAATATATGTTCATGTATCATGTGACTTTTGAAGACTTAATTTTGAAGCTAATTTTAAGGGAGTCACATCATACATGAGATATAAAATTTGCATATGTACTGCTGGCCCTGGCTACACTCTTGACCATTTACTATAGTCAAAAAGTTTGGGGGTTAACTATTTGCCCATAGCTGGGATCCTAACAGGTACGACCATACCAGGTCAGGGAACAACAGTAATTAAGAGGTGGTTTCACACTCCTCAAAACCTCCCGATCAGAGGCCTTGCTGCCAGATGTAGTTTATCATCATACCCAGGACACACAATCACACAATACACTCATGTCAATAAGCAGGCAAAGTATTACGGTGATCCTTAATTATATCTGATCTGATTGCTTTGATTGTTCAAGCCATGCTCACAGAAAAGTCCCATGAAATAATTACTTTTCCTCCCTTATTTACAGGCTTAGGATGAGATCTGTACCACTTACATTGAGTTTTAATTCTGTATTGCATACAGATTACCCAGTCTATGTACTGACTCATTCTGTCATGTGTGGTTTTGTAATCTTGTTATTATATTGTTGCCGCACACTGATATAGTCAATGGAAATTTTGTTCTTGAGGCATGGCATCCTCACAACTCAACTTTTTGGAGAATCCTCACAGAGTAAAGAAAGGATAGTAGTTTTCTGGAGGTCTATACAATCTTGGTCTCAATTCCAATTCGCCCTAAGGAAAAACTAAACTTATGGTATACTTCCCAAGAAATTCTCCATCTAATCCAATCATATTGTCACCTATACTCCTCCTGTGCCAACTTCAGATATTCACTAAGTATATGGTTAACTGTCTCATCAGCTTGTCCACACATCCTGCATATGCTTCCTTTTTTGCCATCTGTGCATCCATTCTGATAGCTTGGTGTCTTTCCTTTTATAAACCCGTGTTTTAGCCAAAGCCATCACTTAGGTCCAGCAATTTTCTCTGGCTGCTGAAAAAAAATGACCATGAAGCTTCTTTTCGTTTAATATGTCATGCAATTATTATTATTGTTCTATATTCCATTAAGCATTTTTGCACTAAAAAAATAGAACATCATATACATGCAAATTCAATAATGTAAATGATGATAACATTTCAGGTTATCAATACTGATTAACAAATAATAACAATGCAGTTGTGATTATTTAATATTTATTTACATTATTTTCAGAACAGTCATGTTGAATTTTTATTTTTTAAAAAAAAAAAAAAAAAAAAGTTTTTAGAGGGATTTTCCCTCTAAAAACTCCTCAAACAAAATCATCCCCCTTAAATTGTTCTTCAGTGACTATTATGTTGAATGATTTTAATTCAGCAGTTCTAATACTTTTTAGTCATTTACCAAGTGACTTGCTACAGTTAGGGGCTATATCTCCTACTAAAGGTTACTGTCTAATATTTTTTTTTTTTTTTTTTTTTTTAGAGAACGGTATCTTATTGTCACTGATGTTCATCCACCAAGTAGATTTCAGATGTGAACCGAAACAACAAGACTTGATGTACATACATTCCTAAGGTAGAATTTTTTTTTTCTTTTTAATCAGTACCTGGTATTCACAAATGGTCTCTCATCTAAGTACTGACCAAGTTTGATAATTTCAGAATTATTTGGCCATAAACAAAACAAGCAAAATAATAAAGATAAAGTGAGAGGATAATGAAAAGAAAATTAAAATAAATTAATACAATTTAATAATAATCTTCAATTCCAAGGAGACATATGGCAGGGGATGATACTTTTCATGTAAAATTAAGAAGTTACCTTTTGCTATTCATATTCAAACTATTATCCCCATCTTTGTTGTTGTTATCACAAACTTTCAGCTATTGTGCCCACTGGTTTTCATCAACTGTAGATCAATCTCTGTAACCGACAGAAAATTCTGAACCAGACCCTTTATTTAATCTACAGCGGTAGAATGTTCTCGCTCCATTGTCCATATCTAGGAATATTGTCTACTTCTTAATTTTAGTACTGCTCAGTTACTGCTCTCCCCCATTTCCACTGATGCCTCTGGGACAAATAACCTAGTGGATTAAAGTGTTGGTTCAGGAATTCGGTGACATAGTAATTGTGAGTTCAATCCCTAGGCTGGGTAGCATGTACTTGGAGTCAGTGGAAACAAGTAAGCAATAAGTGAGCAGCACTAAAATAAGAACAAGCAATATCCCTAGACATGGGCAGTGGGAGAAAAAAAATCTACCCTCAGATTAAATAACGGGTTCAGTTCATAATTATCCGGAGCTTATTCGGATTAATATACACTGTATTGTCCTGTAGCCTAGCCTAGTGGATTGAAGCATTGGTTTTCCTGTAGTATATCCTGAGTGATACACAACTGATGAAGGCCGGAGGGTACAATGACTGAAACATTGTGATAGCAACAACAAAGATGAGGACAATAGTCCAAAAGTAAATAGTGTAAATTTACTAATTATTATCCCAGAGAATATATGAGCTTTTGGCTCATATAAACGGATTCCAATAATTTTTTAAATAAATCAACTTTAATTATTCACTGACCCATGAATTACTAACCATAAATATAGTCAAACAATCTGTGTTCTTTGTTTTCTTAGTGACTGAAATGCAGAAAGAGATTAAACAATTTCATTAAGTCAGTCGAACATTTTCTTTGATTCCTCGAAACATTTTTCAAATCTCACACCCTTAATGTAATTTGTAGTATTGTAAAAATTGAACAAAAAGAAAAAATCAGCCTCATGCACAAAAACCCAACACCAATGAGATACCGATGGAGTGTAGATATAAGAACGACAAAAACCAAATAAGAAATAAAGTTAAGACTTTATACAATACTGATGATTGTTTTTTTTTTTTTTGGTACACCCCCCACCCCCCACCATCCGAGTGAAATCTAAATCAAATTCATACCATTTATCTTGAAATATTTCCTAAGGGATAAATTCTCTCGAATTAATTGAATATCACTTTATGAGATTTCAGCTATTAGCTGAAATAGAATTAAAGTTCCCCTGCTTGAAGGACGAGGTTCCTTGATCTGTTTATTATAGCAAAAATAATTGATAACCAAATGTTTAATTCATTCAGGAGTACAGAAATGCTTCTCTTCAATTTGACAAACGATCAATGAACAATCATGCCAACGAGAACTAAACAACATCAAATGTTTAATGATATGTGCACAATTCATTGTTATTGCAAATAAGCAGTACATACAAGAAATCCATTTGTGCTTTGGTTGAAGGAACGACCGAGAAAATTATGAGACTAAACAGATAAAAAGATATTAAAAAAGTGTTTGCATGAGCAAACAGTGGAGCAGAAATGCCAGAACAACTTACATGTAATTGTTGTCTCTAATTATTATACTTAACGGAAACAAGCATCGACAATGCAATTATAGCAAGAAAGAAATTCAAAGACTCATTGTTTTGATTCATAATTTTATTATTTCGATGCAGAAAAGATAACTTGGAAAAAAAAAAAAATAAAAAAATAATAATTTGCATAAAAATATATTTTCATCATTTCAAGTAATTTTTCTCTCAGGCGATTGACAGTGGATCAGAAAACTTATGTTAAGTAGATTTTTAATTTAGAAAGAAAATTTGTTAGGATAAAAATGTTAGCTATTTGTAACTTTAGAAATGGTTTTAAATTGGATGGAAAAAATTAAGGTAATCCTTCACATAAGCGGTGTAAAATAATCTGTCAAAGTTCCACTTGACTTCATATTTTATAAATTTCTGGGCCAAGGAATTATCATTATTTATGAAGGGCAAAACAGCCAAAATGCTGTGAGAAAAATAAAGATGAAGACAATAGTCTGAACATAAATTGTGTAAACAATTCACATTTTATGCCTTTAAAAGTTTTACCATATATATCATGCGATTTTTGAAGACCTAATTCTGCAGCTAATTTTAAGGGGGGGGTCACATCATACACAAGATATAAAATTAGCATATGTACTACTGGCCCTGGCTACGCTGTTGACCAAACTATATATCCATTTACTGTAATCAAAAAGTACAGCTGTATTCAAAATAAAAATGAGTTTGATAAAACTGATGTTTTACTTAACTGTATCCAATAATAATGCATGTTATATTCCAATATTAGTATCGTAATTGTTGACAAAGTAACCAGTTTAAAAACTTCAAATGATTTTAAGGAGATCGCATCATACACTAGATATAAAATTAGCTTATGTACTGCTGGCCTTGGTTACGCCATTGACCAAACTATATAATCCATTTAGTGTATTCAAAAAGTACAGCTGTATTTAAAATAAACATGATTTCATAAAACTGATGTTTTACTTAACTGTATCCAATAATAATGCATGTAATATTTACATATTAGTATCTTATAAAATACAAACAAAGTGAATTTGCATTTTTCCATTGTTTACATTTATATTTAGTGGATCGAAACCTGATCATAGTTAAAACAGCAGTTTGTCGTTCAGTTGTTTATGACTGTACACGTTTACGCAATGAGTATGTCATTACTAATAATACTTTGATCATTCTCTTTTAATTTTTTTAACTTATTTAACTAGAAAATGGAATAAAGAGACAGAGAAAAAGAGGTTAATCTATTGTCATTTGATCACTCATAAAAGGAATTTGCATAATACACAAGATACATGATAAAAACATTTTTTTATGAATGAAAATTGTGGGGGTGCACAATACACAAGATTGCACGTTACACGAGCATATATGGTAATTTTATAAATGTTCTTCAATTCCCTCTTTTCTTTTTAAATCAATTTACCCCAAGCAAGACGAAACTGCCACTAAGAAAACAAGTGGCTACTGTGAGTGAAAGAGAAGGAAAAAAACTTTAGCAGGAACTGGAAACCCAATCCTAAACAGGAAACAAGGGATAAACCTCTACACTTGTTCAATAGTTTTGTTTTATCCACTGACCTTTTAAATTTTCATTCGTTATTCAGCAGCAGCATTTTGTGGATCCTGATGGATGACAGTATCCATACTCAAAACATGGCAAAATCTTTGGTTGCACGTCAAGCATAGTGTCAACAGTTTAGAACTTCTGAGGTATGGTTCACATTGCATATTCACAAATTTGTGTGGCATCAACGGTACAAAAACAGATCTGTGCTTTCAGTATTTATTTGCTACGTAGTCCACCATTACCCACTGTAATAATGTTTAATTGTAATAAAACGTATTTACCCTGGCCTTATTGATTTTGTGCCGTTCAGGGAATAGCAGTTTATTTTGCACTGCTTAAGTGAAGGATTACCAAAATTAAAAACAAGAGAATTGATAAAATCTTTCCATTGAGGTGATTTAATTCTAGTCACAATCTGTGTTCATTTTTAAACATAAAAAAAAAAAAAAAAAAAAATTGGACTGCTTTCATCTTTGTTGTTATCAGTTTTCAGCTGATGTGACCTCTGACCTACTTCAGGTAAATGTTTATCCGAGTAACCTTCAGAGAATTTCAGACTGAATCCTTTATTTAATCTACAGGGGTAAGTTCAGCATAGAAATAAATACCATATGAGAGACATTAATAAAGACAGAAAAATGACAGCAAAGCTTCAGAAGCAGTGACAAAACAGAAAGCACGGTGAATGCAGTTAAGTGCGTCAGCAGCAATCAAGATAAAAGAATATTATGCTTAAGGTTCCAAATTTTAAGTCTTTGTGAATTAAAGTATTAGGTCATGAATTTGGTTGCAGACAGTCGACTCTTTTATGGGTGTGGCACTTTTGGGTCTTCTGTATAAGCTTATATAGGCTGTATTGAAATAAAAATGGTTTTAATGTTGAGGGACCATTCAAAGTTGAAGGACTTTTTTGATTTTGAGTAACTTAAACTATGGAATATGTATTCAAGTGGTTGTTATCTTGGCTGAACACTAAACATTATCATTCAGGGCTGTTTTATCATTGCTGACAATGTGAAACCTGTGAATGAACTCAGGGTGTGTCCTTTTAATGACACAGCACTGCAGTGTGTGGGAGACACATCTTGGTTGTTGTCATATAAATTTCAGTTATTTTACTTGACAGAAGTTCATTTGAAGATATGTGTTACTTGATTTTTCGGGGGGGGGGGGTGGCTTGCTAATAGTTTATATATACATATATAATAGCTTATACATTTCATTACAGACAATAGACTATTAAGCTTTTTATTTTTCATGGATTGTTTTTAAGCATAAAAAGTTTACAGGAGGGAAGATAATGGAATGGCCCCCATCATTTTTTGATCTGAATCCAATCGAAAATCTATGGTCAACTGTGAAGATTAAATTATAAAGGAGGCAAACAATATGACAGCAAAGCAGACCTACAGGAAGCAATTAAAACCAACATGTCAGAAAGTGAACCTTCTAGAGTAAAGAAAATGAACAAAATCAATAGATAGTATATTGCTGGCTGTCATTGAGAAGAAGGGTCACATGCAAAGGCTTCAGAGACTTATATATGTTTGTTATCTGTTCTATTATAGGTGTTGATCAATTGTTGATGATTTTATTACCTTGTTATTGAAGAAACTTTGTTTTGATGTTTAAGTTAAGTTTAATATTTGACAAAAATTGTTCAAAGCAAATTCGAGTTATCGAGGTTTATGTGATTTGCCTAATAGTTTCAGACAGACGATATTGTCAAGCTGTTAAAAACTTTATCTCAAATAGTTTTGTGTTTGCTAGTTTTTCTAATCATTTAATTTATATTTCAGAAGATTTCATGTTTACCAGCTGTTTGCTTTTATATTCAGTTGGAGGGAAAATGTCATATTATGAAAAGCATGGAAATATATCATATCATACCCTCTCTGTTTGGGTCAGAAAATTTAGCTTCTGAGGTGAAAAAAAAAATCTGAGAAAATTTGTAATATTTATTTAATTTCTAGTAATTAAATAAGCAATATTTTAACAAGTTAATCATAAAATCTGACAAAAAATTGTTTAAATTGAGTTTAGGTTTATGTGATTTGCATAATAACTTCAGACAGACTGGAGTCAGGGCTGGATTTAGATGAAGAGAGGCCCTAGGCTATTCCACTTGTGAGGCCTCTTCAAATCCTTCATTCACATGAGTAGAGGAAAATGAAAGTGTGTTAAATTAAACAATTTGAGTAAAGCCAGGGATGATGACAGGTATTTAAAATTACTCAAGGGTTGTTTAGAGTCTAGAATGCATTATGACAGTATGTGTAAGAAAGGCTTATGACTGTCAAAAATATTATACACCTTGGCTGGAGGTACCCTAGATTTTGAGGCACTAGGCTTTAACCTGCTAAGCCTATAGGTAAATCCGGAATTGAGTTGTAATTTAATTAAGAAACAATTTGGATTTATTTACTAACTTGTTTCTCATTTATAAAAGAAAAGATCAAATTCTTGAACAGCTTTAAAATCAATTTACTTATTGGACGTTTTTCTTTTAGTCTCTATTGTCGTTTCATTAAAGAGTCTTTAATTACATTTTCTCAGATTTTTTTTTTTTTTTTACCATCTTTCTTGTAATCAATGACCTTTTGTCAGCAGCAGGTACCAACAGTTTCCAAAGAAAATGTTTTTAGGTGGAATCGATGCAAATTTATTTATTTCGTTCTAGACGAACGAGAAAACTGACAAAATATTCCTCAGGACAGTTCAGGCGTAATACAAGTTTTCAATAAATTTTTTCAAATTAATTTGACTTCAGAATAAAAAATAAAAATTAGAGACTTTTTTTTTTTTATGTCTCTTTATTCTAATAATAATCATCAGCTTTTCTCCTAAAATTGAAAGATAATAAAATTAACTGTTAACTTAGTAACACACTTTAGGCAACTTCAGTCACCAAGGAAAGCATTTGTCCTGCCATTGCAGTTGATAACAATCACCAAATAACGGTATATTTAAATTTCATTATAGTGTTGTCACATTCTGCTGCAGCAACAGTAAAAAAAACAGCCTTGTGCTAAAGGTTAAAAGGTTAAATTAGTTTTTCATTGTAGATGAGACAAAAATATTATTTTTAATATCAAAAAGAAAATGTAACATTAAAACAGAATCAATATTAATTTTTTAATTTACTTTTTTTAAAGATCAAAATAGGATTTTCAATCAAGTTTGACTTGTACAATAAAATAATAATACTGAACAAACAGGTCACGAAAAAGTAATATGTTGGGGGGGGGGTAGAAACGTTTTAAAAATCCTGATCGTCTCATGATGAATTTGTTTTCTGTTTTTAGAGATATTATTATACTGTAAGTGGATGTATGGATGGTGTGATAGATAGTGTGTTGGAATGAAAAATCAGAAAGTCGAGTTTGAATTCCAGTCATCTATTACATTCACTTAAACGCAAATATCCTTGGAAAAGGTATGAATCCATCTTTCCTCCTCCCCCCCACCAACTATAGGAATTAAAAGTGAATTCAAAAAGGTTTAGCTCTGTCAGGTTATCTTTATCCAAGATACACAACTGGTGTTATGGCTGCAGTACATGTGGTGACCCAATGGTTTATGGCAGCCAGTATCATGATTATATTGCAAACATTTTTGGTTTTGATTTTAAATACACATTTTTTGCTTTTCACATGTACTTATTTTCTGGAATGATACTATACACTTTTTGGTATAAAATAGCAATTGGAAAAAAAAAAAAATCTTAGATTTTGCCGACACGTTTTGTCTTCCGACATTTTTCAAGGCAAAACTGAAATCGAAATGTCTTTGTTGTTATAGTTACATTAAAAATTTAAAAAGATAGACACTTCTGTCTAACCCTTTTCTGGTTAATGTAAATTTCCTTTATACTAAGAGATTTTTTTTTCCATGTCAACAATACAGTTAAATTCTCAGATCAATTCTGTGGACAGGACAAATTGGTATAAAATGACAATTGGAAAAAAATCTTATTTTATACCAATTTGTCTTATCCACAGAATTGATCCGAGAATTTAACTGTATTTTCAACATTGGAAAAAAAAAAAAATTTCTTAATATAAAGGAAATTTACATTAATCCGAAAAAAAGGCTTAGATACAAGCGTCTATCTTTTTAAATTTGGATTTTTTAATGTAACTATAACAACAACAACATTTTGATTTCATTTTTGCCTTGAAAAAGTCGGGAGACAAAACGTGTCGGCAAAATCTAAGATTTTTTTTCCAATTGTCATTTTATACCAATTTGTCTTGTCCACAGAATTGATCTGGGAATTTAACTATACACTTTTTCTGCATATAAGACTTATACAGAAATTTTAGAAAGGAATGGTTTGGAGAGTGGGGAGTGAGAGGAAAATGAAGTTTTAGGATCTGTTTTGAAAATTAATAACAATAATGATGATACAGCTCAGCTCATTAGTATTGCCATAGATTGAGACCAAGGAGACATATTCAGTCTTCTGCTTAGTTCTTAGCTTCAGCAAAAAAATAGAGAAATAGGGGGCTGAAGATTCCATCAGCTCTCCATTTGCACCTTGCATGCTGGAAAACATTGTCATCAGAAAAAATTTTAATTTCATGAAAAATGACAAAATAGTGATTGATGGCCGTCATAGACATTCCTTTTGATTATTTATTAAATATTTTTAGTATAATGGGAAACTCAAATATTTTTCTTCATATTTAATTATATACAGAAACACATTATATATATATATATATATATATATATATATATATATATATATATATATATATATATATATATATATATATAAAAAAACATAATTAAAATATACCACGCATATAGTGCTGGTGTTAATAAAACAGAGCTATTAATTATATATTAATAAAAATACATATTATCATATTATCCCTCACTGCTAGCACGACATAGTGCTGAAGATTGAGTTGTGCATGAAACCCCCAGTAATGCTATCAATGAGGAAAATATATATATATATATATATATATATATATATATATATATATATATTAATGCGATGGATAAATTGTCATCTAAACGATGCAAAAAATGACATCTCATTTTAATAGATATATTTACCAAAATTATACAAAAATATCTTGAAATACTAAAGAGTAAATTTATTCAATAAAATTGCCATTGGCTTTCAGATGACTTCAGAATCTCCTGCAACTCTTCTGGACGATCTCCTTGTTTAAGTTGATGAATGCTGCCATAATACATGCCTTCAGTACATCTTTGGTGTTACAAGGAGTTTTGTTGGTCTCTCGCTCAACTGCACCTCACACATAATAATCAAAACGGTTGTAGTCTGTGAAGTTAGGTGGCCCATATGTAAGGGGAGATGGTCTCAGAAAATGTCTGACAGCCATGACTGGGTTCTCCTGTTTGTGTGGCATTGTGCAGATTCATGTTGCCAGATATAGGGTCTTCCAGCAGCCCCACTCTTGACCCATGGCAGCATTACCTCCTCAAGGCAATTGATTTAGGCCTCCGTATTAAGTCTGAGGCCCTCACCAACAAATTCGTGAGTTCTTTTTTTTATCGGAATGATCAGAGTGAGTTTTCCTAGCTGCCGTCCCTTTGTAATCACCATAAGACTGATCCAACTCTTTCAAAATCCTTTAACTCTCCCCTCAGATCAACACCGAAACACTCTGAAATGTTCATATTAGAGCTTCCAGTGTGAATGCCAAGCAGCACAGCATACCATTTCCAAATTTCTGGCAGAGTGAATTGTGTCATCGTGCTCTTTTTCTCACAGATGGTGCCCAACTGACCCTACTATACTGTGCAGTCAACAAAATCAAAAACAATGTGCATGTATGAAAGTAAATATATAAAATGGCGTCAATTTACACATCGCACCATGTATAGAGATATAGAGTGATAAAGTGAGAGAGATATACAGAGATAGAGAGTGATAGATATTTTTAGAGGAGATAAAATGTTTATGAATGCTAAAAAAAAAAAATGACTGTGTGTCTGTGAGAGATAGAGAGAAGGACAGATTATATATATATATATATATATATATATATATATATATATATATATATATGTACATATGGTGCAGTTCAATTTATATTATAATGAATCATTCATACAAAAAGTAGATTAGTAAAGTTAATGATATAAAATGGCGAAATCCCTTCGCAAACAAAATTTTAAAGGTGCATTAACACATAAATCACCCGATGAATGTTAGAATCCTTGTTTTTAAAAATTATAAGCTATATAAGGTCTTTCTTAAATATACAGTACAATGTACAGTCAAAAGTACTTTCGTATTAAAGGAAGTCCTTATACAGCTTATAATTTTAAAAAACAAGGATCATAACATTCATCGAGTGATTAGTAGGTTAAATGCACCTTTAAAATTTCGTTAGCGAAGGTATTTCACCATTTTATATCATTAACGTTACTAATCTACTTTTTGCATGAATGATTCACTGTAATATATATATATATATATATATATATATATATATATATATATATATATGAGAGAGAGAAGGCGAGATACAGAGAGAGTGATAGATATTTTTAGAGGAGGAAGTAAAATGTTTATAAATGCAGAAAAAAAAATTTACTGTTTGTGTGTGCTTGTAACATTCAAACCCTTACAAGAAGAGACTAAGTCATCGAAACCAACAAATATCTCCTTCTCCTCCTCCAATATTTCTGTGTCTCAAAAAGATATCTGAAGCAATGATCCAATAAAAAAAAAAAAAAAAAATAATACAAATATCAGGTTGAAACACAAAACTTGTAATTCTACCAGTTCCTGGTAGATGTGTTCTAACATGAAATGTGATGACTAAGCACTTTTATTTAAAACAACACTTACACAGCAAACATGGCCATCATTTTAATGGCTTGTGGATAATCATGTCCTATTCTCACAGACCCTGGATTCTAGATTCATTAAAGTAAATCTGAATTAAATTTCATCAAAAGACCAACAAACATACTGTGTTGTTTATGGTGCTATTAAAATTGGAGTTATCTATTAATGAACAATTAAAAAGTTCTACATTTATTATATAGATTTAAGAATTAGCAAGAAATAATATTAAAAGCTGAAACATTTTTATTAAATAAAACTATTCAATAAAAAAAAAAATGTGCTTATAAATAAAGAAATGCGAAAACAAATTAATGAAAATCATCATACAGTAACAAATTAATGACAGTCTTCTTTTCTTTTTCTTTTTTTCTTTTTTAGGCCTCAGTAATTGCTCCATGCTTTGTTGCAAGATTATTTTGGAGACAAGGGAGTGGAACTGTATTATCTGCCATCATATTTAAGAGAGAGAAAAAGAGGCAACATCATTGTTGAATTTTTTTTTTCTCCAAGAATGAGTCTTTGTTCTTATATCACTGGACATCTACAACTATAACTGGGAGTGTGCAGAAAAAAATTACTATCTTGCCTATTTTAGAATTTTTTTTTTCTTTCTGTTTTTTGAAACTTCCACTTAAGTTCAAGGGTCAAACTTAAAAAAATAAAATTCCGGGAAAATTAATTTCTAATTTTTCTTTTAAAAGACAGGATTTTCTCAAATTTTTTTTTTTTTTTTGATAAAGTTACATCCTGTAAGAAAGGAATTTTTTTTTTTTTTCATTTTTATATCCCTGATAAAAATTATATCCTTGAATTAAAAACTTTAAAAAAAAAAAAAAAAAAAAAAAAAGAAAAAAAATTTAAGACTGGTGTCCTTAATAAATCTTATTTATAAAAGCAGTTAGAAGCTTTTCTAATTAAATAATGTCATAGTTTTATTACATTGATTTTCAGGAAATGAGTAGCAGTTTGAAAAATGAAAATTGATGATTTACATTCTCAAAGGAGTCCTACTTTTAACTAAGAAAACAAATTTTGAGATGAAATTAAGCAAGTCAAGGGTAACATATATGAAAAAAATATTTTTACCAAGATTTTCTGAAAAAAAAAAAAAAAAAAAAAAAAAAAAAAATTTATTCATTTGTGAATAAGTCGTGAAAGTTTCATTAAAATCTGACAAATATTTAATTTTTGCAAGAATTTCCAAATCAATGTTTTGCAACTGAAAAAAAAAAACAAAAAACACTAAAACACTAATCATAAATATTATTATACTGACCACTAATACAAAAAAAAAAAAGAAAAAAAAAAGGACTTTTAATCAAAATTTCAAATTTGCTAGAAAGGATTAAAAAATTTAATAAAATAACAAAAAAAATATTTTGGTCTGTCCTCTTAATAATAAACATTTTGATGATAAAACTTTGTTTTTATTAAGTTTGAGGCCTTTTTTCATAATGCTATGCCATTTTTTCAGTGAATTAGTGAAAGTAACTACATAAAACTCCCATATATTTGTTGTGATTTATTAAAAAGTCAATTATGGCTCGTTATCCTTCCATATATTACACAAACACATTTATATAAAAAAAAAAGAAAAGATTCCCTTCTGGTGAGGTTTAAGCCATACTGTATCAAAACACGGTTTCCTGTACAGTCATCAAAGTTAAGCAATGTTGAGGCTGGTCAGTACCTAGATAGATGACCACTCTGGAATATCCAGGTGCTGTAAGCTTGGATGTGGGGGAGGTGTAAAAGACAATGGCCCAAAATTGTTAATTAGAGAACCGAGTTTCAATTTAAATTGGATTCTTTATATTCACTTACACACAAATATCATTGGGAAACGTTATGAAATCACCTCTTGTCCCAACACTGAAACACCAGTTTCTGTACAATCACTGAAGTTAAGCAATATTGAGACTGGTCAGAATCTAAATGAGTGACCGTTTAGCAATACCAGGTGCTGTAATGGATAATGGTTTGTAATAAAAAAAAAAAAAAAAAAAAAAACTCTCGATGAATAATGAATTTTTACGAAAATTGTTTTCATTTTGTTTAAATTTTAATTAGAATAATTTATAAAGTCTTAAATCTTTTCAAATTCTGTATTAATTTGCATCAGTCTGGTGATATTGCTATTGAGTAAAAACTATATTTACTAATCATAAATGGAAAATCTTACAATTCAGTAAGTCCCTTCCCAAAGTATTTTTTTAAATGTTTTGAATTTTTTTTTTTTTTTTTTGTGTATAAGCATACAAGTTCAATAGTTGAGCTTCAATTTCAGTTGAGTCTGTTATCTTCATTTACACACAAATACCAACATGTGAAAATGTATGAATCGACCTCTTCTCCTCTGAGCTATGGGTTAATTAGTAAGACATCACTAAATCATTATTCTCAAAAAAAAAAAAAAAAAAAAATTTAAAAGTATTTTCTGACTTTAAATAACATGACCACTCTGGAATATCCAGGTGCTGTAAGCTCTGATGTAGGGGAGGTGTAAAAGACAATGGCCCAGAATTGTTAATTAGAGAACCGAGTTTCAATTTAAATTGGGTTCCTTATATTCATTTAGACACAATGGCATGCCATAAAAAAGAATCAACTGAATCTTTCTGGGGATTTCCACATCTTTAAAAGCATAACAGTATATATCAAAATGCAATTATTATAGTCTTGCACCAGGTTCTTATTTGAGATCAGAACAAAAAAGAAATGCAATATAAAAATTTGAGTATTTTTAAAAAAAAGAATTAAAATCAGAAAGAAAAAGTGTCCATACCTGTAGTAGTTTCAGCATGGTTCCTTCTAAAGTTAGTGTTCTGTAAGAAAAATGATAGAAGTTAGTCTAGTATTATTAGGGAAAAAAAAAGTTAGTCTAGTATTATTAGGGAAAAAAAAAGTTAGTCTAGTATTATTAGGGAAAAAAAAAGTTAGTCTAGTATTATTAGGGAAAAAAAAAGTTACTCTAGTATTATTAGGGAAAAAAAAAGTTACTCTAGTATTATTAGGGAAAAAAAAAGTTACTCTAGTATTATTAGGGAAAAAAAAAGTTACTCTAGTATTATTAGGGAAAAAAAAAGTTACTCTAGTATTATTAGGGAAAAAAAATAATGTAAAAAGAAAAAAGTACAAACTAACACCAAGAAATTCATGAAAAAGAGTATATTTTATAATGCAAAATAGAATGTGATGTCCTTTGTTTTAATATACACTGGATCCTTGGGTTACGATCACCTCTATCATCAATAAATTGGTTCACAAACAAATTTTTCAAACAAAAAAAACGTCTTGGGTCATGAACAGTGTCTCAAGTGATGAATACACAAGTCAGCAAAATTTTTTCAAAATGGAGTAAGGTGCAACATTTCTGGGAATGCTATCACCTAGACAAAGTAGTAGCAAGTCATAGCATAGACATTTTCAATGACAACGCCCTGTCTCACTTTAAAAAAAACTTTGACAAAAACAAATCTCACCGGACAAATTTTTATTGAGACAGAGGCCCAGATTATCTCAAGCAGAGTCTGGGTTGGGCTAAGAGACAGAAAAGAGCAAGAAGAAACCCCAGAAAGATAGTTACCTGATGTTTTTTTTTGTTTTTTTTTTTATGGAAAGGGAGGGTGACTCCCCTTCCAAACAAACATTCCTTTCTCTTCCTCGCCACCTTTCACTTATGCCATAACTCTCCTCCATACAGCATAGCTACAGTAAAATTAAATATCAAAGTCTAGATTTTATCCGTTTCGTATTGTGTTTATCTTTTTTTTTGTGTCAGATCTAATGATTTTTATTGGTTTTGTGTATGAAATTGCACACAAAGTACTGTTGTAAATCCAGGAATGGATTAATCCATTTTATATTGATTCCTATGGAGAAAACAGTTTTGGTTTATGTACATTTCAGATAACGAATGGCCCTCAGGAACAAATTAAATTTGGGAACCAAGGCTCCACTCTATTTATTTGTATTTATTATACAGGGTGTGGTTGAAATACCTACCACATTTTAAACTATTACCTATATGGTGCTAGTCAATTCAGGTGTTGATCTACTCTGATCTAATATAATTTCACCAGGCAAAGAGATTGATCACTCTCCAGTGGAAAAACCATGAGTTTATATACAGGGCGCCCATTCAGAAAGTGACAAATTTATTATCACAGTTTTATCTTTCAGGAATGAATAACCTTGAATAAATTTCATGAATATTCATGACATTGAATAAAGCTACTGCCTCCTGGTTACCACGCTTACAAATTTGTATTGAACATTCAGGCAAACATTTCAAACATCTATGATGATTCAGTATCTGTCTATATTTCTGAGATGAGGTATTATGTACACTACTTACATTATTTTTGTTGTTATTATCACGTTTTGGCCGTTGTACATTCCGGCTTTCTTCAGGAAGTTGGAATGTCAAACTGAACCTTTTCTTTTGCTCGCTGAGGCAGACTGTTCTAGTTCCTTAAAGACACATGGCACAGTGGATAAAGGCATTGGTAAGATCCAGTGACAGTGTGAGTTCAATACCTGGTTATGGCAGTGGAGAACTTGGAGAGGTGAATTAACAGGAGATAACTCATAACTGACATCCATTAGACAATTGCACATGGAACTAGAACAGTCTACCCCAGCAAGTGAAATAAAGGGTTCAGTTTGACATGCCAATCACCTGAAGAAGGCCAGAGCATTGGCCAAAATGCTATGATAAATATGGCAACAAAGATGAAGACAATAGTCCGAATAATAAAAATAATGATTGTTCAGTTTGTAAATGAATCATGATAGCTAAATAAATTTATTTCTGAATTTACTGCCTTTTTTTTTTTTTTTTTTTTTTTTTTTTAAAACTGGGCACCCTGTACAACTCAATTAGCAGAACCCATCTTAACTGCAGGTGGAACGGGTCAAATTATTAAAGCAGGAGTTTACCTTAGCCGACGGCTATCAGCTCAATACTTGTACTGGATAGCAAATACACACCCGAGTCACTCAACAACTTAACATTAGGCAAATGGTAATGATGCCTTCACCTAGATAATGCCTTACCATTTTTATTTTTATTTTTTTTATTAAATACCATCAATTACCATCACGGCTTGGACCAGTACACACCATGCAAATGTTTTTTTTTGTTTTTTTTTTTGTTTTTTTAAAGATTGGTGAAATCATTCTCATTTTTATTAAATTATTTACAATTAAAATAAAATAAAAATTATTAATTAATAAATTATTAATTATTTATTAAATACCATCAATTACCATCACGGATAGAAAATTGGACCAGTACACACCATGCAAATGTTTTTTTCCGGATAGAAAATTGATACTGTTATAGGTTGTAAATTTCAGGGCCTCAAGCTTAGCACTTAAAAGAAAGCTACATGGAAGACCAGATTTCCAGGCGATAGAAAACTTTAGAAAACATCTACAACAGTGTATATCGAATAAAGGCCACCATTTGGAGGATATCATTTTTAAAACCAAATGAATAAAAACTGTAGCCCTTTGTTTAAAAAACAGTGAAATAATATTTTTTAACAGCAATTACCTTGGGTTTTTTGTCACCGTTTAAAATGTGGGAGGTATTTTTGCCGCACTCTGTATATTAGTGCATACTTTTTTAATAAGTCTGTTTTTAAACCTATGACAAAATTTTGTACTCCTATAAATTATTTAATTATTTACAAACCAGATTTGAAAATTAAATAATTTTGTTCTTCCTTCCCTTGTTTTAATATATTTATGTTTATCTATTAATGCATATGTGTTTTTTTTTTTTTGATTTTTTTAATAGGTCTGTTTTTAAAGCTATAATAAAATTCTGTACTCCCATGAATTCATTTAAAATGTGATGCACAAATTTCGAAGTTTTGTATTATAAACAATCAGAACAAAAAGACGTTGATACAGAAGAAATAAAAAAAAAAAATACCGTCTTTAAATGAAAGAACTTTAAGAAAACTGTAAGCAAAGACTTGCTTCTGTTTGCTGATCAGGTTTTGCCAATAGAGGGCGCATTACATTTTCAATTCCTTTCTTTAATAACAGACAAACAAAATCCAAGAAAATGAAAGATAAAAGAAAGTCAATCATTATTCCCATAGCCAAGGAAAAAAATATCAATTGGGAAAGCTGATACAAAGAAGGACTGCTGAAATGACTTTAAGAAAATACACCACACACACACACAGTTTAATTGAATAAGCATGGTGGGGGGAAGCTCTAGATTAAAAATAAAGAATTAAAAAAAAAAAATTGGCTAGATTATATACCCAAAAAACATAAAAAAAAAAAAAACTAATAAAAATAAAATCAGCTAGACTATATACCCAAAACATATGTTAATTAAAAAAAAAAAAAAAAAAAATTGGGTAGATTATATACCCAAAAAACATTAATTAAAAAAAATGAAATCATCTAAATATTATACCCAAAACATATATTAATTAAAAAAAAAAAGAAATTGGCTAGATTATATACCCAAAAAGCATTAATTAAAAAAATGAAATCATCTAGATATTATACCCAAAACACATATAAATTAAAAAAAAAAAAAAAAAAAAAAAAATGAAATTGACAAGATTATATACCCAAAACACATATTTAAAAAAATAAAACTGAAATCAAGTATATTATATACCCAAAAGTCTTATTTAAAAAAATAAAATTATTTTTAAATTTAAAATTCCCATCATTTCTTATTCATGAACGTGCAGTCATACCAACATAAACATAAACTTATTCTGACAAAGTCCTAAAGGACAAAACATAAGACACAAAATTTTTTATTTGTTATACTCCTGCACCCTAAAATTATTCTTCATATATAATAAAAAAAAAAAAAAATTATCTCTCATTATCCTAAACATTATTATATTATTACAGATATTAAATCATCATTTTAATTATATACTTTTAAAATCATTTATTTTTCACTTTTTTTTTTTTTTTTTTTTAAATCAATTCGCCTACGAAGATGCAAGGGGATACAGGGAGGGAGTGAAAGAGAATGAAAAGACTTTAGAAGCAACTAGAAACACAATCAGGAAACAAGGGATAAACCTCTTCTCCCGTTCAAAAGACTGAAAAGGAGTGTGAACTGGACAATAGGCAAACTTATCTACTCTTATTGAGAAAATAAATTAAAAAAGTAAATAGTAAATAAAATATCAGTATTTAGGCATAGATGTTAAAGTATAGATTTAAAATAGATTTTAGAAAGAACTAGGAACCCAATACTAAACAGAAAACAAGGGATAAACCTCTACTCCTGTTCAAAAGACAAGAGAGGAGTGTGAACTGGACAATAGGCAAACCTATCTACTCCTATTGAACCTGTCTTAATTTTTTCATGGAATTAATTTCAAATACTGAATGTATGCAGATACATCTATAATTAACAGATATTATGAACACTGATAAGAAGGTACAGGGCAGATTATTGACAGCACTGGCAACAATTTTTTTTTTGTTTATTTGTTTAATTGCTAATATATTTAAAAACCTATTACAGGCCAGTCACATCGGATATCTTCAGGCCTAAAGTTTCAAAAGAAAACATCTAAAGAATTTATTGACTTAATGAAGTGGCAAAGACAAACAGATAGAACACTTTAGTGTCTGTATAATGCACTAGAAAATGGTATTTCATTATCGATGTGTGCCGACATTATAAATGAATAGTTCTGTTTGCCTTTATGTTTGAAGTGAAACCAAGATTGCAATTGATCAAAGGCGGGCAAATCAAGAAAGCATTCTATCAACATTGCCAGTTTTTATGCAAAGATGAGAAAGTAATGATAAATTGACTATCAATGAAATGACTTGTGTCTTCTATAGAATCAGCTCCTTTCAACTCTTTGGTTATTCTGCTAGTTACATACACAATTCCATTAAATCTAGCTAAATCTTCTTTTTAGCAATCAGCTTCTATCACCGTGAAGTAGATGCAAGCACTTAAAAAAAAAAAAAAAAAAAAAAAAATTAAAAAAAAAAAAATCAAAAGGAAAAGGAGAAACAAAAAATATCAACTGTGTTTATCTATTAAAAAGATCTTCTAACTTTACAGACAACAGGGTTTTTATTTTTTAAATCCGAAGAATTGACAAGTGAGTTTTTAAGAGAGAGAGAGAGAGAGAGAAATCCAGCAGATGAGCTGTTTTGTCATAAACCAAACAGGAAAGAAGAATTCTTACTTTTGCTATTCCTTAATTTGCTTTCTTTGGACAAATATTTTTACCAAGCTGAACATAAGCCAGAGATATGTCAAACGGAATTAACGCGGAGGCAGCATGAAATGATACATTTCTGGAGTTCTATATTTTTATAAAAAACATTGAGCAGAAAAGTACCATACAGACATAGCATCAACTAACAAGGGAAAATGGAACACAGAGGTTGCACTTTTACTTTAATTATCCCAATGTGTTTTTTGACACAGGTAAGTATCAACACTTTATTTTAAGTAACAGCTACAACAATAGAAGAGAAAAAGTTCTCCCACCACTTTACAAAATCTTACTCAACCAACAGAGTCCCTTTTCAGTCAGATTCCAAACTTCTGCATCCACCTCATAATACACAATATTTTTCCAGTAAATATTCACATTATTGCGACTACAGTATGAAAATTACAAGGCTTGTTTACTAAATATATATATATATATATATATATATATATATATATATATATATATATATATGTGGTCTGAAGAGTGCACTGAAACATGAAACTGAAAGTTACAATGCAGTGTTGATCCCCATGTCTATAAACACAATCTCCTCTATTGAGAACTCTTCCACATAGCAAATTTTAAACATATATAGTAATTATCTCACAAGATAAAGGTAGCGTCCTGTTCAGTCAAAATTCAGTCATTTGGTGGTGAAACTAGAGTGACCTTTCCATGGCAAAGGCCTGGGCGATAGTTCATGGAGGCAGTGCACTGCCCAGACAACATGGTTCCATTCTTGGTCATTCCAACAAGATACAAAAGGAATGCAGGGCATTACATTTGAGGACAGCTTGACTGCAGGAGTTGCTGGAAAGTTGTCAGTATTGACAGCAAACTGCCCTCGAGGCTCTACTCCAGGTTTTCCATCTGAATTTACTTCCGTTGCCTTTTTTGTGTTTCAATATGACCACAAGGCAGGGAAAACTTAAAATCAGTGTTTTTTGGGGTTTTTTTTCTCCCCACCAGGATGGACTGCCTTCTAGGGCTGCTGAGTTCTATCTACCTGAAGCAGCTGTTTATGAAGCATAAGTTTTCTGCCTTGGAGCGGATATTTGGGATGCATACCATGGAAGATTTTTATAGACAGAGGGAGCTTGTTCCGACTATCAGTCCAAACTATGGTAACCATAGAAACATACATAATGTATGTATAAAAACACGCACACACACAGACACATTATATATATATATATATATAGATATATATATATATATATATATATATATATATATATAAAAAACATACATATAAACATATATAGATACATACATACATACACACAAAATATACAAAAACATTTAAAACAGTATAGAAAAGACTTTCCTTTGTCTATCAATTATTGTTGGTTTATTTACGCACACACAGACACACACATATATATATATATTATATATATACACACACACACGTGCTCAATATTAAAAATAAACCAACAATAATTGATAGACAAAGGAAAGTCTTTTCTCAAAAATATATTAAATAGAGCTTCTATATAAACATGGGTATCCACTATAAAAAAAAAAAAAAAAACCTTTAAGTAATAATTTTATATATATATATATATATATATATATATATATATATATATAAATAAATAAATAAATATTCTTAGGTAATGGATTTTTATTTATCAATCAAACAGTTTTTTATCACTTTAAATGTTATTTTGCATGGTTCCTTATCTTTGAGAAGACACATTTCTTAGACAGTATATTTTTTTTCGTCTACCAGTCTGAATATTTTGAGAAGTTTCATTAAAGAAAAATGTGCACTTTCTAGCAAGATAAATAAGTGGAGCATCTACTCAAATATGAGTATCCACTATAAATAACATTTTAAGTGATAAATACATACATACACACATTTTATTATATATATATATATATATATATATATATATATATATAATTAATTACTACCTTGTTAATATATAAGCACAGTATCTTGATAAATAAAGATTTAATCTTATTTTATATAAGATTAAAAAGGTAACTTTCTTTTTCTTTTTTTTTTCCATTGGTTTTGCCAAACTAAAACAAGCATAAAATTAAGTGAACTCTGTGCCCTGACTTGAACCTAGAGGTAAACAGAAAGTATTCTATCAATACATCAGTGTATTAGCTGCTGAAATATTCGGGTAAAATTAGCTGTGGAATTGTTACTTAAACTTTCTTTCTCTTTCCTCTTTTCAATATTTATCATTTCTTTTCGTTATATATACATTTTTTTTTTTAAATAATAAGGAGACATTAAAAAAACAACAGAAACTATATTTAAGATTTTTATTAGATATAAATAAATTATTTAACCAGGCAAGGATTTTTATAAGGAATTTTTTTTCATATAAACTTGAAAATGTATTCCTATTCTAATCTAGATATTTATTAATGGAAATTAACTTTTTCGTTTTTTTTTTATTTTTTTTTTTTTTTTGCTTGAAGATTAAATTTTAATTCCTTTGAAAATATGTTGTTAATTTCATTTATGTAAAAAATATATATTTTTAATTTTTTAATTTATTTTTTCCCTGATAACATTGAATATAATTTTGGAGTATATAAAAAAAAAAAAAAATAACCAATCATTTTATTGAAAACCTTCAGTAAAAAATTATCAATATTTTAAAAAAAGAAAAAAAAAAAAAAAAAAAGAAAAGAGGGAGTTTTGCCATAAATAAAAATACAAAAAGGAAGATTTTTTTTTCCCCACCCTCAAACATCAAAACAAACTGCATTGGTTAGATATGAAATCACTGATATAAAGGGGGTGCTGAAAAACCTCCCCATATAATCCTAACATTTGATCAGATTCTGGGGAGTGGATCAAGCTGAGAACTTTTCAGCAACACCTCATATATATTACCTGAGAACCAATAATGATCAAAGCAAGCGAAAACAACTTTCCTAATAACTTCTATTTTGGTTCATCGTTTGGTTGTATTCAAACAGTAGGAAATTACTGTGCAATATCAAAGTGCATCATTTGACGCTTTAAATTTAGAAAGGAATTCCTTTGATCCAAACTGAGCATACTGGTTAATATTTATTGCTTCCAACAATATCAAACTAACACACTGGTAGACAGTAAAATAACGACAGAACTTTGAATTTTCTGAACATAGATATCAATTGAAATCATTAAGATGCTTAAGTGTCTTAAAAGTTTCAGTCATGAAATATGAAAACAGCTACAAAAGAGAATAACTTGAATGAAAAAGGGTCTTTTTTTTTAATTTCATAAACAATTTCATATCTGTAATTATATATATATATATATATATATATATATATATATATATATATATATATATATATATATATATATATATATATATATATATATAACCAATTTAATATCTGCAATAATATTATAATAATGTATATAAGCTATTTAATACCTGTAATAATATATTAATAACTAGCTTAAAAACCACCGTATTGGGTGGCATTTAAACTAGCTCCTACGAGGGCTTTTAATATCATCACAATAGCTAGGGAGGGAGTAGATGCAATAGGCAACAATGAACTACAGAAGAACTAAAAATTGATCACTGCATTTTAGCATTGCATTACTATTTAAGTTTAGCTTTTTAATTCTTCTACCACCACTTAATTTAAAGACCATTTGAGGGATGTAGGTCCTTACTTTCCATACAAACAATTATTTTTATTTCATGGGTGACTTTCACTGGGTTTCGCAAATAATTTTGATTATTCCCAAATTTATTTCCAAATAAAAAAAAAAAAACAAAAAAAAACACACACTCATAGTAATGAAAATTTGTGAGTCCAAAATTTCATGATTGCAAGTTCGGATCTGGCCCAGAATGATTTTAATTTGCTCATGGAGTCGATCTGATTCCAAAATGGTATACATTTGGCTATAGCCTCAAGGAGTAAACTTGAAAAAGTGTGACACATTGACATTGACATTTATTATATAAATGTATATGACCTATTTAATACTTGCAATAATAATAATAATACTAATACTAGTAGTACAAGGTGCAATGGATAAATTGTCATATAAATGATGCAAAAATGAAAATAATACGTTTTAAAAGATATATTTGCCAAAACACAAAATTATCTTGAAATACTAAAGAGTAAATTTATTCAATAAAATTGTCACTGGCTTACACTACAGCCTCCAGATGATTTCAGAATCTCCTGCAACTCTTCTGAACTGTTTCCTTGTTTAAGTTGGTGAATGCTGCCATAATCCTTGACTTCTGTTCATCTTTGGTGCTACAAGAAGTTTTGTTGGACACTCGCTCAACTGCACCCCACATATAATAATCAAGAGGCTTGCAGTCTAGGAAGTTAGGTAGCCAGATGTAAATGATGATGTGATCACAGAAATTGTCTGACAACCATGACTGGGTTCTCCTGCTTGTGTGGCATGGTGCAGAGTCCTGTCACCAGACATAGGATCTTCCAGCAGCTACACTCTTGACCCAGGGCAGCACTACCTCCTCAAGGCACTTGATGTAGGCCACCATGTTGAGTCTGAGGTCCTGTTGGAAAATGAATGAAGGCATAACGTTGCCATTATTAGTGATCACTCCAAACACCTTCATAATCACCTTTAGACTCATTCAACTCTTTCCAAATCCTCTGCACTGTCCTCAGATTGACACCCAAACACCCTGAAATGTTCCTGTTGGAGCTTCTGGCACAAATGCTAAGCAGTACAGCATACCATTTCCAAATTTCTGGCAGAGTGAATTGCGTCATAGTGCTCTTTTTCTCACAGATGGTGCCCAACTGACCCTACTAAACTGTGCAGTTGAAAAAAAAAAAAAAAAAAAAAAAAAAAAAATCAAAAACAAACAACGTGCATACACAAAATTAAAAATATAAAATGGTGACAATTTATACATCCCACCTGGTATATAACCTATTTAATGTCTGTAATAATAATAATAATAATAATAATGTATATAAACTATTTAATCTCTAATAATATTAATAATAAGTAAATAAACTATTTGATAAACTTTTTAATTTCTGTAATAATGTAGCATTTAGCATTCAACCCACACAAACCCATCCTGTAAATACTGGCTCTCAATGTTCAACTGCCGTAATCCACCCCATGTATACTCTGTTGAGTATATAACAACATCATCACAAATAACGCTGGAGTCATGCAAACAGTGAGACTTCGAGCAACTATATTTACAGTGCATGTTTGAGCATGTTGAACGCTAAAGGGTTAATAATGTAAGAATGTAGCTAAACTATCTGTTAACCATTTTAATCTCTATAATAATATTAAAAATATAATTTGAATGTCTTTTTTCAATCTTAAATGGAGGTGTAAACAAAAAAAGTTGATGGAAAAATTTAATTCCATTTTAGAAAACACGTTGCACCAAATTGAAAAATATACTTTACCTTATCAGAGTTACATTTCTTCAAGAATATGAGAAATTTTTTTTTTATCGTTTATACCACCCCTGTTGATTACTACCCTGCACACTACAGACCTTTCTATGTTTGTATGCTATGTACTCTGAAAAGGACTCCATACCGTTTTGTATTCAGAATTTAATTTCTCCTAGACTGGCTGCCAACAAAAGCTAGAGAACCCAGTCTAGCCTACTATTTAACCCATAGCCAGGAGAAAGAGATAGATTCATACCTTTCCAAGGTATATTTGCACAAAAGTGAATGCAACAAACATAACTGGAATTTGAACTCAGTTCAATGATTTGTTATTTCTAGTTGCTAACTGTTACACCATCTGCACATCCATAAAATCATTTATACTTGAAGCCATGCAGATTTCAAATTGTCTGCCTTCATTTGGTTTAAACATTTAATGACTTTTAATCAAGCTTCAAGTTTTGAGGGTTTTTTTTTTTTTGGTAGGAGAGTAACTTAATCAACTTTACATATTAATACTCTGCCAGGAAAAAAAAAAAATGGATACATTTTTATATATATATATATAATTTATCCAAAAATTATAACATAAATATGCTATAAAATCACTACAAAAATGGCCATTTTTTTCTGGTGTCTTATCACTTGATAAGACACCAGAAGTGTTGAAACAAAATGGCTATTTTTGTAGTAATTTTATAACATATTTACGTTATAATTTTCGAATAAATTATATTTGCTCTACTCTGTATTGAGCACTCTTTAAAGAACAGTAATTTTGGTTATTGAAATTTATTCTGTATACACCAATCCTATACTTGTGTGTGTGTATGTATATATATATATATATATATATATATATATATATATATATATATATATATATATAATTATTTATATATTATATGCGCGGTACTTATTAGAAAGCACTCAATATCAGAGATAGAGCTAACATATTTGGTTGGATTGATGTTAGTTTGTGACCTTGGGTTTCAAACTTTTGCGATCGTCAGACAAACGTATATGTGTGTGTGTATATATATATATATATATATATATATATATATTACACTAACGAAAATTTCAAATATTTAATTCAAGTTTTGGGTTTTTGTGACCACAAAAATATGGAATGTCAAAAGAATGTTTTGTTTTTTTTCCCTTGACACCGCTATTATTTTAACTACCTTCAATCTTCAGCAATGTTCATTGTTTTAAAAAAGTGATGAACAGAATTTTAATAAAACCATAACATATGAAAGTGAATTTATACATATTTCTTATAAATGTTCTTGAGAATTGACAACAAAAATAATAAACACTATTTATTTATGGTTGGCAAATCATCATCTCATTGCCAATTCAAACTTTATAAAATCGTATATATATATATATTTTTATTATATATACTCTGCGACACATACAGCCTCTTCACCTTTCAAGTTGTTTATAATAAAAATTCTAATGCAATTATGCATATGTAAAATTTATTTAAAAAATGTTGTTACAATGTACTATGAATGTTTATTATTTTTCACATACATATCTGGAATACGATATGCAAATGTTTGTTTATATGCATGGATTGAGATAAGAATGTGTATTGAAAACAACTACTGAATTTCCTGTTAAAAATGCTATAAAAGCAGAAAAATCAGCCCTAGCTCAACAACCCCTTATCTAATTTTAATGAAATTTGGCACTGTACTCAGCAAAGGTTCAGTGTACAATATACTCATAAATTGGTTGGGATATTATATATTAGGTCGGTGCAAAAATAATGACGTAATAATGTCGTTTTTTGACGTTAAAAATATGTCAAAAAACGACATTATTACATCATTATTTTTGCACCAACCTAATATCATTTGAACTGTATGTCAGGAACACACATACAGACAAGATTAGAGTTTAAGTATTATATAGATTAACACAAGATTAGACGTGCCATAAAGAACAGTATCCAATATGAAAACGATATTTTCATAAATCCTTATTATTACAGGTTGAGTATCTTTTATTTGAAATTTCAAAATCCTTCAAAATCCAAAAGATTTTCAGACGCTCACATGACTTGCCACAAATGGAAAATTTCAAAAAGCCCAGTTACATAACCTACGTTGGCGCCAATATTTTGTTCGTGATCGTCATAGCAAGACCTTCATTCATGGATTACTTAACAGGAGTTACAGGAGTAAAGATATTATTCAAAATGTCAATATTTTTTGTGAGTAGTGATCATGTTTTTTGCACATGTATAGAAAGTACAAAACATTATTTTTAAGTGAAATTTCACCACTTAAGCATCACTGTGGACATTACATGACCAGCATCATTTACCTGTATCTGTATTTATTAAGCTTTATATAAAACTCATTTAAGGGTATATGTCATTTATATAAAACTATCTCCAAAGAATATGTATAAGCTGTGTTATAAAATGTAAAGGGATATCATGTTTATGCTTGGGTTCTATTCACAAGCTGCCACATTTTATAGATGCTATATGCAAATTAAATAGACTGTATTCCAAAATAAATAAAAAAATTCTAAAAACTGAAGCATTTCCAACCACAAGAATTTCAAATAAAGGATTCTCAACTTGTATTATATCTTCACAAATAAATCTTTAAAAATATTTTCCAATTATTAATGTATTAGGTTGGTGCAAAAATAATGTCGTTTTCTCACATATGTTACTATGTGAGAAAACGACATTATTTTTCTACAAACCTAATATTAAATCTAAGGGATCAGTTTATTATCAAACAGAAACTGATCCCCCACTTTATGTTTAACAGCATCAAAAGCGATGTCCAATATGAAATTAGTATTTGCTAAATACTAGTGATTATTAGGTTTTTGCATAGGAATCTTTAAATTTATATTTCTAAATATTAATGTTTCACCCTGTAAAAAAATAGTGTCAATCCCTTCACCTCTGAATTTCATAAACATTATTATACTGCCACCTGGTGTTGACAATGGAAGGGGGGTAAATCTTGTAGACAAAAAAGTTATAAACAAGAGATATACAGTACATAAAACATAATAGAGCTAGATGAAATATTCATCTTTTAAAGTACCAAACTTTTCCTGCCATGCTCTAACTTTATAAGGGTCAGATCAGACCACAAATGGAATATTGCTGGGGTTGCCCAGACCTCACATTCCAGCCTTGACAGGGTTCAAAAACATTTACACAGCCTTGAAGGTGGTGAATTATTTTCCACCTCTGCAACCCCTCTCCCACAGACACAGTGTCTCAAGCCTTTTGCTATTCTATCACTATTTCCATGGAAAATGTTCTGATAAGCTAAGTTCCTTAGTTCCACTTGTTCAGACCTTCACAGCTAAGACCTGCCATGCCAGGTCTACAGAACACCATCCTCATTTCCTTTGTATTCCATCAGGAAGTTCCATTCCGACAGCTTCTTTCCAAAAGAAACCAACTCTTGAGCGATTCTTCCCTGACCTTTATAAATAAGAGGTTATCTTCAAGTCCTGGCACAACTAATCTATCCTATTTATCCTCATAAGCTACAAATATTAAGTCCATAAAACAACCTTATTCAGTAACTCTCTAGTATGAGTGGCTCTTTGGCCTTATATAGAATGAACAATAACATTAAAAACAAAAACAGAAAATTAATATTTCTTTGGGTTTTTTTTTTTCAACTTAAATTTGTTTGGTAATAAAAATGATATCCACACAGATCATTAAAAAGCACTGGAAAATGCAACAAAAACAATAAATTAAATACTGCACATTAGAAAAAATAATAAGGAAAGTGATTATTTGAAACTCGTAAACAATATTCAACATTGCTACATATGAAAATTAAGAGATCTCATATATATATTTTTTTTTGTAAATTTGGAGAACCTTTTCTGTAGTCGATCAGTATGGCTGATGCTAACCTCCAGGAGAGCGACTCCTTGCACCTTCTTGGTCTAATGTTTTCTTCCCTCTACTTTTTCTCTAAATATGGTAATAGTTCTAATGAAATTTCCACTAGGGTATCTAGACTTTATGAATTTAATTTTTTATTTTTACTGCAATGTTAATGGTCCTGACCTGGTATCTCACCTTCAGATACTTCCACTGCCATAATTTAAACATTGTATTTGATATTAGCACTTAGATTTTAACAGGTTTTTATTTTCATAATTCAGTTGGAGATTAAAAACAAGTTTACATTTTAAGATTTTCTATATACAGGAATCTCTTGATTAGTGCGGTTAATTTGTACATTCGTAACTACAAAAACTCAGTTTTCAATTACTATGGTCAAAGTGAAGTATGTTTTACCACACTAATCAAGTATTAGGTTGGTGCAAAAATAATGACGTTTTTAACGTTAAAAAATACGTCAAAAACGTCATTATTTTTGCACCGACCTAATATTATGTATGCACTAAATTTTTAATGCTCTAATCAAAAATGCATTAATCAAGGGATGCCTGTAGCTCATAGCTGTTTAATTACCATACAAATAGCTTGAAGTGAAAGGCATCAAAATACAAATTGTACAATGCCTGTCAGAAATATCAAAAATGAATATAAAAGTGACAAAATACAGGTAGCATGATTTGAGAAGCATCAAAATGCAGATAGCATGCTGCCCAGAAATTCAAAATACAGGTAGGGTAATAAAAGGTGTCAAAATTCAGGTAGCAAGATGTCCAAAGACTCAAAATACAGGTAAACATGATGCCAAAAGCTCAAAATGCAAGTAGCACAAAGTTTTTGACTCAAAATACATGTAGCATGATGCCAGAGACTCAAATACAGGTAGCACAATGTCAAAGGTTCAAAATACAGGTAGTATGATGCCTAAGGCTTAAAATAAAGTTAGCACAATGTTAAAGGCACAAAACAGAAGTAGGACCCTGTCAGAGGCTAAAAATACAGGTAGTGTTAGGCCTAAGGCAAAAAATACAGGCTGTATCATGCCTAAGACTCAAATGTTGAACAATGTTAAAGGCTCAATATGCAAGTAGCACAATCTCAGAGGCTCAAAATACAGGTCACGCCATGCCTAAAGCTCAGAGCACAGGTCGCGCCATGCCTAAGGCTCAAAGCACAGGTCGTGCCATGCCTAAGGCTCAGAGCACAGGTCACGCCATGCCTAAGGCTCAAAGCACACATAGTAAAAGGAGTGTTAAAAAACTTCAAAAATGAATGTCAAAAGTTTAAAAAATTTAAAGCAATATATAGCATGCAGAAAACACTTAAAATATGCAAACAGAAAATTCCTAACATGGATAAATATATATCCTATCAGATTATTCATATACTTGTAAAAATTTTCAGCTGTTATAAACACACCTATTGAACATGGAATTATAATATAAATATTTTTTCTTTGAGAAAAAAAAGCAAAAACAATTGCTATTTGAGTTTTAAGTTCAGAGGACAATGGTTGTACAACATGCAAGTCCTTTCTCTTGACTGTAAACGTCTTTTTGGCAAGTAAAGGGAAAAATTTATAAATTTGGTAAGAACAATGAGAATCCATACATAATGTATACATTCCAAAAATTTAGGTTGACTCAATGTAAATAGTTCCGTCACGTACAAAATAGAAACATTTGTAATAATATGAGAGTGAGTAATCGATTTAGCTGGCAAAAATGAGATTCATTACATTAAACTAGCTGAAAACCCACTCCACAGACAGGATCTTAATCTAGTTCCTAAGTACTTGGTTTAAAAAAAAATAAAATAAAATAAAATAAATATTTTCAAATAGGTTTATATTCCAGACTAGTCTGTAGCATTCACTTTCACACAAATATTGAGAAAGACATAAGTGAAACAGCAGAGTAGATGGAGATCTCCAGCCTTGGGTGGCAACTAGTCAAAGAGAAAGAAAACTGAATTTCAAACCAAGGAGAAGGTGATGGGAAGCCACGGAAGTGACCCTGCTGTGGTTTCCTGTTGCCTTCTCTCAAAGCTACTAATTCTAGACCGCTTAACATTTTTTTATCGAAAAATTCGGATTCATGGTAAAAAGAGACAGCTTATGAAACCTATTGGGATTTATTCCCCAAATACTCTAGTTTTCAAATGTTGTGCCACCTTTCATTACTTTCAGGGGCTGAAGATGATATTTCTCAATTTTTCAGTTTGGTCAGCTACCTAAAAATTTTTTCACCAGAAAACTGCTAATATTTACTTTTTGATTATTAGTAAAATTCTAAAGAGATATTTGGATTCTGTGATTAAAAATCTATAAGAATATCCAATTTCATTAATTCCTGGCTAGTGAATCAGAACATATAAGGTTTTTTGCAAGATCGTTAAATTTGAAAATGGAAATGTTCATCGATGGGAAATGCTGATTTAGCAAATTTTCAACTTGCGATATCTCGAGAATAGTTATGATTTTCAGGATTTTCTAATGACTATAAGGTCTACAACATATATATCAAAATGAAAAAGATCTATTTTTGGGGGTTTACATTGATTGGTTGAATTTACATGGAATGACCCAACACAATTTTTTCTAAGAATTCATCATAATTCATAGGTAACAAATAAATGAATATGAGGAAAGTGATGTCATCTATGTCCTAAAAGGAAATTTAGTGAATTATATAGTACTAGAATTTTTTCCAACACACTGACGCACGTTGAAATCCTCACAGTATTTAATATTGTTGAAGTTATCACTAAAATTTTTTGTCAAGATTTACAAATTTTGTCTATATTTCTGAGACGAGGTATTATTTACACTATTTACATTATTCAGACTATTGTCCTCATCTTTGTCACCATATTTATTACAACATTTCAGCCACTGTACACTCTGGCCTTCTTTAGGTAGTTGGAATGTCAAAATGAACCCTTTATTTCACTCACTGGGATAGACTGTTCTAGTTCCACATGCCATGTTTAATGGATGTCAGTTATCAGTTATCTCCTGTTAATTCCCCTCTCCAAGTTCTCCACTGCCTTAACCTGGTATTGAACTCACACTCTTTGGGTCCTGTCACTGGATCTAACTAAGGCCTTTATCCACTGTCCTTGGCATGTGGAACTAGGACAGTCTACCCCAGTGAGCGAAATAAAGGGTTTAGTTTGATATTCCAACCATCTGAAGAAGGCCGGTGCATGCAACAGCTGAAATGTTGTAATAAACATGGCGACAAAGTTGAGGACAAAAGTCCGAATAATGTAAATATTTTACAAATTTTGTTTTGTTCAATTTCGATGAAATTTGAAAAAGCTGATTTGTTTGCAAAAATACTTTGACAAAAATCCTACTTCGTAGTTTAATAATTTATTTAATTTAATTTTATACGACTTAATGGTAAACAATATTTTTTAAGAAATTTTTTTTTTTTTCCTTTTTCACTCCTAAGCATACAACTGGCTGTGCAAAAATATTTCTTTCTGGAGCCAAATTCCAACTTTTTGAAGTGTTTGGCATTGTGATTTGTTTATAGTTCTCTCTTTAAATGCAAGCCAAAATACAATCTGAATTCTTGTATATAAAAACTTAAAGATATGCAAAAAACAATATTGCATTTTTATTAAATAAGTACAGGTATACCTAACCTTATGTCATTAATTGGTTCCAGAGGTCACAACTTAAGTCAAAATACCTACACTATAAACCACAAATAAGTACTCCCCATTGCCTATTACAGTATTTACGATATGTACATACAGTATTCTGAATAAAATTAAAAATAATCAAGTAAAAAACAATTTTAAATTTACATAAACTCAAATAAAACAACCTAAGGTGAATTTTATATGACTTAACTCGAAACAACTTAATCCGAGGTATCACTAGGCTTTTTATTTCAACCATTAAATTGTTTTTAAAATACAGGTATTTTTTTATGTTAAATAATAAAATTTAATTTTTCCCAAAAAAATAAATGAATATTTATACTAAGCTATGCACCCTAGTAAAACCAACTTTATTTGTACCCTCTTACCTGTTTGCACTTCTCCCAAAAATTTGGTTTTGATTAGTCAGTGTATAGCTATTTTAGAGTGTGTGATGGACAGACAAACTAACAGAAGTCATAGAATTTTATATATAGAAGATGAGCTGCCTAAAGGCATATTAGGCATAATAGTGGTTTCTCCTACAAGAGGGACACAGTTTACAAAACCTGCTGGAAGGTACATTTTCTTTATTAACGCTCACAAATACACAGGCCAGTAAACACAGATTTACATCGTTTAAAAAAACAGGGATGTCTACTCAAACACATGTATTATTATACTTCTATATGCCATGTCTCTACAGGTGATCCTGGATCTCCACAATTTCGTGTACATTTTAGCTCAATAAGTTTTGTCTTTTTGTCATCTCTCCTAAACCTTGCTCTGACATCTATTTACTCAAGGTTGCTAGGTAGGTTATGCATTGTTTTCCTCTGTCCCTCTTGCCTTCAATCTGTCCTGGGGGTATCAAATTTTCCCAACCCACTTTCTTCATTATGTGCCAGAGATATTTCAACTGCAGCTTTCTGAGGTTAAATATAAGTTTCCTTTTTGTTTCCATTTTCTCTAAAACTGTCTTGTTGCTCACATGTTCAGTCCATGGTATTCTCACCATCCTTCTGTAGAACATTTCTGATGGTTCAAGTTTTCTTCATCTTTGATGAGATCATCCAGCATTCACCACCATATGAGAGAACTGATATTACATAACAGTTCAGTACTGTTTTCTTAGTTTCTAACAAAATTTTTCTGTTTCTTATTACTTTGCTTAGCTTTTGAAAGGCATCATTCGCTATTCCAATGTACCTTCAGATTTCTGTGTCACACTTTCCATCCTCTATTGAAACACTTCCCAGATATTTAAATTTTGGTATCTCCATTTTGTAATTTGTATGTTGGGCTACCCTTCTTACTAACAACCATGAATTCTGTCTTCTTGCAATTGTCCTCAAGTACTTAAGTAATAATGTTGGATTATGAATAAAATTCCCCAGAAATTACTTTGTTTACACTTTGGATACAAAAATAAATGTCAGCTGGGGTCCAAACAAGAGAGGTTCATTTCTTAAATAGGGTAATTCTACTTTGCTTGACTATGAAAGATTTCCATGGCCGAGTGGTTATTGTAACTTAGAGAAGGTTACAGAATAGACTAATCACATGAAGGTTGGTAATGAACGATAATACTTAGAACAAGAACAACACATATAAGATTAGCCAGCAATGCATAGAAGTAGTAGTCAATTGCTAGAAGTGAGTCAAGTGAATTCCTCAATGAATCTCCAACTGCAGGATATCTACCAACTGCGCCATGCGGTCAGATGTGTCACAAGGCCGAATTTAATGTGGGGTATCCGTGCCCATAGGCTCAGCCAAAAATTCCCCATAGACCCCATAGCTGTTTTCCAAGACAAGACTCTGCCCTTTGACATAGCCTCATCTGGGAATCCTCTCTGCCCAGAGGCAGAGAATTTGACCAGTACAGCTGGAGACAAATCTCCACCTGCAGACCAACATACAGTATTTACTACTGTATTTATGTGAATGGGGATATACCCATTATCATCCATAGGTATGCTAAAATCATGGTCTAAAAAGCATGCTGTGTTTAACAGTGTTTTTCCTCTGTAATGTGAGCACGAGTTTGAACCATCCCAGAAGATACACAAGACTAGAATGCATAGAGATGTCTACTCAAACATGTTTCTATCCTTTATTTGTGCCTAGCAACCTGAATATTAGAGAAATCTTATTAAAAAAAATATGCACTCTTCAGCAGGATGTATAGAGGACTACCAAAGAAAAAAAGTGACATGGAAACCACTAATAAAGAAAGAAAAAATCTTCAACAGCAGCAGTCATAACAAAAGAGAAAAAAAAAAATCAGTGAGTGCAGTCATGCATAACAAGCAACAGCACTCATCAGCAGGAAGGTTAGGTTTAAGGCTCCATTTCCACACAGAGAATTGTCCCACAGGACAATAGCCTAGTGGATTAAATCATTGGTTTGCATATTTGGTGACATAGTAATTGCGAGCCAAGCAGTGCGGACTTGGTAAGTAATAACTGAGCAGTACTAAAAATAAGAACTAGAAAAGATATCCCTAGATATGTGCAGTGGATCTAGAACAGTTTACCCTGTTAAATAAAGGGTTCAATTCGGAATTCCCTGTAGGTTACGCAGATCAACATACATCTGACGAAAGTCAGAGGGTGCAATGACCAAAATGTTGTGATAACAACAAAACCTGCATGTAGTGTAAATAATACCTTTATTAAATTTATTGACTGATTGATTCATTTTCTGGCTTATCAATCCTTCTTAAGTTATTTAAAGCCAGAAAATATATTTAGATTGTAAGAATATTTTTTTTTTTGGTGGGGAGGGAGATAATAATGATTTACCAATACAAGTCTTACTAATTAATCCATAGCTAGGGGAGAAGAGGTAGATTCATACCTTTCTCAAGGGTTTTTTGTGCATAAGGGAATATTGGAACTCAGCTCTCTGATTAAAAATTCCACTTTCAAGCCATTTTCCTTTGCAACAAACGGACAGCCAAGCTTACAACACCAGGTATTCCCAAGAGGTCATCCATCTAGGTACTGACCAGGTTCAACTTTCCTTAATCTCGGTGATAGTATGGAAACTGGTGTTTCAACATGATGTGGCCGTAAGCCTCCAGAAATCCAAAGAGAGAGAGAAAAAAATCTTTGAGATATTTGACTTCAAACTGTGTTTTAACATAAAAACAATTGTTTAAACAAAGGGTCTAAAGTATGAGTGAGTAAGAAGGATTAAAAAAAAAAAAAAAAAGAATAAAAAAAGAGGGACAAATATTTTTTTTTTTTTTTTCCTCGACTTTTTAGTAGGAGTGAGAATATATAATTGAAACTATCTAGAATGACAAATATGGGCCTATTGTTTTCGGCTAATTTTAACAGATAATAAAGTTCATCAACCTATTAGAAAATAAACAAAGATCATACCTCTCAGAGTTTATTCTAAGATATAAATCAAGTAAATTTTATTGGTACAAAGGCTAAGAGTTTGAATGCATTCTAGTTTAGGTAGTCTTCTCACATTTTATAAACTCTTAGTCCGCTTGAGAAAGGAATATTGTTCCAATTCTTAACTCTTCTGCTGAATCATAGACAGTATCAATTTGTTTTTTTTAATCATTTCACCCCAAGCAAGGCGATAATGTCACTGGGTTACAGGGAGGGCAACAGAATGAGAAGACTTTAGGAAAAAAAGAAAACAAAGGAAGCAGATTCAGGAAGACAGCAGAGGGTGGCAGGGAAGCAAGAAAATGGGAGTTCCACAAACGAGAAGTGTGAGAAAAGAAACTATGCTAATAGAATCTAGAATCTAACTGCATCTAGCTAGTTCAATGATAACTGAATTTTTTTTTAATCATTTCACCCCAAGTGTTGTAATGGAATGTCCCACACTCCCTATCGCATATGTGGACTGACTATATCAGTAGATTATATATATATATATATATATATATATATATATATATATATATATATATATATATATTAGTGAGCACAGGATATACCTGGCAGACTTGCTTTGGCAATTTTAGCTGGAGATTTGTCTCCAGCTAAGCTTTTCAACCTCTCTGCCTTCAGGTGGATAGGAACCAAGACGAGGCTATGCCGAAGGGCAGAGTCTCGTCTGGGGTGGTAGACAGCTACTCGACCCCGTTTTTTTACAGGGGCTACAGGGAATTTTTGCCCGAGCCTATCGGCTCAGATACTCCACGTTAAATTCGACCTTGTGCCACATCTGACAGCATGAGGCAGTTGGCAAATATACTTGCTTCAGGAATTACTAGCCTGCCACCCAATTCCCTGTCTTTCAGTAGTGTATTCTCTTTTACAATAAACCTCTCTTTCTTTCATCAATGTTCGTGTTGCTGTTTCTTTCACTTGAGTACCACCTTTGTCTCTTTGTAACCTTCTTTAAGGATACAACACCAAGCAAAACAACAAAGCCACAAGGAGTTACTGAGGTTGAGAGAATATGAGAAAAAAAAAAAATGATATATCATCCAACTATTTCAAATCCTCTACACTGTCCTCAGACTGACACCCAAGCACAATGAAATGTTTGTATTGGAGCTTCTGGTGTGAATGCCAAGCAGTAAAGAAGATGACTCGCAATTGTTAATTGGAGAGCCAAGTTTCCATTCCTGTTGGGTCCATGATATTCACTTACTCATGTCCTTTTTGATTCTCTTTCCTGATAATGTATCCAAGAAATGGTGGCATCCTGTACTTCCAAGCTGTGATCTAAAGGCTAAGGTAGTTAACATTTTCAGAGCAGAAAACTTTATTTGAATAACTACTCTTAGGTGTCTAATACAAAAGAAAGGTTTTAATAATTAGGGCAGGGGGTAATTTTTTTTTCAAAATATAATAAATGAAAAGGTTTAATAAAAGGTGAGGTTAGAAAATTCTCAAAATTAAAATAAATAAATGTCCCTCAC
Source organism: Acanthosepion lycidas (assembly GCA_963932145.1). NCBI lineage: Eukaryota > Metazoa > Mollusca > Cephalopoda > Sepiida > Sepiidae > Acanthosepion > Acanthosepion lycidas. Next base: position 59,763,807 of record OZ010599.1, on the reverse strand, counting down.
TCACTGTCTATTCGACATCTAAGAGTAAGCAAATGCATTATAAAAGCCATCAACAAGAAATGACTTCATAATATTATTTTTATAATTTATTAGTGATGGGATGATTAATCACAATCAGAATCAAGAATCAGAAACGGAACTTTTTGGGGTATTGGTATTGGAGAATTTTTAACTTAATTCCCAGTTCCAAAAATGATTCTTGGATTATTTTTGGTTTAAAACTTAATTTTCCATTCCTGGTACTAATGATAAAAAGATGTAAATATTTATTGATTTGAAACTATTAGTAAAACTAAAATCTATAGATCATAATAACACCTCAGTATAGGTACCTCCAGTTTTTCACTGAAAAAGGGCCCCAAACTTAAAGTTTTATCATCAAAATGTTCATGCTATTAAGAGGAAAGAAGTAATTTTTTATTTTATTAAATTTTTTAATCCTTTCTAGTACATTCAAAATTTTAGTTAAAATTTTTTTTTTTTTTAACATCAGTGGTTGATATAATAATTATGATTAGTTTTTTTTTTTTTTTTTTGCACTTTTTTTCAGTGGAAAATGCACTGATTTGGAAATTCTTGCAAAAATCAAATAATTGTCGGATTTTCAGGACATATTCACAAATGAATGAAATTATTTTTGAACATTTTTTTTTTTTTTTTGATGCAATAAAACTATGACATTATTTAATTAGTAAAGCTTTTAATTGCTTTTATAAATAAGATTTATTAAGGACACTCTTATGAAAAAAAAAAAATTTCAATGAATAATGAATTTTTTTACAAGAATCATTTTCATTTTTTTCAAAAATTTTAATTATAATAAATTATAATAATTTAAATCATTTAAAATTCTGCATTATTTCCTTACTGTAATTAAGTGGAAATTATATTTACAAATCAAAAATTGAAAAGCTTAATACAAGTCACTTTGCACCAAGATTATTTTAAATAATTTTAATTTTTTTATGTATATAAAATACTACACAACATACCTGTTTTAAAGTATGGTGGACTATACACGACATAATCAGAAAAAAAGAGCAATGACTATAGTAAATTTAAATTCAACATTCCTAAAATTAGATTAGAGAATATTTTCCAACATTTTTAAGATTACTGAGTACTTAAAAATTATATAAAGAAGGCACTCACCTGTCATTTTCTTAAATTGTTTTACAGATAAAGTCACTGTAGAACAACAATAAATATGTCAACACCTTATCTATGCCTATGTTTATCAATGAGTGACACGTACATAATGACTGCTCCTGTTTGTTTTAAAAATCCATTTTTCTGTTATTTTAAACTTAAAGTAAATGATATTTTTTTTCAAGTTAATTATACTTTAAATCAGCTAATATTGCATGAATAAAGTTTCCGAAAAGTATATTTTATTTTTGGAAGATTTTTAAATCCAAGAATTAACTTTTGTACAAAAATGTGTCAAAAATGGCTGAATTTAAACAATTCCTGAAAGCAAGCAAATAAGTTAAGATTCTACTATTTCAAATACACCAGCGTATTTTGCTTACTGGAAATAGTAAATTTAATCATGTATCTTTCAATTAAAGCTAAAAAAAAAAAAAACAAAAAAAAACAAAAAAAAAAACACAAAGCTTCAAAAATGCTTTCTCATTTTTAAAAATTCATTTTAAACTTTAGGTATCAAAAATTCAGTGGCAATGCCTAGTTAAGTATGATGCAAATTTATTTTACATGTGCAAAAAAAAAATTTGTTGTGCAAGTTTCTACTCAGATCTTGAAAGTTCACTAGTTTAGATCAAAATAAAATTTTTATTTTTAATTTCTTTTTAAACATTGTTAATTCACCTACTTAATATTATGAATTATTAATTTAATAATTATAATCAAAATTATGTAATATAAACATGTTGTTGTTCTGCTGGGCAATTAAGACAATTTAATTTTTAAAACCATTTTTATTATTTTTTTTTTTTAATTTCTAAAAAAGAAAAAAATGAATGTATGGAATTCCTGCCAATGTCACATTTGATTTCTTCATATAAATAATTGTTCTTGCGTCACAAATTGTCCTCATAGTGAGGCAGTTAAATTACAATTTGTTTTTATAATCCATAAAATCATTTTTTAGTCTCGTTTATTGAAAAGATTTATTTTTGCTTACACAGCATAAAACAAAAACAAAACTTCTTTTCAACAATCAAGACTTAAAAAAGTAAATTCTTTTTATGTATTTAATTTTGTTTCTATGAAATTCATGTACTTCTTAAAATTTTATAGCTTTCAAAACGAATGTTTATCTTTATTTACTTTAAAAAAAAAAATAAACTTTTATTTGAAGTTTCTGGAAAAAAAAAAAAAAAAAAAAAAAAAAAATAAAAGCTTTTCCCACACTAAAGTTTGTATTAAAAAAAACCTAAATTATTTATATTATTTGGGATGTTATCCTCATCTTTGTTGCCATATTCACAACGTTTCTTCCGTTGTACGCTCTGGCCTTCTTCAGGTGATTGGAATTTAAAACCAAACTCTTTATTTCGACCACAGGGGGTAGATTGTTCTAGTTCCACGTGCCATGCCTCTTCCAGATTTCTCAGTTATTTACCTTTAACTCAGCTCTCCAAGTTTTTTGCTTCACTTTAGCCTGGTATTCAACTCACAACTCTTTGGATCTAGTCTTTGGATCTAACCAACGCCATCCAGTGACTAGACCCAAAGAGTTTTGAGTTCAATACCAAGCTACAGCTCAGAGATATAGACAAAAAAAAAAAAAAAAAAAAAAAAAAAAAAAAAAAAAAACTAAAATTTAATTTCCATCAAAAATTGTATTTAATTTTATTTTACAGATATTTTTTTTTTTTTTTTTGGCATAATTGAACTTTCCTGTGTTAAATTATTATGGCATTTTAAATGTTTTTAACTTCTCTCATTTATTCCTTCTCAGAGCCAAATGATGAAATGCAAGTTTTATAAGCAAAAGTGTATAAAAAAAAAAAAAAAAAAAAAATGTAAAAATGACTATTTGTAACCCATTTTTATCTGGCACAATTAAGCTATAGTTTTTTTACCACTTTTAACATGATCTGTTTCAATAAAACTAGTAAGATTTTGCCTTCTAAGAATCTAATAACTGAAAAAAAAAAAAAAAAAAAAAAAAAGAAATTGATCCCATGCAAATATACTCATTTCATTTAACGTTCTCATCCTTATGAAGATTTTAATAATTTTTAATCTTATTTTTATTTTAATGCTTTGTAACATTTAAATTTCATACCTTACAAAATGATCAAGTCGAATATCAGTGTTATTTAGCTTTCAACTTCCTAATATTTTTTATATTTATTATAAAATTTTCAAAAATTACTTATATCTCTTAAAAAAAAAAAAAAAAAATCAAGGGATATGTTTTTACTGCATTGTTGCACTTTACTTTTTTTTTTTAACAAAAATTTTTGATTCTTTTTAGAAATTATTAAAATTTTTTTTACTTGAAAAAAATTTGATTTAGACAGTAAAACTTATTAGTGATTAAATTTTTTTAGATAAAATTGAAGACCTTTTATTATTTATTTATCAAGTTGCTGTGATAATTCAAACGTCAGTAAGCAAATTTAAAATTTGCATTTATTTTTTATTCGTTGTCCTGCAGGATTAGGTACTCCTACTTTATCAAAATATATGCATGTGCTAAACCACAATACATACGATGATGCCTTTCTGCTTAGGGTATTATTGTTGCAATATTATATATTTGATCTCCGAAAATTTAAATGTAATATTGTCATAGTCTCTCTTCTTGAATACTTTTATTTTACCATTCTCTCTCTTCAATAATGTTTTTTCTTAGATTCTTTCACACTCAGTAACCACCTTGTGTCTTAGTGGCTTTACCACCTTGCTTGGGGGGGAATTTTTTTTTTAAATGACATAATATCAGATGGGAAATAAATAAAATACAGGTTTTTTACAAATTATTTAGTAGATCGGCAAATCTTGTTTTATCCCTTGTTTCCTGTTCCTTCTAAAGTTTTCTCTTCCTCTTTCACTCCCAGAAGACCTTTGCATCATAGTGGCATTATTGCCTGGCTTGGGGTGAATTTAGTATATATATATATATATATATATATATATATATATATATATATATATATATATATATATATATATATATATATATATATAAAACTCCAGAAAGCAAGAACTGTGAACTTGGGCAAGATACATATACAAATAGATATAAATAAAAAGAAGTGCATTTTTTTAATTTTTTTTTTTTTGGGGGGGGGGACGTCACAGTTCTGCTTAATTCTCAGGATTTCAAGAAGAAACAAACACAAACTTTGAGCTTTATATCACTGATGCAATTATTTTTAAATAGTAAAATGAGACATTCACTTTCACATACAAAGACAAAAAAAAAAAAAAAAAACTTACTAAGCTTCATCCTTTCCAGATTGAATTTATTTCTATATTTTACCAGCTTTAAGGTAACTCAAATTTCAATTACATTTGTGAGCTATCTACAAAAGTTAATCCCTCTATCACAAATCCTATAATCCATTATAACCATAGGGGCACCACATGTACTGCAGCTGTAGCCACAGTGGTGTGTCTTGGGCAAGATAGCCTGACAGAGCCCAAACCTCTATCAAGTAGATGTTAGGATAATATAATAGGCCTTTCTACACAAAATGCACCATTGACCAGCATATATAAATAGTTGAGCCGAAGCACAATACACATAGCCTAAAGATTGCGTTCAAGCATGAAACAGACTATCACTACTTGGTGTTGACCTCAGTGCCCACTTCTATATTTACATGCCCCCTAATCCTGATACTGAACATTTTATCTGTAAATATAGCATCCTTAAACTATATATTGTCACACAAACACACACACACATACACATATATAATAGATTGCCACTTGTATTTGTGGATACCCAGCTAGCCAATCCCTATTGTAGATGCTCGATCAAGCACATTTGTGTTTGCTCAACACCCACAGAGCCCACCTGTGGTTTATACTGCAACTATGCTGAGCGCAGACCTTAGTTACAGTTTCTGGGAGAGAGCATGTTCTCCAACATGATCAACAATTTGAACAGGGTCAACATGCTCCAGCCCTTGGCCATGATGACTTGTGGCTTTGTGCTAGCACAGCTATCAATGGCCCACAAGAATTCCGTCTACTCAATTTCACTCACAAGGCTTGGGTTAACCCATGGTCCAGTTTTCAAGTACTTCCCAAAGGTGCCACACACTGGGATCGACCTTGATCCAGTCTGATAACATCAGGAAGTCTCCTTCCTGACAAATCAACTGTAGTGAGATTCAAACCCAGGACACATGGTCAGCGAATGTTTTAACCACTCGGCCACACACCCAATTATATATATGTAACATTAATGTATATATGTACTGAATATATAAATATATTTAATATATGGAATAAAATGATAATTTTTTCTATGAGAACATTGCAAAGGAAAAAAACAAATTGAAACAGGGTAAATTATCTACCCAAACACATATTCAGTCAGTCAGTTAAGTAACATACGTGATACATGCTTGGACAGTCATGTCTTTTTTGATTTATGACTAACTAGGCAGAAGATTTGCCCATAACAGGTTGCCATTTTCTTCTGCAGTAGACTGGTTGCCAACAAAGGCTCTAAGACTCATCCTGTCCAGATATTTACTCATAGCTGGCAGGAAGAGAAGAGAAGGATTTATACAGTTCCCAAGATTACTTGTGCAAAAACGAATTTTTATCACTTTAAATGTTATTTTTTAGTTTATACTCATATTTGAGTAGACACTCTATATTTATTAAACAGTATATATATTTTTATCTACTGGCCTGAGTGTTCGAGAAATCTTATTAAACAAAAAAATTGCACTCTCATTTAGCCTGGTAGAGCTTAATATGTACCAGTCTAAACAGTAGCTACCTCTGGCCCTGAGGGATCTATGTTCAATTCCTTAATGTTTTTCTTTTACAAGTTTTCTCAAACATTTAGGCCAGAAGGTGAAAATAAGTAAATATACCATTTAATAAATAAACAGAGTGCCTACTCAAATATGAGTATCCACTAAAGGTAGCAATTAAAGGGATAAAACTACATCAGATTAATAAATAAACAATCTATTCTAAAATTCTTTGTCTATATTTCTGAGATGAGGTATTATGTACAGTATTTACATTATTCGGACTATTGTCCTCATCTTTGTCGCCATATTTATCACAACGTTTCGGCCGTTGTACGCTCCGGCCTTCTTCAGGTTGTTAGAATTTCGAACTGAACCCTTTATTTCGATCACTGGGGTAGACTGTTCTAGTTCCATGTTCGATGGATATCAGTTATCTCCTGCTATTAGGTTGGTGCAAAAATAATGACGTAACAATGTTGTTTTTTGACGTTAAAAAATACGTCAAAAAACGACATT
>OZ010599.1:59697373-59752373 GCA_963932145.1 Acanthosepion lycidas | reverse complement strand
AATCTGTTTCTGGTAATATATTTCCTTCAAAATTGTATTGGTGGTAATAATTTTTTTCAAAAAAGTATTGCTGGTAATAGTTAACTATTTGCCCATGGCTAGGACCCTAACAGATGCTATCACCCCAGGTCAGGGTGGACCTGGGAACACCAACAATTAAGAAGTGGTTCCATGCTTCTCAAAACCTATTGATTAGAGGCCTTGCTGCTGGATGTAGTTTAACGTCTTACCCAGGACGATTGCCACATAGATGAAACTAAGTAGCATTGAGAGTTTAGAATAACTTTATACATTAATTGAAAATATTTGTGCCTGACAATGTGAAGAAAAAAATGTATATTTCCTATATTCATATAAATTTCAACTGTTATTATACATCAGGCACTGCTTTATTACGACCAGCACTCATTGCGTGCTCTTTATATATATATATATATATATATATAGATAGATAGATAGATAAGCTACAATGCTAACCAACCTCACTGAAAACAGACATGCCTAAAATGTATAAACAGCAAAAAAGTGTTCAATACAAAATTCAAAATCGAATATGTAGAGGTAAGATATTTAAGAAAAGACTAAAATGCCAACCAACCTCACCTTCAAGTGCAGCTGTTTTCAGTCTTCCTTTTACATTTCTATCCGTGTGTGAATATATAATTTTTTTCTTATTAAGGTAATCATTACTTATTTTGATAAATTATTTATGTATTTATTTATTTTAAATAATAGGTCTTGATTTAAAAGTTTTTTAGATTTTAAAAATGCTATGGTGATGTATCACTTGGGAAGTGAGTGAAAACGCGTGTGTGTGTGTGTATATATATATATATATATATATATATATATATATATGGAGAGACTCATGTTTTATTGAATATGACAGACAAATAATATTTTCTAAGTTAACCTTCAAAAAACATAAAATTGTAAAAACACTACAAAAAATGAATAAAAACTTAACATGATATTATATATTACTTTAAACGTTAATTTTAGTGGAAGCCCATATTTGAGTAGATGCTAGAAATTATTTCTTTTTCAGACAGCATTATTTTTCCCTGACTGGCCTGAACATTCAAGCAATCTTGCAAAAATGTGCTCTCTGGCAGGATTTGAACCTGCGTCTTTCTTTGCAGGAGAAACTATCTTTTGATGAGATGTGTATTTACCACTCAGCTATGAAGAGCTTCATAATCAAGCAAGGTTCTATCTGCTTTTAAAGCACACTTTACTTATTCAGATCACGAAAGCCATAACTGAGCAATTCCATATCTGAAACGTAAAAAAAGCAATTTCTAAAGATTTTATTTATTAACCCAACATATTTTTATTACATTAAACATTATTTAGAGGCGGGGGGCTACCCATATATGATTAGATGTGCCATTTGTTTTTAAAAACAGTATTTTATTTCATCTACCAGACTGAACATTCAAGAAATCTTATTGAAGGATTCAAACCTATGTCTTCCTTTGCAGACGAAATCACTCTTGTGATGCACATGCTTTGACCACATGTACCACCATGAAGAGCTTCATAATCAAGCAATATTATAAACAGTTAGCAAGCTTGTCTCGCTAGAACAGTTATGACGGAGTAGTGAGTTCGATCCTCACTGGGTAACCTCTACTTTCGGCCTTGTGCCACATCTGAGCTACGCTTGGAAAATCACTACTTTGCCTTTAAAAAAAAAATAAAAAATAAAAAAAATAAAAAAACATGAGTATCCACTAAAAATAGCATTTAAAGTAATAAAAATAAAATCAATGGATTAATACAGTGTAACCCGGATATAAGAGAGTTGTCAGGACCGGAGAAGAAATCTCTTATATCCGGGTTTCGTCTATTTTGTTTAGGTAAGTATGGCTCTAATTTGGGACCAGAGAAAATCTCTCTTATATCTGGGTTTCTCTTATATCCGGGTTACACTGTATATATTTTAAGACATTTTATGTTTATACATTCTTTTTATAGATACAAATATTTAAGTAAATGCTCTGTTTATAATAAACAGTATTAAACAACATTTGCCGGCCTGAATGTCCAAGAAATTTTCACAGAAAATATTCGTCCTCCGACAGGATTTGAACCTGTATCCTATACGGAACCGTCATTTAGCTTGACGTGCCTTTAACTGATTTGGCCACAGAGGCGCGTTCGGTTAGCAAGGTCGAATTTTCTGCTTTTAAACTTCAATCTTCCATGAATCTCTCACGTACATTCATATCTGCTCATGGCATATCCAAATGTAAACAAATGACGTCACACATTATGAAATGGACAAAGTCCGACAATTATTTTAAGACATTTTATATATATATATATATATATATATATATATATATATATATATATAAAATCTCTCTTTTATACAAGTTTTATTAAAAATGACTGATAATGTACTGCAGTTATGTTCTTTATTCAGTGTTTTTTTTTTTTTTTTGTGTGTGTTTTTATAATTTTTTCCTTTTCTGGACATAAAGTATGTCCAAGCACTTTCAGCTATTCTTTTAGGATCAAGGATGAATTTATTTTTACTTCTAACTGAATGCATAAACATTTATCTTTTCTAACTGAATGTATAGATTTTTTTTTAAGATATATTTATGTATCTAGAGTTATAAGAATGTTTTTATTTTCTAAAATAGTCAGCACATTGCGGCCGTGTTCATAGTTGATGTTATTGAGTGTTGTTTTTTTTTTTTCTTTTTGATTAATATTGCTTCTATTACATTAATTTTAGCTTTTCTTAAGGAAAAAAAAAAATTATAAGCACACAAGAAAAATTAATAAAAAAAAACAAAAAAAAAAAAACTTAACTGCTGTACCTTTTCTGTCGTTTTTAATGAAACTTATATATAACTGAAAGAAAATAAGAGAGAAAAAGTAAAAACCAGTAAAGAGTGTAAAATTAAAAGAAACAAGGAAAAGGACAAATAACCATGACATTCCACATATGCACGCATAAAGTACAAAAAAAAAGTGAGAAGTATAAACAGTCAATTGCTGATACCCCCTGACGAGTGGATTGAGTGATTCCTGGAGGGTCCGTCTACGAAACTCTGGAGTCCAGATGCTGACAGTAACATCAATGAAACCTTTTTTTGTATTAATTACATATAAGTTGTATGGATATGAGTTTGTGACCCTGGGGTTTTTGCAATCATCAGAGTTTGTCTGATGATCGCAAAAGCGTGAAACCCAAGGTCACAAACTCATATCCATACAACTTATTATGTTAGCTCTATCACTGATATTGAGCACTTTCTACTAAGTATCGCGCATGTATAATGTAAGACTTAAGTAGTTAACAGTATATTCAGAGATTATTCACAAACTAATTGATAATTTCTGCATGTGCAAAACATTATTAGTTGATTGGCTTCTGTCCAAACATCGGATTAACCATATTATTATTGTTATTATCACCTCCACGTTCGTTTATTATAACTTAAAGCTTAGTCAATTCAAAGAATTTGCAATTTTTATTCTAGAAAAGGAAGCATATATTATGACTTACCTCCCTTTAACACGTTGCCATGAACAATAAAAAAGTTAAACAGTTTTTACTTTTGTAAACATTATTATTATCTGCATTTTATCTTCCTAATAATTCATTTTCTTATTGATTTTAATTATCAAAAATCCTATTCCTAATTATAATACTCTGATATATTCAATTTCAGTAATAATCTTGTTTAAAAAATATAAATTATAAAAGACATCTGTTCCCGGTGTCAAATCAAAAAAGTAAAAATCTTTGTAAACTAAAACGAATTAACTTGATGATTATATCGTTCTTTGGTAATTGTAATTTTGTTTATTTAAAGTCAAAGGATAGCAGACCCAATTCTGAAGACAGAACTTTGTAAAAATAAGGCGGCAAACTGATACGGGTGGTGTGGGAACACGCGAGGGTCGTATTACCAAAGTTCTTAACCTTTCATTTCAAGGTTATGAATATCTGCTAATGGAAAATCGATACAGATGTAACTTACGTTAACAAATAAATTTTAAATTAAATATATATATATTTTTGAAATTAAATTATGACCGTGAAAAATTAAGTCAAGTTTTGATTTCAAGTATTGATCTTGTTAACAGAAATAATTTTAAGAACAATATCACATTCGAAATTTGATATTTATAAGTAATTTTCCAATCATGTAAGTAAAAAAAAAATTTTAAATGCAAGATGTGTAAATAAAACATTTTTTAAAACATTTTTAATTTTTTTAAATTGATTTTTTCAAGTTGAGTTATTCCCCTTTCTTTCCACCTTTAAAAGTGTTTTTTTTTTTTTTAGTTTCTAACAATATAATCATTAATTGTGCATTGACAACAGATTGTCAATGTTAACAAGTTTGTTTGTTTTTTTAAATAACAAATTTTAAACATATTTATTAAGGGTACAAGAAAAATAAACTCCCCAAAAATATCATCAAAATCCGTTTCTTTCGCCTTCTTAGGACGTCAATCTTGCTTGAGACACCGTTGTCTTCGAAGTTAAGATTAAAGAGGTCTTATTTTATGAGATCAATTTATACACGTACTGAACTTTAAAAGATTACTTTAAATAAATGTCGTAGATTCAACAGAAGCCATGTAAGACATTAATTTGTTTTTAATTGGTAATCCGAGACCTTTTAAGAAAGCGAAGTGGGTTTTACTTTTAGTTTATCACTCGCTTCCTTAAGAAGTTTAAAATCATCCAGAGGATAACCTTTTAAAAAAATACAGTAACGATAAAAATCGAAACACGGGGATATCCACATACATTCATAATAATCAATCAGTATTCTCTTGGTTGAAATAGCCAGAAAAATATACAAATTAAATTTTAAAACACAATATATTAAAATGATAAGGTAACACGTTTTTAGCTGAGGACATTGGAAGGAAAGGAAGGTCATGGTCCCCCTGTCATCGGGATCCGTACGCAAGTTGAAATTTACCTATAATCGCAACCTAGCTGTCATAAAAACATCTCAAATACATGCACACTTGCCTTCTGTCTTCCAAAGATCTGTGATCGTAATAGCTTAGAAAACTGCGATAGAAACCTATGAGATGAAAGCATGGCGGCTCGTTTCTGGGTGATGCTACCGATAAGAAAAAAGCACAGTGTCAATTTTTATCAAGTATGGAGGACTAGACGCGCAATAAAACTAGAGCGGCAGTGATACACCCACTAAAAATTGAGGTGTGTTGTGTCTGTGTGTGCGACGTGTTGTCTGCTTGATGGAGTATTCCATTAAAGAAAAGAGTAGAAAACAAAACCTAAAAAAAGAAAAACATTATGACGAATTACTTTTTCTGCTTAACTTTAGAATTCAAATCTCATTGTTATATTTTTTTTTACTTATTTACAAGGTATTTTTAATTTTACTTGTCTAAAGCCAGTGTCAAGGAAATCTTTTTAAGTCCTAATACGAGTTTAATTAGACAGGAACTGACTGACTAAAACCTTAAAAGTGTAATAAAATCTGTGTAGATAGAATATAGATAGATAGATAGATAGATAGATAGATAGATAGATAGATAGATAGATAGTGAGTGAGATAGAGAGAGACGGGGTGAGATAGAGAGAGACGGGTGAAATAGAGAGAGAGAGACAGACTTATATAAATACATATATATATATAGAGAGAGAGATAGATAGATAGATAGATAGATAGATAGATAGATAGATAGATAGATAGATAGTGAGTGAGATAGAGAGAGACGGGGTGAGATAGAGAGAGACGGGTGAAATAGAGAGAGAGAGACAGACTTATATAAATACATATATATATATATAGAGAGAGAGAGATAGATAGATAGATAGATAGATAGATAGATAGATAGATAGTGAGTGAGATAGAGAGAGACGGGGTGAGATAGAGAGAGACGGGTGAAATAGAGAGAGAGAGACTAAAAAAAGATAGAGAGAGACAGACTTATATATATATATATATATATAGAGAGAGAGAGAGAGAGATAGATAGATAGATAGATAGATAGATAGATAGATAGATAGATAGTGAGTGAGATAGAGAGAGACGGGGTGAGATAGAGAGAGACGGGTGAAATAGAGAGAGAGAGACAGACTTATATAAATACATATATATATAGAGAGAGAGAGAGAGATAGATAGATAGATAGATAGATAGATAGATAGATAGATAGATAGATAGATAGATAGATAGATAGATAGTGAGTGAGATAGAGAGAGACGGGGTGAGATAGAGAGAGACGGGTGAAATAGAGAGAGAGAGACAGACTTATATAAATACATATATATATATATAGAGAGAGAGAGAGAGATAGATAGATAGATAGATAGATAGATAGATAGATAGATAGATAGATAGATAGATAGATAGATAGATAAATAGATAGATAGATAGTGAGTGAGATAGAGAGAGACGGGGTGAGATAGAGAGAGACGGGTGAAATAGAGAGAGAGAGACTAAAAAAAGATAGAGAGAGACAGACTTATATATATATATATATATATATATATATATAGAGAGAGAGAGAGAGAGAGATAGATAGATAGATAGATAGATAGATAGATAGATAGATAGATAGATAGATAGATAGATAGATAGATAGTGAGTGAGATAGAGAGAGACGGGGTGAGATAGAGAGAGACGGGTGAAATAGAGAGAGAGAGACAGACTTATATAAATACATATATATATATATAGAGAGAGAGAGATAGATAGATAGATAGATAGATAGATAGATAGATAGATAGATAGATAGATAGATAGATAGATAGTGAGTGAGTGAGATAGAGAGAGACGGGGTGAGATAGAGAGAGACGGGTGAAATAGAGAGAGAGAGACTAAAAAAAGATAGAGAGAGACAGACTTATATATATATATATATATATATATATATATATATATATATATATAGAGAGAGAGAGAGAGAGATAGATAGATAGATAGATAGATAGATAGATAGATAGATAGATAGATAGATAGATAGTGAGTGAGTGAGATAGAGAGAGACGGGTGAGATAGAGAGAGACAGACTTATATACATAATATATATATATATATATATATTATATATATATATATATAGATAGATAGATAGATAGATAGATAGATAGATAGATAGATAGATAGATAGATAGATAGATAGATATAGTAAGTCGATGAAAGAAACTCGAGATAAAAAAAAAAAAACAGTAATAATAATGATAATAAGACTAATTTATATTGTATGTTGTTAGGTTTTTTTAGACCAAAGAAGCCTGATGAGAAAAACAGTTAAAAAATCATCGGATAATAAATCTATTTGGTCTAAAAAAAGAACTACAATATTTTCTTATTATCATTCATTACTGTTATAGTTATTATTATAGTTGTTTTGGTGTTCTGTTTGCATGTTGTTGTTTTTTTGTCTCTATCAAGAAGCATACGTGGACAGTCTTTCTCTCTAGTCTATAACTAAAAGTGTGTGTGTGTTTGCGTGCGTATTTCTTGACACAAGTAAGAAGAATAACAATATAAAAATTATGCCAATTAAGTCGACATAGATTTGTTATGGGTTATTTATGTTTTTATGACAACAATATTAACAATTTATGTTACTTGCAATTATTTTCTGTGTAACTTAAATGGCAAAAGAAAAAAATATTCTCAAAAAATAACTCCAAACGACACGAAGAAATCAAAAGTCATTTTCTCCTGAAACATGAAAACAAAATTAAGTTTAAATTACTTGATAATTTGACAATTACAAACATTTATTTTTATTTTAATTAAGTGATGAAAATAGTTAACTCTATAGAAAATAAATTTTTCAAAAAATTAAACATCAGTTCCTGAAATCCCGGACTGAAATTGTTTTAGTCTGAAGAAGGAGATGAAAAGAGAAAAGATTATTCATAATTCTCTGACATATTTTTTAAAAGACCTTTAACTTTAAGAAACGTGGTTTGAAAAGATTTAAATCACGTTAACGAAATCCCTTAACAAATATAAAGTAACATAAAAAATATGTTTTGTTCCGTTTTTGAAAGAAAAAAACAAACTCCAAGCCTCTAGTAAAAGGTCATTTCTAATTTTTCTTTAATTCATGTTAAGCGTAATGTTAAGTCCACTTTTAACCTTTTAAAAAGAGCTGATTAATTAATTGGTTATTCTAAAAACTTGTCGTCGTCTTTTAATAATCCAATTGCGAATTTAGAATAAAAAGAAAACAATTCTACACGGAAATAGGAGCGAGTGATTAACTTAAGAAATACCTATACATTTCTTATAAAAATCCACAAAGAAAAACGCGAATTTTACAACCACAGGTCAGCCTCTTTAAAATTTTCTTGGGAATTAAAACTTATTTCCAAATTAACCATTTTTTCTTTTCTTTTGATGTTTTTTCACGATTTTCATTTCATTTTCTTAAGATAAATTTAAAAAGAAATATATACACACACGCACACACACACACACACATATATATATATATATATATATATATAATGGGGATAAACATTTTCTTGAGCAATGATTACAAAAAATAAAAAATAAAACAAGCAAAAATAAACAAACAAACAAAAAACACGTGTAGGAAAAAAACAAAAAAACAAAAAGCAAACAAACCAAGACATAAAATTCATTTGATCTTGTAAGAAAAAGGAGGGGGGGATCGAAACCCCCTCCCCAACCGCACAAGGTATGTTGCAATAAATATTAACAAGAAATAATTAAATGGCTTGTATTTGTTCTGGGAAGACTCCATTCTTTTCTTTTCTTTTCTTTTCTTTTCATTTGACGCAAAACAGATCCGTGAGCGCATCGAGTTCTGGTGATTGATAAAGCGCACGCTAATAGTAGTTCGACTGATTGTAAGATGATGGCATAAAGAGGCTTCCATAGAGTGAAGAAGGCATTAGCGATGAGCAGCATCACGCATGCGCCTTGGCACCCCACTCGCCTCCCCCCTCCCCGTCGCTTTCCCAATCAGAGAATTTCTTTGTTATTCTTCACTCTATAAAGTTGTGTCAACTTCCTAGACACTTTCTGAAAAGGCAGCTTTCCAGAGGTAAGTACCAACACTTCTCAACTCGATTTTTCTTTAATTCGCTAAACTCTCGCACCTCGTCTCCACCCCCTTAATTATCATTTCTTTATGATCATCTTAGTTTGTATTGGTTTTATTATTGGTAAATACACACACAGCATCTTCTTCTCCCAAGACGGTGTTTTGCAGACGACGCAAGAAGACGAAGAAGCAAAAAAGCACCTGTTTCTTGTTGTTTTTTCTTCTTCTTCTCTTTCCTTTCATTTAGGCTTTTAAAGTTTATTATTTCTTATTCTTATGAAAAGATTTTTTTTCCAAGATATTTAATTTATAAATCTTTTTTTTTTTTTCTTTCTTTTTGTATGGTTTCTTTCCTTGAAGAATTAAAGTACTTTTCCTTCAATCTTCAGGAAAAGGTTTTTCGTTTTTGTCTTTAATTTTTTTTTTATATATTAAATTAATTTTAACTTATGTGAACCCGATTTCTTCGTTAAGACTTTTCTTTTCTTTTCTTCTTCATGTATTCTTTTCTTTTTTAACTACTTTTCCTCCTTTTTTTTCTTTTTTCTTTTTCTTTTTTTAGATATTACGTTTTACTTTTGCCTTTTTTTGGACTATAAATTTTCACTTTTCAGTCGATAACTTTTTCTTTTTAACATCCTCCTACAACGATCAAATGAATGAGTTTTGTTTTCTTAAAACGGATCTTATTTCAATTTTTAAGAATATCGGAAAAAATTTTCTTATTTTTTAAAATTATTCATTTTTACTTATTTACTAGTTTGTAAGCAAAAATAAATTATACTTGGGTTTGAATTAATATTCTACCCCACTTAGATATTTTTTTAAATTTCTTTGTTCACATTTATTTCGCTGTTTTGTAAACATCTATCGTTTGCTTATTTTGATCTCGACTTTTAGTTTTATTGTTATTAAATTTAATATACTGATAATTTAACTATCCCATGGATAGAGAAGTGTTCTTAAAGAAATCTATCCAGTTAAAGTCGATTAACATTTTCTTGCACACTTTATATGGTTTCCTTACTAAGTTCTAACATAAAATGAATAAAAATAAAATTCTTCATGTTCTTGAGAAAAAAGAAAAAAAATCGTGTGCCTATGAGCCGACCTCGGCGTGTGCGTTTTTCTGTCGATTCTAGCTAGATTAATGTAAATTAAAAGAAGACTATTGAGTTGACATTTTTAATTCTAATTTATTATCACTCGGCTCTCTATCTGGGAGACATTATCTTTGCAACAAGTTCCCTTTTCTTGTCCTCCTCTTCCCACACCACCACCCCGGCTGTGACTGTACATTGTGTGTGCGTGTTCAACTCCTGTGAAAGAAAAATGTCACAGAGAAGTGGAAAAAAAAGGAAAGAAAAAAAGTATCACTCGCTACCACTGACAGCCTTGTTAGTTTTCTCCAGTTCCGAATGCCGCTTCTGATGTTTTCTTTTTCACACACACAGAACAATTTTTGAAGTGAGTGGGTGTACATCTCACAAATTATCATATCATTGCCATCAACCTGTGTATATATGAAGAGGAGTTTTGCTTTCCCTTCACTCCCCCCTCTCTCTCTCTCTAACTCTCTCTCTCTCTCTTTCTCTCTGTTGTTGAATCGAGCACCAAATCCGATGGGGCTACTTGTTTATCACCCACACCCTACAAGAAGAGTCTTAACTGGTCCGGCCTCTCTTCCTCCTCCTCCTTCGTCTTCTTCCCTTGCAACCACGACCACCATCGTTTTCTGTCCCCTACCATCCTAGCTACTCATTCTAATTCTGTAGATGTGGTGCCATCCTTCTTTGATGGACTCACTTCCCAATCTTTGGACTATTTGCCGGAGGTGGTCGGCGGGAAGATTATATCAGAGTGACTGAAGATCTCACCGATGACGGTTGAGAATTTTTTTACTTTTTTTTAAAAACAAAACAAAACAAAACAAAAAAAAAACCCTCCAAAAAAAAAAAAAAAAAAAAAACGGAGTGAAGAAAAAAAAAAAAAATTCAGAAAGTACCATAGAACAACTTGTGTAATATAATATAAACTTTTCATGAGTCTATGAGCGACTAGTAAATAATGTATGGGCATATCTCTGGCGTGCTTTGTGAATGGTCAACACTTGGAAAGCCTTCGTTGCTTGCACACTCCCTTGAGGGAGCACAACAACCATCTCCAGTGATGGACTACCGCACCGCCTCCACCGATTGTTGGCTGCCCGCGCCCGCACCGGCCGCTGCCACCGTCGCACCTGTCGCCGCCGCCACCGCACCACCGTCGGCCGCCGCCGCCGCCGCAGCTGCAGCTGCTGCTGCTGCACATATGGCACAATTAAGTACGGGACATTTTACAGTAACTTTTAACTTTCTTACTTATTTTAATAATACATCTTTAAAATGATATGTAATATCATTCAATTCAATAATAACAAAAAAATCCACAACTTACAGTTTTTATGTAACAACAATCATCAGGCGGAAATTATATATAATAATTGTGTGTGTGTGTGTGTGTGTGTGTGTGTGTGTGTGTGTGTGTGTGTGTGTGTGTGTTGACACAAGCATAAATAACCCATTTCTGACTTTTCTTTCATTTTGCTGTAGTGTAAAACAATTTTCTGAAATTTTTGACGACATTTCTTAAACGTAATAATATTAATGTTTTTGTAATTAGATTCAGCTAAAAATACGTTTTTATCATTAATAATATATTGACTGATGGAGCCCTCCGACCCTACACCCACCCACCGCCCCAAAAGAAACCCCAAAAGATTTGTGGATGAGAAGAAGGGGGTCAGGCTGATGACTTTTTAACAGCCCTTAACATAAGAAAGCACACACGCGTTTTTTTTTTTGTTTTTGTTTGTTGTGAGCGTTTTAAAAAATGAATATGATGAGACTTGTTAATTCTAAATTTGGGTTTATTAAATAATAAATTTAATTGAAATTTAATATTTATTAATTATGAAGATCGATCATTATTCCCTATGTTTTTAATTTCTGTTGTTTTATTTAAACTTTGTTGTTTTTTGTGGGGTGTTTTTGTCACATGTCTCATTTCCAACATGTTAGTTAACCAAAAAAAATGTCTTCTTATTTGATTCAAGCACTTTTAAAAATGCTATTTTCTTCAGTAATACACACGTACTCATATATGTATTTTTATGAAAGGGGCTTTTTGTTTTTTTTTGGGGGGGTTAACTTGTTACTTCGTTAACTATTCATCGAGATTCATCTTTCGAGAAAAAGAACATTCTGTAAAATAAAAATAAATCCATCATCCGTTTTAGAGTTTTTAGAATTTCCTGTTGTATTTATGCAAACGCAAAATGATTTTTTGCCTGTTAATTGCAGTTATTTTTTAAAGTAAATTTTTAAACTATTATAATTTTAAATTGTTTTAAACTTTTTTTTAATTAGTATTTAATTTATCTACTCAGCTAATAAATGGGTCTTTTCTGCAGTTTATAATTGAATGACAATTGAATAACAAAAATATCATTTCGCCAAGTTTTTAGTTAAAAAAATATTTTCTCTTTTTATTAGTTTAAATTTTTCGTTTATTTTAAAAAAAAATTTCTCTAAATTTCTTAATTCTACAATACTTCACATGCAATTAAGGAAAAAAAACCTAAACCAACGCGAAAGTCTTGATAAATTTATAAAAGTTATAATTATTCAATATTCTTTCTCCATCAATTCAGATTAGTCTTAACTCTTCTTCACCCTTCATAGTTTATTAAAAATATTGTCTACGGCAACATTTTGCTTAAACGTCGCTAAATACACATAAAGTCCTCTTCTTAGACTATATTTTGATTACACAACTTTATATACAAAATTTATACTTGTTTTTCACAAAAGTCACCAATTTTTGTTCATTGTATTTTTAATTTTTGAAATATCTCTGCCGTAAAATTGCGGCTGAAAAATTCCTAATTGACAAAGAATTTGAATTGTTTATCTTTATTGAATTTAAAAATTGTAGAAAATTGAATGTACTTATCATCTTTTTAGTTTTTATTTATATGATTAGACGTCAAATTTGCTGATTTTCTTCAAATAACGTTTCAAGAAAAATATATTTTTATATATTTGATGAAAGATTTCTAAAACGGAAAATTAATTTCTTGTGTTTACAAACGTCTCACAAAATGGACGAATTTGTCGACTTTATTAAAAACAAATACAAAACGATTCCATTCAATCTAAATTCGATTTGAAATACATCAAAGTATTTTGTTTACTGGGAATAGTAAATTTTAATTTAATTTTTTTTTTAGCTTTTGAATTAAAACTAAAATGAAAACGGCAAGAAAGATTTTTCATTTTCAAAAATACATAGGTATCGCATTTATTTGAAAATACCTAATATATATATACATACATATACACACACACACACACACACACATTATATATATATATATATATATATATATATATATATATATATATATATGAAATTATGTGTGAGTTAAAAATCAAATGTAGATCAAATATGGATCGGAATCCAACAGGATGATAAGATAAAGAACAAATAGGAAATGTATATCACTATTTGACTTTTATTAAAGCTTCGTCAGAGATTGAGAGAAAAGTAAAACAGACAACAACAAAAAAAAAGAACTTTGGTATTTTGACGAAACTTTAATAAATGTGAAAGATGTTAGTTAGACTGATAAACGTTTCCTATTTGTTCTTCATCTTATCACATACATACACACACACACACACACACACACACACATATATATATAAGCTTTCGGCTTACACAAGCCATTATCAAAGATGACAATTTCAATAAACACACACACAGGGTGATTGAAAAGTAACTCCATATTTTAAAATAATTTATTCATTAACTTTAATTTTTACAAGAAATGAATATGAAAAGAAAGCGTTTTTTTGCATCAGGTTTTGTTTAAAATTCAATATAGGCACCAAATTTCGCCGCCAACTTCTCGAACTATCCAAGAATGGCGTCAACTGATTTCACCAGAGACTATTGTGGTGTGGAAGACATAACTTCTTGTATTTGTCCCTCAAGTTCTTTCAAAGTTTTGGTTTAGCATAGTAGACTTTTTCCTTTAACCAACCCCAAAGAAAAAGTCACAGCGTGTTAAGACAGGACTCCTGGCTGACCACTCACACATAAAATAGAGAGTTACTTTTCAATCACCCTGTATATATATATATATATATATATATATATATATATATATATATATATATATATATATATATCTCCAAGTATATGATTGGTGTATATGGAATGAATTCCAATAACCAACAATTACTATTCTTAAAAGAGTGCTCAATACAAAGTAGAGCAGATATAATTATTTATTTAAAAAAAATTTATAACATAAATATGTTATAAAATGACTTATATATAATTATTTATTTTTAAAAAATTTATAACATATTTATGTTATAAATTTTTTTTTAAATAAATAATTATATATATATATATATATATATATATATGCTGATACCTCCTGACGAGTGGACCGAACGATTACTAAACGGTTTGTCTCCGAAACACTTGAGTCAGAGTACTGAATATAATATCAGTTACCTAAGAGACAAATATTACAATTATATTAATCCTATATATATATATATATATATATATATATATATAAGATTAGTCACCTAAGTTCTCTTTTGAAAGATATTTTATTATTGTCTTTATTAGACGATTATATTCTTTTTAGAGCCCCCTTCTATTTTTTTTTTCAAGGAAATAAAAACCTCAAGTGGACGTGTACTGAAAGAAAAGTACCGACAAAACTTAACTATTTTAAAATTACACCAAATAATAGACACATGATACAGATATTGTTTTAAATTGAACTATTTCTTTTCAAAATTGATTTTCTTTTATTTCACAAAGCTAAAACATTTGTTGTTTAGTGTATAAATCCTTGCCGCAAGTAATTTTTTTAATGCTATTGTGGCATATGACTTGCGCAGATCCGAGATAAGCACAAGTCTGTTAATCTATTGTCATTTGTATCTATCGCGTATTTAAAAATTTACCTCCTACTTAAACCTTTCCAAATGCTACATCGTTATTGTTCATGTTGGTGAGTACTTTCATTTTCATCCTCTGCTTCTGGTCATAATTATTACTACCTCTCCCGTTAGCTTGTAAGTTTGTCAGATTTGATGGATTTGATCCGTAACATGCCTCCATCTTTTATACTCCTTACCACCTATTTTTTTTTTGTTGTTGTTTATCTATATATGTAGTCTATGAAAAACACATTGCTGAAGGCATATAGGAAGAGCTCTGTTCACTAACATCTGTCACTTCTCTTTTCAGGAATGAGTAGGTATGATAAGCTTATTCAGGCTGCTGCAAGTCGTTTGATAGGATATGACAGTGACTTGGCCAGGTACGAAGTTCATAAGACAGTCTACATGAAACAACAGCTGGAGGACCGATACCATAGGTCGCTGGAACAAATGAGGTTGAAGCATTCGGCGTGTGTCAATGAATCTTCAATGAATAAAGAACGGAGTCAGTCAAGTGAAACGGAGGTAGATTCCTATCAGCTGGAGAATAGCTGTGAAGAGGATCGGTTTAATTCCCCATTGAACTCACCATCTGGGGCTGCTATCAAAAACCGCGGGATTGTCGAGAATTCTTTCCCTGACAACTTTCCAGTTGTTTTAGCAAGACATGGCATGGGACTTCTTAAACCTGACCTCGCCACCTCCGACACGTCTCAATTGTTGAGGGAGATTCTTCAAAATAAAGAAAAACATCAACTCCAAGAGTTGGCCAACAACAATAACAATAACACCACTACCAACAATAAAAACAATGTAAATAGGCTTAATGGCAGTAATGCTATTCAAGATTCAAGCGGCCTTATCACTAAGCTTTTAAAAAACACTTCCCAACAAAAGAGCAGCTTGTCTGACACCGAAAAACTGTCTTGTCACTCGACCGAGGGTTCCGCTGAAGAAAGTGATGGGGAGAGTACCATAGAGCAACTGCCAAATGATGAAGAGGCCGACGTGGGAGATGTTAAAAGCGGAGTCCTTTTGTGTGGCGTCGGTTCTCAATTGATGGACAGCAAAGAAGCTAAACGTGCCAGAGTTGAGAACATCATCACTAGTATGCGTCATTCTCCATCTCACAGTATATGTGATAGTCAGAACATTCAAGAACAGAGACGACAGAAGAGAAAACAACACCAGCCGCAACAGCATGAACTCAGCCCTGATCACAG
Organism: Acanthosepion lycidas; assembly: GCA_963932145.1. Lineage (NCBI taxonomy): Eukaryota > Metazoa > Mollusca > Cephalopoda > Sepiida > Sepiidae > Acanthosepion > Acanthosepion lycidas. The sequence goes on along the minus strand of OZ010599.1, from coordinate 59,736,091 downwards.
TGACTCCAAAATGCGTAAAATGACAAAGGAAGACTTCAACCGGCAACTGATGGAATTAAAGAACCAGATAAACGATATGCAGAGGAAGTATTCTGCTCTTTACAACGCTGAGCGACACTCTGATAGATCGGCTGATGGAGGCGACGATGATGAAGACTGCCATACCACGGCATCTTTATCTCATTCGTCCTCCAATCGTATGAGTAAACTAAATGGAGAAATCAATTCGAACAATCGTGAGAACATCGGGTTGGATAATTCGGATATCGATCCTGTTCACCTGATAAGCCAAGCAAGCCAAATGGTAAGGGAGCAAGAACTCGCCACAAAAAGGCCAACCCCGTTATCATCACTACAATCCGAAGTTCAAAACTTGGCGACGTCGCTCAAATCTGAGCTCAGTCAAGCTGTGGATACTATTTTCAGTCGGTTTGTTCAGAACCAAGCTCTCAAATCATTGGAGAACTCGACCAATCAGAGCAAAACTCCAGATCAAGCACCAAAAGAGAGATCAAAATCTCCCACCAATAGTGCTGAATACCCATCGGAATTTTATGCCCTTCCTCGAGTCCATGACAAACAAACTTTATTTGATGCAACGTGTCGGAACACACCTGACCTTCCGCGAGCTCATAATCGGGCCCTTTCTTTCCCTCCTCCACCCCCACATCATTCCAATTCTCAATCCCTGTCATCATTTTTCACCCAGTCTCAAGTTCTCACCTCTCCTGTGTACAGCTCTGAACCTGAACAAACTGAAGCCCTATCGTTGGTCGTGAACACACCCAAGAAGAAACGTACTAAAGTGACTGATACCCGTTTGTCACCCCGAGCCGCTCGTGCCTTGCTCCAAGATAACTGTGTCCAAGTATCGTCCGCCATGTCTGACTTAGAGAAACATATACCTACTTCCTTCCCTCATATTTTACCCCCAATGCTGCCAACTAGTGTAGCTATCCCCAATCCCAGCTTACAACATTCTGATATTCTCGGATATTACAGAGAACCTAATTATATGGAAGGGACCCGCTCAGCAGGTCATTCTCCTTTGGATGATCAAGGGTCTCCGGGAAATACCACCAATTCTTTGTCAGATTCGTACATGATGTTAAAATCAGAGAGCTATGACATGCCAACTGAATCTGATGGCCAAATGGCAATGATATCCTTGCGAGCTGTAAAATAAACAGTAAGATCTTTCCAAATTGATCATTTTTGTAAACAAAAACAGCCCTCTCTCTCTCTCTCTCTCTCTCACTCACTCACTCTCTCTCTCTCTCACTCACTCACTCTCTCTCTCTCTCTCTCTCTCTCATTCTCTCTTCCCCCCTCTCTCAACCCCTCCCCCTCTCTCCCCCTCCCACTCTCTCTCTCTCCTTCCCCCTCTCTCTCTCTCTCTCTCTTTCTCTCTCCATATCGAAATTGTTACTAGAATTTTAAAAGCTTATTTTTCTTTAATCAATTCATTGCCACTCATTCTTTGCGTCTGTTTTCATCATTCTTCATCTTTCTTTTGTCTTTTTTTCTTTTATTCTCTGACTGTTTCTATCTCTGGCTTTCTCTCTCTCTCTCTCTCTCTCTCTCTCTCTCGTTTTCTCTTTGTATCTCTTTATTTCTCTATCTCTCTTTATTTCTCTTTCTCTCTTTTTTCTTTCTCTCTTTTTTCGCTTTCACCCACACTCTCTCTTTCACCCACACTCTCTCTTTCACCCACACTCTCTCTTTCACCCACACTCTCTCTTTCACCCACACTCTCTCTTACACACACACACGCTCTCGCTCTCTCTCTCTCTCTCTCTCTGTCACTTGTCTCTTTTTGACTCTTTCTTTCTCTCTCATTCTAAACATTGCATTTTTTATTTCTTATGTCATATCCATGTTGTTGCTTTTTATTTCAGTAAATATTTAATCACATACATTATCCGGATTCAACTAAGTGATTTTCAAACATTTTATAAATGTATAAATGTATTTTTTAATCGGTTATTATAAAAAATATAAAGGTATAAATTAATTTCAAATTAAGTAATCCTTAATTTTATTTTTATTTCAAAACCGCACCTTTCCATGAGCATTTGAATTTTCATACAGACCGGAATTCCAAACTTAAATATTGTTGCGAAAACCTTGTATAATCCATACAAACTCTTTATTCGCTTCAGACAAGAATTTTTCTCTCGATCAAGTTATTTAAAGAATAATATTATAATATTTACTTTTAGTAAAAGAAAATGTCCCGTTTATGTGTTATCTGTTTATACTAATCATCTCTAATCGATATTTTCATAGTATAATTACTTTGAATAAATTGATTTAAAAATATCGAACTTTATATATCAAACATGTTAATTTAAATTGAAAATTTTAATTTTTTTATTTATTTTATTTATACTCATTTTTTTCTCTCAGCATTTTTATAAATTTTCAACTCTCTTTTTAACCTGAGGGAAGAACAGCTTTTAAAACTATTTTGTTTCGATGTTTTCAATGCTCGTCTTTAAATTTGATATCAATCGCGTATCATTACATTTACAATTACATATTGTCAAAAAATGACAATTAATATTCACAAAACTTTAACTGTCAAAGCGACCATTTCGATTTAATGATGACGTTATTTGTTCTTCAAGGCTATTTTAGCTAAACACTTGGATTCTCAATATGTCGAATAATTTCTTTATTTATTATTAACAAACATTATTTTCTTATTTTTTTTCTGGTCTTCTTTTAAGAAGGGAACTTTAGCACAATATTTAAATTAAATTCAGAATTAAATAAAACAGTTCTTTTGGTTAGCGGGAAAATAAAATAAATATCAACTTGTAACAATTCTGTTAATTTTAGAAAAAAAATTAAAAGCTTGTATGTCTTCCTCTTCGGGCCAATACACTCACCTTCGCTCATGTTGTTTCAGCTCCAGCCTTCTTCATCATCAGGTTGCCAAGTACAAAAAGGTGTTTGGAAAAGTTTTATTTGCAAAAGAAAAACGTCTACATACATTTAATTATTAATAGTTACTTATTACTGACAATGTAGCAATTGTATGATTTTTTTTAGATTTTTTTATAAAAGAAGACATTTCTCTCGTCAAATAAATTTCTTAAAACAATTTCTTGCTAAGATTTTATATGCAAGAACGCGAATTTATATTTATAATTTTTTCAATGTTTCAGTTTGTTTCAAGAGAACATCATTCAGTAAAAAGGAAACCTTTCAAACAAAGCATAATTTTTTTTTACACGTCTTTAGATAAACACCTTTAAGGGAATACATTTATTTTTCTTATATTTTTGTAACTTTTTAAAACTTATTTTTTATACTTCCCGTTTTTTAACATTTTGATAAACTTTTAAGCACATGAAGAATTACATTTTCAAATATATATAATGTAAATTTTAAAATTACATGTATTTACTTCAGTTAATTATTCTTAATTCTTCTTTTTTATATTATGTATTTCTAGTTAAAAAGGTAGATATCAAAATAAAGTTAGTGAAAACAGGGGGTGTCATTATTTTAATTTATATTTAAAGAGTAAAAGTAAATAAATTTATATATGTGCAAAAAATCAGATTAAATAAAATATATCTGTATAATATACGATATAAATTTTTAATACAGACAAAAAAATGGAAAACTTTTCTTTCGCAAACCGTTTCGTCCTCTGAAGGACTTTATCACCTTGATATCAGGAAGAAAGGTTTTCCATTTGTCCTACACACACACACACACACAATATCTCTGCCGTTGCGGCTGAAAAATTCCTAATTGTCAAAGAATTTGAATTGTTTATCTTTATTGAATTTAAAAATGGTAGAAAATTGAATGTACTTATCTTTTTATTTATATGATTAGACGTCAAATTTGCTGATTTTCTTCAAATAACGTTTCAAGAAAAATATTTTTATATTTGATGAAAGATTTCTAAAACGGAAAATTAATTTCTTGTGTTTACAAACGTCTCACAAAATGGACGAATTTGTCGACTTTATTAAAAACAAAACGATTGCATTCAATCTAAATTCGATTTGAAATACATCAAAGTATTTTGTTTACTAGGAATAGTAAATTTTAATTTTTTTTAGCTTTTGAATTAAAACTAAAATGAAAACGGCAAGAAAGATTTTTCATTTTCAAAAATACATTTTAAACTTTAGATATCGCATTTCTTTGAAAATACCTAATATAGATATACGCATATATAAAATTATGTGTGAGTTAAAGATCAAATGTAGATCAAATACGGATTGGAATCTGACAGGATGATAAGATAAAGAACAAATAGGAAACGTTTATCATTAATATGTTTGACTTTTTGTTAAAGCTTCGTCAGAGATTGAGAGAAAACAGACAAAAAAAAAGAACTTTGGTTTTTTGACGAAGCTTTAATAAAAGTGAAAAATGTTAGATTGATAAACGTTTCCTATTTGTTCTTCATCTTATCACACACACACACGTGTCTGTGTGTGTAATTACTTCAGTTCAAACGTTATTGTATTGGACACTTCTTATTTTAAATAGACGTCCTATTTTTAAGCAGTATCTATTGGCCCGCGCAATCGAGAAATCTTAGTAAAGGAATGGACACATACACACACACATATATATATATTTGTCTGGCTGACTAGGTGTATCTAGGTCTGCTCTACGGTTGTATTGAGCTCTTTTGTTAGTTGTTTACTCGTATCGGGGTTTTTTGGTGGGGCTTCAGACCTGCATCTGTGCGATTTTTTTCGGCAGTAGTTCATGTTTGTAGCTCTTTCTTTTTTTAAAACCTTTTTTTTCCCTCGAGATTGATTTGATTATTGGCAAATCAAAAATTCGAGGGTTTTTCGAAACGAGTATAGTTATCTATATTTGTATATATATATATATATATATATATATATATTGATACACGTTTCATTAAATATTATAGACAAGTGTTTGTCTATTTATTTTATTATGTAAGCCGAAAGCTTAGATTGTATTAAAATAAAGAATATGGATCAATATTGTGAATTTCTTTCTTCGTTCAACGATAATGTCATTAAACTTATCAGATGTTACGAGAAAATTTTACATAAAATAAATAGACAACACCTGTCTATAATATTTAATGAAACGTGTATCAATGAAAAGATGCTGCCTAAATACACACAATATACATATATTTATATACATATATATATATTTATATATATATATATATATATATAACACGTTTATTTTTTATGCCTTTTGGGTTTTGCTGAAAACTATTAAGCACCCTCGTGTGTTTGTGCATGTGTGTGCCCATGAGCATTGACTTGACTCGTTTATGTATCGTCAAAAAATGATAATTTAAAAATAATTTGGCAGGTGGCCTTACTTATTTATATATTCTACGTCAATATTTTTATCTACACAAATTTCTACACAAATGCTATTTATCTATACAGTAAAGTGCATTGACACATGAGGTGAAAAGAATTATTCTAATCTTTCTAATCTTTATAAATGTATCCAAAGTTAGCTAACACGACCAGTGAACAAAAAAGGAAACGCCAATGTTTATCGTTTTATTGCATTGTTTATATTTTTTATTGATGCAATTAATTTTATTGTTGCGGAGGAGAAAACTAAAATATATATGTACATATGTCTGTGTATATATATATATTATATTTACAACAAATTTCCGATCATTCATCTGCTCACGAAACATAACGTAAAGTGAATGGTATAGCCCGCGGGATCAATATATATATATATATATATATATATATATATATATATATATATATATATATATATATATATATATATATATATATATATATATAAATAACCTGAAATAAAAAATAGTATGTGATGAATTTGATTTTGCCGGTTTCAAGATTTTTAGTTATGGCAACACGTGGCATGTTCGTTTATTGAGTAACGTCTGTTAATATAACAATCAAATATTTCATCACTAAGTAGGGTAGTTCAGGTTGCGTAACCGATTAATAATTTGTCGATTTATACATCATACATTATTTGATATTTATTAAATTATATATTCACTTTATAAAATAACCCTGTGCACATCTGATTACAACAAAAAATGTTATTTCTGCACCTGAAAATTGTAGAATCATTGATGGAAATATTCTGAAATGATTAATTTATTGATATGTATTTATTTTGAAAACTTACTTTGTACGATTGTCAGTATATATGTAATTTTTTTGCTCATATCAATGTAAAAGTATTGGTTAGTTATTATATATATATATATATGTGTGTGTGTGTGTATGTATGTATTTAGGCAGCAATCCTTCTTTCATGCACATTTCACTGAATACGACAGACGAGGTGCTTTGATTTGGTTTTTTATACAATTTCTCATGTGATCTAATAATTTTTTTCTTTTAAGTTTTTATATAATTTATCATCCGAAAATGAAAAAAATTATTAGATCGGATCAGAAATTGTATAAAAAAACTAAATCAAAGCACCTCGTCTGTCGTATTCAGTGAAATGTGCATGAAAGAAGGATTGCTGCCTAAATACACAAATTTTATATATATATATATATATATATGTGTGTGTGTGTGTGTGCTGGTGTCTGGCTGTCGGTTCCTAGGAACTGAGCTGCTTGACCCTCATACGACGGGAGTGTCCAGTATATATATATAATATATATATATATATATATATATATATAATATATATATATATATATATATAATATATATATAATATATATATAATATATATATATATAATATATATATATATATATATATATATATATATATATATATATATATATAATCAGAGATAGAGCGTATGTAAATATAAAACGGCCTGACGCCTCTGAGTGTTAATTTCAGTGTTTACTTATATACATATAGGCAGAAAATGTTCTTTAAGGCAAATATTAAAAACTACAGATATTTTGTGCCGATTAGTTTTAAATGATCAACTTTTACTAGTTACTAATGAATGATCCTTCCCAGACAAGAAGGGAATACCGTCAGAAATTGTCATTTCCGACGTAATATGAATATATATATATATATATATATATATATATATATATATATATATATATATACAGACAGCAAGTATTCATCCAAACAAGTTTGATTTAAAAAGAATCGACATTTATCTGTTATTTTTCCAATAGGGCGTTGTTGTGTAATTGTGATCGAAATTCTGAATAAACCGTCCGAAGATCATATGCAGTTGATTTTTTTTTTTTTTTTTTTGTTCAAGTACTTTCGACCGTCTCAATCATTTTGAAGAACTATTGCGGCGTATGTGTATCAGGAAGAATTCCTTTGTCTACATTCTGGTATCCTTTGGAGAGCGGAATGTTTTAAATATTCAAAAACTGGAAAAATACAATAAGGGATTAAACAAACAGACACTGTTGCTTCTTTTTAATCAGACTTGTTATATATATGCACGGTATATTCGGGGAGTAGTTCTTTTAAAATGTCTCTTGTTAAACACACTAATCATTTTATGTATATTAAATTTTATGATCTTATTTGTTTGTTTCGAATGTACGAAAATCATTTTGCAGATATAGTTGTTGTGGGTGGCTAAACTGACCAAAATTCATGTGATGTAGCCCAAGTTTTTTCTCACCTACACACCTGATGATGACTCAAGTGAATAGAGTCGAAAGCTTGGACGGCCCGATATATATTTTCTACAATTTAGTCACACACACAACAACTACCTTTTCGAAAGAATATTCGTACATTAGAAAAAGCTATAGTTATTAACACACACACACATAGAAGTAAAATTTTATTTTGCCACAAATACGATTCCGGTAGGCAACACATTCCGGGCAATCGGTCCTTTCAAACACAATGTTCAATATCAAGTGATTGGGCAATAGGCACTGAAATAGCAAAAGCTTTTATTAGATAGATAGATATATAGATAGATAGATAATCCGATGCTTCATCTGTAGCTAAATGATATAGCACGTCAGGTCATGTATATATATGTGTGTGTGTGTGTGCACGCGCGCACATGTTCGTGATCGATTGATTTGTTTTTGCGTCTTATCAACATTTTGCAGGTTATAAAAAGCCAGTAAAGTAGTTTTAGAATGTAAGAATTTTGGAGACAATTATTTACTGATACAAGTCTTACTAATTAACCCATAGCTGGGGGATAAGAGGTGGATTCATACTTTTCCCAAGGGTATTTTATTTTATATGTGAATATAACGAACGCGATATGAATTGGAACTGGACTCTCCGATCTCCAATTCCGAGGCGTATGGATTATCCCACCCGCACATCGAAGTTTACAGTACCTGTTATTCCCAAGCGTTCATCGATTCTTGGGTACTGATCAGTCACGACGTTGCTTAACCTCGACCAATTTTCGGGAACCGATGTTACAACGTGATATGACGGTATGACGCTCATTCCTGTATGCAAATGATTTGGTAGGTTAATTAGTAATATAAAGATCTATTAGGTTGGTGCAAAAATAATGTCGTTTTCTCACATGTGAGAAAACGACATTATTTTTGCACCAACCTAATATATCATAATACATCTTTATCTATATCAGTTATTAAGTTAATGTTTAATGCTATTAAACACTAAAGAGAAAAAGAAAACTTATCTTAGCCGAGGCGTTCCGTTTTCTGATGAATTCTTATCAAGGCAACAAGTAATTATAAACAAAAGTGAAAATGTCAGTTTTTCAAAATTTTTAAATTTGAGAACGCTTATAAATTATAAATCAGTCAAAACACACACACACACACACACATCTAACTCTCTCTCTTTCTCTCTCTCTCTCTCTCTTATATATATATATATTGTAATGTAAGTGTCATCTTTGATAATGGTTTATGTAAGCCGAAAGCTTAGATAGGATTAAAAAATATGTATCAATATTGTGATTTTCTTTCGTCTTTTAATGATAATGTTATTAAGATTATGAGACGATATGAAAAGAATTTACATAAAATAAATAGACAAAACTTATCTATATTATTTAATGAAACATGCATCAAGGAAAAAATGCTGCTTAAACACACACAATATATATATATATATATATGTATATATATATATATATATATACATTTCACACACTTAACTGAAGGACGTAGAAGCGCGAAACTTCGTAGGTATCGTGAGCTATTAGTATTTATAATATATATATATATATATATATATATATATATATGCGTGTGTGTATTCAGATCCGACAGAATGATAGGATGAGGAACAAATAGGAAATGTTTTATAAATTTAACATGTTTCGCTTTTATTTAAGCTTCATCAGATATTTAAATACAGAAGAGAAAAGAAAATTATTTTTGTATTGCTTGTTTTTTTATTAAGCAAACACAAAAATAAAAAATAGCAGATATTCCTTTTCCCCTCCATATTCAAAGTTAAATAAAAGCGAAACGTGTGCGCGCGCGCGTGTGTATATATATATATATATATATATATATATATATATATATATATATATATATATGTATGTATATGTAATGAGGGAGATAGAAAAATATAAATATTCTTGTTTATATCGACATTATGTTTGACTGTCTTTCGGAAATCGAAACAAACATAGGCTTTCTGGCCGGGCCTCGGATTTTACAACACTCCCTCGGACATTAAATACATAAGTAGTAAACAGTGAATAAATATATTCATTAAACTAGTTGATGTGTATGGACATTTTATGGCGTATGTGCATTACGAGGAGATACTGAAAAGTCCTCGGCACGCCCCACTCACCAGAATTCTGATCTAACATCGAATTTTCTTTTAGGGGTTTCTTCAACAAGCTGATAACGTTTAAAACCTTTCATCTGTCTTTATATATATATATATATATATATATATATATATATATATATATATATATATATATAGGCAGGTTTGCTTAAATAATTTAGACGTATTATGTCTATTTCTTAATCAATTTTCTACGGTCACCAAGAAATTAATTCGTGGGCCTATTTATTTTAGTTTTAATCCTTTCAGATTAAAACTAAAATAAATAGGCATAATACGTCTAAATGATTTAACCAGACATGCTTGAAATATATATATATATATATATATATTTATTTATATATATATGTATATATATATATATATATATATGATAATGTTTTTTATTTGAATAATTTTTTCTCTCAATCTGACATAAAATTCTTTGAATAGTTGCTTTGCATATTTGCTGTGTGATATGCAGTGTGTAATATATATATATATATATATATATATATATAATATTAGTGGACAATATATATATATATATATATATATATATATATATATATATATATATATTTCCAAGAGGATAGAATCCAGGTAGAGCTTAATGTCCAGGACAGAGCAAAAATATAATATAGAAGGCTCAAACACTAATATTCCGTGGTTATAATTTATTACATTCGAATAGTAATCACGACCCTAATTCATCAGACCTACAAAACTTTCAATTTTTAGGTCTGGTTAATTGGATCGTGATTACGATTCCAATGTAATAAATTATAACCATGGAATATTAGTGTTTGAGCATTATATATATATATATATATATATATATATATATAATATATATATATATATATATATGACCATTTTTGTTTTGCGTATTTCAGCTGATACTCCTTTCCTGTTACGCAAGGTTTGTTAAACAAAAAGGTCGTATCAGTCGTCGCGACACAGATGTCCCTTTCAATTTCATTCAAGTTCTCTTCTTTTTTTTTTAAGTGTGCATTTGTATTTTAATTCAATCACGGACCAAAAAAATATTCCTGCAAAATTAAAGAGAAATAACTGAATAAATAAATAAAAAATAATTCTTAAACAAAAAAAAAAAAAAAAGTTTAATGAAATCTAAGAATATTTTGATTTAATTTATCTAATTTTTTTATCTCTGAAATTTATGATTTTACTGCTCAGCCCAAGGTAGGGGGTTGTCCAGACTGAGTGAGAGGAATGTATTATTCCAATGTCTTATGCCAGACTTTGTCAAATTGTGTGTGAACGCATGTGTTTGTGTATATATTAAATAACACAAACACATGTAAGTCGCTCATGCACAACACTGATTATACATTATATGCGCGAGTATAAAGTCATATAGAGAGAATGTGTAGCGCCAGGAGAATCAATTCTTCTTTTATAATAGATTCTTTAAAAAAAAAAAAAAGAGCTGATTCTTATAAAGAATCTAAAATAGAGCACTCTTATACACATAAGGATAGGAATATATTAGAGAGCGAATTTGGGAGTATATAGTAACACATAAAATGAATTGTTTACTTATACGTCACTAGTTTCTTGAGTATCGCATACACTCGTCATTGGGGTTTGAGTAAATTTCTGCAATCAAGCTCCGAGACAAGTAGATGTATTCTCTGTGAAACTTCGAGTAAAGACAGATATCATAAAACATTTAATTTTCTTTGTTACTATTAAATGCCATAACTATTGTACACTAAAATTAAAAAGTCTACTCGCCTTAAAAGCGTTATTTTCCAGAAATACCCCCCACTAAAGAAACAGTCTTTTTTTGTATAATAATGTATATGAATATTTTTTATTTCGATTGCTTTGTCTTCCATATTGATACAAATGGTAGGCGTGTGTTCGTTTAAATTATATAGCAATTGTAGTAGATATATAGACAAAAAATATATTCATTTGTTTACAGGTTAATTCAAGTTTAAGCCTAGGAGCGAATATCCGGACAGCGTCGTATCAACCAAACTCAATACGCTCGCTGCCGAATTGTTTGCTTTGCCCCCCTCTCTAAATGAAATTCCATTAAAACTTTTAACCAGAAATCTGTAGCAGCAAGGAATGCCAAATGCAAATTGGTTATTTATTTATTTATTTTTGTTTAACTGCATGTTCGCTGTGGTTGCTTGATTCGGTTTTTTTACGGTTTACTAACCCTTTGCAGGCTGGTAATATTTCCTGGCTTTAAATAAGCCAGGAAATATTTTTAGATTGTGAGAATTTTTTTTTTAGATAATAATGGTCTAGTGATACACTTCTAACTAATTAACCCATAGCTGAGGGAGAAAAGGTAGGTTCATACCTTTCCCAAGGGCATTTACGCGTAAGTGAAGATAACGAACCTAACGGGAATTGGAACTCGGCTCTCCGATTAACAATTGCGAGCAATTACCCATTACACCACCGCACATCCAAGCTTACAGCACTTGGTATTCCCAAACGGTCACCCATCTGACCAGGCCCGCCGTTGCTTAAGTTCAATGATCGCACGGGAACCGATTTTTCAACGTGATGCGGCCGTAAGCTGACCACAATGAAAGTAAGAAATAATAAAAAAAAAGAATAAAAAAGAAATTCATTGTCCTTATACTCCCACCCATCAATTGGGAGGACGCGGTTGTGTGAGTGGGTGGGGGGTATAGTCACGGCTCTACATATCGTCTTTTTGCAAATGTCTGCTCTAATTTCACTGTGATCAATTTATTCCGTAATTCAAATCATATGCAAATTTACAAATAAAAATTCTAATTACCCAATGTGTATTCAAAACGATATTTATAAATGACTGTAGTCATATTCTTTACTTACTTCAAATTGTTCGCCTGTTGATTGTTACAGGTGTTATTATAGAAAAAACGTTTCGGCCACGTACCCTCTGGCCAGCATCAGGTGTTCATTGTTAGAGGGTAGGTAGCCTAAACATTGCATCTGTAACAACTAAGATGAGAATAATAGTTCGAAGTATTTAATGTATATTATTGACAATTAATTTAATCATCTCAAAAATTAAATGTATAATTATACATTATTTCGACCGTATAATATAGTCTGTATCATCGAGTCAATACGAATGATACTTTCTTTAGCTGCAGTTTGTGCCTCACCAGGGCTACATACAGTTTTGAATTCAGAGGGTTTTTTTGCGGGGGGGGGGGGCTGGAATTTGGACACACAGGACTGAATCGTAAGAACTCTACTACAAAGCGTACTGATCGTCACAGAAAAAACTAATGCAGATGCCCGCCAGGGCTATATACGTAGTCGACCGTAGTCGGCATCCTTTCTTTAGCTGCACAGTATGCGCTTCGCCAGGGCTTCATACAGTTTTAAATTCAGAGTTTTCCTTCTCCTAGACCGGTTGCCACCCAAGGCTACTAGACACTGTTTGTTAAGGAGTCGTTCGTAGTCAAGATCATCAAATCAATGCGAACGATCCTTTCCTTAGGCGCATAGTATGTGCTTTGCCAGGGTCACATACAGCTTTAAATTTAGTTTTCCTTCTTCTAGGCAGAACCCAGTCTGTCCTGCTATTTATCCATAGCTGGGGGAGAAGAGATGGATTCGTACCTTTCCCTTACGTAAGTAAATGCAATGAACTCGACTGGAATTCGAACTCTGCACTCCGATTCCTGAATCCGAGCCGCAATCCATTACTTCATCATTGTCCGCATTTTTGTTGTTATCAGAACCTTTCAGCCGTTCTGCTCTCCGGCCTTCATCAGGTGTATGATGATCAACCTTCAGGGAATTCCGAACTGGACTTTTTATTTAATCTACGGGGGGAGGGGGTAGAGTATTCTTGTTCCACATGGATATCTCGTTTAGTTCATATTTTTAATACTACTAGGGTATCGCTCACCCAATAGTCCAAGCAGTGAGTTCAGTCTCGTCCCAGGGATTGAACTTACAATTACTATGCCACTATAAGTCACTATATTCACGAACTAACACTTTAATCCACTAGATCAGGGGTTTTCAAACTTTTTGACTTGCGGACCCCTTTATATTTCAGGCTTTACCTTAGGGGCCCACTTATAAACGCTTATGAAATTTATACATAAATATTTGTGGAATATAACATATAATTTTGCATTAATGCAAACGCCTAACAGCCGTTTGAAAACCCCTGCACTAGATTACTGTCCCGTTGGTAAAGATTTTATTTAGATTAAAATGTGTATAAATTGACATTTTCGGTTTGTAGGATTTTAAAGTTGTTTATTTTTTTATTTTTATTTTTTTTGTGTGTGTGTGTCTGGTGGGGGCAGTATCTGTACCATTGACTAGAGAGAGAAAATAATTTTTATATGTGTGCATATATATATATGTGTATATATATATATATATATATATATATATACACATATATATATATAGAGAGAGAGAATATTGCTGAAAAGCTCTCGATCTGTCCAAGAGAATAGATTCTAAAAACGAACTGGTCGAACTTTAGGAAGTGTGTTAACCGTAGTCGGGATCATGGAGTCAATGCGAACGATCCTTTCCTTAGCTGCATATTATGTGCTTCTCCAGGGCTACATGCAGTTTTAAATTTAGTTTTCCTTCTCCTAGACCGGTTGCCACTCAAGGTTACTGGACACAGTCTGTTAAGGAGTCGATCGTAGAAGGGATTCATCAAGTCAATATGACCCTTTCCTTAACTGCATAGCATGTGCTTCACCAGAGCTACACTTGAATTCACAGTTTTTCTTCTAGAGCGGCAACCCCTATAGAACCCCTGCCATTTACCTATAGTTGGGGGGGGGGGAGATTTTGCTTCATACCTTTCCCAAAGGTATTTTAGAACTTGACTGGAATTCGAACTCGCATGTTTTTTACTTTTTATCGAAAATTTCGTTTAAACAAGAATTACTTTTCGTTGAGCAAGAATTATTCTATTTTTAATATACACAGGATGAGGCAAAAATCGCACACTGTAGGGGTTAATGAATAGGTCGAAGAGGTCCTGTTGAGTGGACACCGAGGTCACCAGACCTCATACCCTCGGATTTTTTTTTCTGTGGGGCCATTTGAAATCAGTTGTTTATCAAACGCCCCTAAGAAATACTGAAGAACTTAAAAAAGGATTAAAAAAATATGAATGCAGTTAAACTCAATGGCGGAAACTCTCCGACATGTTAATGAATCATACAAGTATAGAACTGAATTATGTTTTGAAAAAGGATGAGGATATTGTAAACAGCATATATAACAATTAAATAACTAATAATTATTTTTTTATGTGTAATTATACATTTAATAAATTGGTCCTATGGTGAGCGACTTTTGCCTCACCCTGTAGTGTAGGGTATATTCTGTGACTTCTGTCCGCCACACCCTTCGAAATAACCATACATTGACCGATCGAGATCAAATTTTGGGGAGAAGTGAAAAAAAAAAGCGGGTACAAAATACAGTTGATTTTACTAAGGTGCGTAGCTTAGTGCAATCAATTTTCATTAATTTTGGGGGGAAAATCAAGTTGTATTATTTAACATACAAAAATATTCCCACTGTTTTAAAAACAATAATGATTAAAATAACAAATAATTATTTAAAAAAAAAAAAAAAAATGCAATATTGTCTTTTTGCATATCTATTCTTTATGGTTTTCAAAATTGAACGTAACGTTGAGTTTGTAAATTTCGGACAAAAATGTTATCTTCAACAATATTAAACACTGTTAGGATTTCAACAGGCGTCAGCAAAAAATTCTCTAGTATATATATATTTGTGACTGACTCGTATATTTAGACACGTTCTTTGACCTTGTTATCATCAATATATAGACTTTGTTATTTTTTATTTTTGTGTGTCATCTTCAGATCTGTTACCTTGATCAGAGTTCTCGATTTAAACGACACCGAATAATCGGTACATTGGTACCGAGTGGCATTATTTCTTCAATCAGTTCATTGTTTAATGTTTTGTAAAAGCACTTGTTTGCTGTTAAATTCTGCACTAAATAATAATTGTTTTTTTAGGTCAAAATGTATTATTTTGATGTAGAATTACTTTAATTTATCAAAAGTATATATTTTTACGGGCACAGCCGCACAAATTAAAAAAAAAGTCATAGGGGGATAAATGATAAATCAGATTTTAATTTATTTTTTTTTTTTTTTTACTGTTCGTTTGTTTTTTGTTTTTTTGTTTTTTCCGCAAAACAATATTTTTAGAAGCTAACTTTTAGTTTTCGATAAAAAAGTGAAGTTTTATTTTTAAAATAATAATGGCAGTTGAGTTTGCCATCAAGAAGACAAATATCTTTTCTTTTTTTCTTTTTTTCTTTTCGGTTTTTTTTTTTTTTTTCCTGTTTTTCCTTTAATATTCACCAAATCAATTAACAAAAAAAAAACCCCCAAAAATAGCTTTTTAATTTCTTGTTGATAATTTTTTTTCTTTCGCCTTGAGACCATCTTTTAAATTCTTTACCCACTTTTTATTTTTTTTTCCAACGCCGCCTGTTGCCGCTTCTTAAATGTTGGCGAATTCTATTTTTTTTTCTTTTTTAATGTCAATGTTTCGATGATTTCTGGTTTCTTAAGTGGTTTATTTTGACTTACGCTGTTTTTACAGAGTTGTTATTCCTAAATATAAAAAAAAAGTAAAACGAAATTAAAAAAAAAAATACGTTCAAGAAGTTGTAATGCGCTCAGATAGACAGTTACTGGCGACGATGTCGACGACGACCTATTCAATTCTATTTAATCGCATCAATTGTTCGCTCCATCGTTCTTTTCATTTACCTTTCCTTTGTAACTTGGCTTTCCTTTCAGTTTCTAAGAATATTCTACGTACTTGTTTTTCTCGCAATGTTTTTTTACCTCTGTTTCCGATCTGTCTCCACATCAAAGTAACATCGCCCCACCCTTAAGAGAAGAAAACAAAATGCAATAAACAAAGTTAGAAGATTATTTCAATCAAAACTCTTCTACATCTTGATATATTCATTAAAAAAAACTGATGTTACGTGGCTAACTCCTGTTTTATTTATTTTCACTTCATGCTGAAAATAACTGAAACTTGACAAATTTTCTATTGTTAATGTAAAATCTTTATCTATTTTCTTTACTTTTACCGCGATACGAGCAAAAAAAAATGCCTTCTTTAAGTTTCATTCTCTCTCCACGGCCGATGAGGGTTTTTTTTTTTATTATTTGTAATAAATCCACCAAGAGTGCTAATTTCATTCAAGGAGCTATTATTGTTGTAACCTGCAGAAAAGGGTTCCTTCTGCAGATGCCTGTTAAGAGGATTACTGTTTGTAATTGTCGTCTGATTATTAAAGAAAAAAGACGTGCGAGCCTTTCTTCTCCGCCTCTTCTCGTGGTTGATTGAATGTCACTGGTCTTCTTCACGTCTTCTGTTTAAAACCCCACACATACGGTGCCGTTACGACCTAATGTCGACGACACTTAAAGCTCAACCTTCACACGACAATATTTGCTTTTGTGGGTGGGGGATGATTGCTTTCTTTTTTTGCTTTTTTTTTTTTTTTTCTTTTGCTTTTTTTTATATCTCGCACCTGCTTTCAAAGCTTTCTTCTTGTTAAATTTATTTATTTATTTATTTCTAAATGTATCTCTCCATTTTTGGTAGGACCCATCACGAGGATAAAAAAATTTTTTTTTTTGTTTTTTTAAAAAAAAAAAAATTAGGAATAATAATATGCTCTTGTATTTTTTTTCTTTTGAAAATTACGGATTTAGAGTTTCATTTTTCGTTCTCCTTCAATTTAAATCGTTAAAAAAAATCATCGGTAGGAACGTAAATTTTAAATACCTCTTTTGTACTTTAGTCTTTACCAACAAAATTTACTTACTGCCTTTAACAATTCTACATATTTCGAAGAGTGTAAGGATAGATTTATTTATCTGAAGATTTTGGTTACTTGTGTCAAAAATGAAAGAGTAAAAATTAAATTTTAAAAACTGTTTATTCGCACCAAGATGAATGAAGAAGAACAACGGTTATTTTCTCATTTGTATCTAAATTAAAATATTAATTTATAATAATTATTTGAATAATTATTAAATAAACGTATTTATTAAAGTCTACTGTATTAATTCAAAATTTTAGTCTATAATCATAATCATAATGTGCGATATGTTTTCCGAACAAATAATTTTTCATTTTTTTCAATATGAACAATTTCTTTTGTAACAGAAATTGTTTGCTTCCCTAATAAACATTTTTAGATTTTATTTATTTACTAAACAATTTAGATTTTATTTTTAAGTATTTTTGCTTTATGGTAATCATTTACAAATCTCTTCAAATTTAAAACAAAAATATATAAAAATTACAAGCAAATTTAATAATCTCTTTTTAAAGAATTGGAATTACTGAATAATAGAATACATAGTACATTATGATTTTGTAATTTACATCTTTAAATAAATATTTTAAAATAAATCTACTTCAAATTTAAAATTATAGAATTTTAAAAATGTTTAAATCAATTATAAGCAAACGGTTTTTTTTTGGGGGGGGGTTTATAATCGTTCTCTTTTGAAGTCCGACAAATAAGTTAAAGTATAACTTAAATAAATTACTTTTTTTCTTTTTCGTTTTTTATTTCTTTTTTCGTTCTAAAGTTTCTTCCGTTTTCAAAATTATTAGACAACAAATTATTTCTCCATTGAAATAATAATGTTCCTTATAAATTTCAATTTCTTTACGTCATTCTTTTCTCGTTCTTTCTTTCTTTTTTTTTTACATTTCTTTTATTTATTTGTTTATTTCATATACTTTCATTTCTTTCTTTATTTTTGAAAGCAAAAATTTTGCTTTATTTCATTCCTTTTTTACTGTATTCGTTGATTTCGTTATTTCTCTCTTTCTTTTCGTTATTTCTCTTTCATTTTAATTTTTATTATTTCCCACTTTTTTTCTTTCTTTTCGTTATTTCTCTCTTTCTTTTCGTTATTTCTCTCTTTCTTTTCGTTATTTCTCTCTTTCTTTTCGTTATTTCTCTCTTTCTTTTCGTTATTTCTCTCTTTCTTTTCGTTATTTCCCACTTTCTTTCTTTCCTTTTTTATTTCTTTTCCTTTTGTTATTTTTTTCTATTCTTTCCTTTTTTATTTCTTTTCCTTTTGTTATTTTTTCTATTATTCCTTTTTTTTTCTGTTTTTTTAATGGAGTTATTTTTTTTTAAATTTCAACCTAAACCTGTAAATTACATAATTATTTGACAAGCATAATTTCATGATTAGACAATTTGTTGCGTGGTGGCTGGTTATTAAATAAGTATCAAATGTCTTTAATCCAATATTAACTAATACGTTATGTGTGTGTGTGTGCGTGTGTGTGTATGTAATATTACAATGTATCATGATACAAGCCGAGAAAAATAGCAATTTGCATATCTTTTTTTGAAACTGACCGTTCAGCCTTTCGATTCTGTAGCATATTTCCTATTTTCTAAGCTTAGATTCATTGTGACACAGCGTCAAATTAAACATAAAAACAAGAAGAATGTAAAAAAAAAAAACAAAGAAAGAAAAAAGGGACGCACAATTACAAAGAAAAATTTCTGAAACTTGAATTTTTTGCGCAGGCAATTTGAAATGGGAAGCAATAAATTTCGGTGCACTTGAAACATCTCCTTCATCAGTGAGCGCATGACCACGTTACAAAAGAGAAACTAATATATGTGTGTAATATTATATATATATAATTTGTTTTTTCGCGTGTGAGTTTGTGAGTGTGTGTTATATATGCGTCTGTGAGTTTGTGTGTGTATATTTATATATGCGTCTGTGAGTTTGCGTGTATATATATATGCGTCTATAATATAGACGCATATATATATGTGTGTGTGAGTTTGTGTGAATTTGTGTGTATATATATATATATTTGTGTTATTTTATGTGTGCGTGTAAATATGTCAGTGTGTGGGTGTATATATGTCTGTGTGTGTGTGTGTGTATATATATATATATATATATATGTCAGTGTGTGTGTATATATATATATATATATATATGTCAGTGTGTGTGTATATATATATATATATATATGTCAGTGTGTGTGTGTGTACACATATATATATAAATATGTCAGTGTGTGTAGATATATATATATATATATATATATGTCAGTGTGTATATATATATATTAGTGTGTGTATATATATATATATATATATATATATATATAAATATGTCAGTGTGTGTGTATATATATATAAATATGTCAGTGTATATATATATATATATAAAAATATGTGAGTTTGTGTGTGTATATATATAAAAATATGTGAGTTTGTGTGTGTATATATATGTGTGTGAGTTTGTGTGTGTATATATGCGTGTGTGTGTTTGTGTGTATATGTGTGTGTGTGAGTTGTGTGTGTATATATATATATGTGTGTGTGTGTGATTTTGTGTGTGTGAGAGAGAGAGTTTGTGTATATATATACATATATATGTATGTGTGATTTTGTGAGTATATATGTGTGAGTTTGTGTGTGTATATATATGTGTGTGTGAGTTTGCGTGCATATTTATGTGTGTGTGTTTGTGCGTATATGTGTGTGTGTTTCTGCGTATATGTGTGTGTGTTTGTGCGTATATATGTGTGAGTTTGTGTGTGTTTATATATGTGTATGTTTGTGTGTGTGAATTTACCCTGCCGCGTTGGTAAAGAAAAGTTTTCCTTTTCTTTGTCTTATATAAAATTGTGTGTGTAGGAAAGAAAACTTTGTTATATTCGAGCCAAAAAATCCAATTCTTTGTATTTCCAAAAAATTCCGATTTAGTTTGTATGCTGCTTTTTGCTATTTTTAACTTTAAAAATTGAACAAAGTTATCGTCTGCTAATTATCATTTTAATAAGTGATTACTGCTTATGTTCTGTTCTTTTTTTTAATATTTGAAATGGAGCTCTTTTCATCGTTAAGAAAAATAAAGATTTCATGAAAACTTAAAACAAGTTTGCTTGAAAAATGATGAAAAATAAAATCAGTTCTCAAGAACAAAAATAAAATATTTCCGATTTCTTTCCTGTTAAAGAAATTTTTCTTGATTTTTTTTTTTTTTTTTAATAAAAGAAATTATTAAAAATAATCTCGTGAAAACGACAAATCGCGATTTTCTGTTCATAGATTGAAAGGAGTTCATTTTTTACGAATGCCAATAAGAAAACGACCAGAGAAAATTCTGAAATTCTTGTTTATTACGCCATATTTCTGGCTAAACACCTGACTCGAGAAACGTGCACAGAATAGAAATGTTTATATGGTTTCTTTTTGTTTTTTTTTGTTTTTTGCGGGGGGGGGGTCTTTTTTGGCTCTTAGGCTAATGCAGTTTACAGATATTAAGGAGGAAGTCGTGGAGAGCCACTTCGCCTACGTCATGGAATGATATGTCATTTAAAAAAGAATTTGTAAGCAAACTAACCACCTCTTGCGTTGTTAAAGCGATACAACAGATTTTTTATAATTACAAATAAAGGTCAAATAATTTAAAAATTGCAAAAAATTGAAATAAAATAAATACGTAAAAAAAGGTGGAAAAACGACATATTTAAATAAATAAAAATACAGTAATATATATATATATATATATATATATATATATATATATATATATATATTATTTTGCATCTCGTTTTAATAAAATGTCAAGTTTGATTATATTTTAATCAACCTACCGACTGACGTTAGAGTGATTTAAGCAACTAAATAAAAAAAAGTAAAATCAAATAAAGATACTAAATACTTTATTTTATAATTTTGTTTTATACTGTATTCAAGAATGCAACCAATTCTACTAATTTAGTTAAATTGAAATGTCATTTTATTGTTGTTGCTTTTTTCTCTTTATTAACGTATAGAAAACACTTGGGAAAGGCATGAGTCCATCTCCTCCCCATTATGTATGGGTTAAACAGTAGAACTTGTATCTGGAGAAAGTAATTGTTAATCTCAAAAAATTATCAATACAATATCCTCCACCCCAAAAAAAGAATTAATCCAAAATGTTTCGGTTTTAAATAACGTGCAAAGGGTTGATAAGCCGTAAAAAAACGAATCAATCAAAATCCTAAGGTGTTTATTTTTTTTTAAATGCTAACTGTAATTCACGCGTTTATTTTTTATTACACACTTAAATTTGATGTCGTATCTATTCTTTGGTAGAAAACTAATTGCTTTGTTGGTTATTTAATTGCAGTCACTGAGAGGAATTAAATAATGTTTAAAAAGAAAAAAAACAAAATTCAACAAAACGTTTAATTAAAACTTTAGAATTCACAATTAATACCTTCTTGATTGATTCAGATACTCACCTGTTAGAAAGTTTAAAAAAAAAATTAAAAAAAAAATTGTCATAAGAATTGGAACAAAAATTAGTTCAGACGCGATTTAACCCAATTTTAGATTAATAAAAACGAGAGCTTTCCTAAACTATCAACTTTTCGCCTCGCCAGTCAGTCACACCGCACAAAATGGAAATTAATAATATATATATATATATATATATATTGCGTATATTTTTGGCAGCATGTTTTCACTGAGACATGTTTCATTGAATAATTTGGACAAGTTTTCTACTTATTTTCAATTAGATCCTTTCATAATCACAGAAAAATAAGTGGACAAAACTAGTCTAAACTATTAAATGAAATATATATATATATAAATTATTAAATGATATATGTGTGTGTGTGTGTGTCACCAGTTTGTGACTGATAGGGCTAATTCCAAGGAGGATATTAATCCAAGGAAAGCTCAATGTAGACTACAGATAGTTATAATTGTAATAATAATAATAATAATAATAATAATAATCACAAAGAAAAACTTAAATATTCAATTTGGTTATAATTTATTTCGCTCTTCAGACCTCTTAGTAAGTGACTAAGAGACTTTGGCCAGAAGAGTGAATATCTTCGATATTCACGAAATAAATTATAACCAAAGTGAATATTTTCTTCGTGATTATTATTATTATTATTATTATTTATATAGTACTGGACTGGCGTCAACGTTTCGACAATTTACATTTGAAATGTCTAGATGTAACCGTAAGTTCTATGCTAATAGTTTCTTCTCTCGCACTTCTCATTTGTGGGACTCTCTTCAAGCTTCTTCCTTCCCTGTCAACTTTGATCTTCAAAAATTTAAATGCAATGTCAATCGTTATCTTCTGTCTTCTTAATTCGAGTTCTTTTATTGTCCTCTCTCTTTAATAGTATATTTTTCTCATATTCTCTAAAACTCGTAAGTTCCATACTAACAGTTTCATCGATCGCACTTCTCACTTGTGGAACTCTCTCCCGGCTTCTTGCTTCCCAGTCATCTTTGATCTTCAAAA
Source organism: Acanthosepion lycidas (assembly GCA_963932145.1). NCBI lineage: Eukaryota > Metazoa > Mollusca > Cephalopoda > Sepiida > Sepiidae > Acanthosepion > Acanthosepion lycidas. The sequence goes on along the minus strand of OZ010599.1, from coordinate 59,713,008 downwards.
ATTTAAATGCAATGTCAATCGTTATCTTCTGTCTAAATTCTTATTCCTTTATTGTTCGTTCTCCTTATAGTATTTTTTCATATTCTCTAACCCTCAGCAACCTCTTGCGTCTTAGTGTCTTTATTGTCATGCTTGGGGTGAGATGATTAAAAAATATATATTCCCAAATATTATGAAAATAAATTCAGACTTTTTTTTTATTATTATTGAAAAGATTCTCATAATTGTCTAGTTTTAGACGTATGTTCGACTGACCCAGAAAAAAGCCTTTAAAAAGCCTTTTTAAAACAATAAATTTAGTATAAAAATTGATATATGAATAATTATTACGAAATAATTTTTTTTTTAAATTACAAAAGGCGAAAAAAAAAAACCTTCATAATTTAACTTCAGTTAAAAAAAAGAATTGCTAAAAAAACGTCAAATTAAATGCTATTAATTCAGGAGTGTCTTTTGTCTAGAGAATCCCGAATTAAGAAGTGATTATTCCAAATTTATGTATATCTTAAATACGGCATTGCCTGCTTTGATGTACTATTTACAAATGATTCCAAAGTAATTTGAAAGGACAAATTTTAAAATTAGAATTATTTTCTTAGAATTAAAAATGGTAATTTCTAAAACAAAAATCATTAAATAGACGATCGATTATTGAAGCATTTAAACAAGCTTAGTGAATGTAATTTTACTTGAAAATGAAAGGTTTTTTAAAAAATTTTTAAAGGAAAAAAAAAGCTTACTTAATTTTTCGTATTAATCACTGATTCAATAGAAAATTGGGTTTTAGTTTTACAAAATCCTAGATTAGTCATTTTTCAACAGAAAATATACTTACGCTTTTTTTTGTTTTTTTTTTGTTTCCAGTAAGTTAATTTCGTCTCAAGCTGAAATGATTTGAGTTACAAAATTAAAAGCTATTGTTATTGATATTATTATTATTATTATTATTATTATTATTATCATCATCAATATCACTCTCATCATTATTATCATTATAAATATTATTATTATAATTTTCATAATCACTGTCACTCTCATTATTATTATTATTATTATTATTATCTTTATCATCATCATCACTATCACTATTTTTATTATTATTATTATCAGCATCACTATCATTATCATTATTATTATCACTATCATTATTAATATTATCACTATCATGATTATATAATTATTATTATTATTATCTTATTATTATTATTATTATTATTATTATCAGCATCACTGTCATTATGATTATTTATTATTATCACTATCATTATTAATATTATCACTATCATGATTATCTCATTATTATTATTATTATCATCATCATCACTATCGCTATCATCTTTATTATCATCATCACTATCACTATTTTTATTATTATCACCATCACTGTCATTATCATTATTTATTATCATCACTATCATTATTATTATTATCACTATCATTAATATTATCAATATCATTATTATTATTATTATTATTATTTCCCGTTTCGTAATTTAATACAAGTTTTCTACCTGAGAATTGAGATAAAATAAAGGAAGCGATTTTTATACAGAAAAAAAATCTCTCCCAATGTTCATGAGTGCAACCTTTTTTGTATCTCAGATAGTGAAACGTATCTTGAGATTCTTTTTTAATCATTCCGAGTGTTCCTGTTATTACTGGAATACTGGTTGCGTTTAAATTCTACATTCTTACAATATCTTTTTCCTGATCCATATTATTTACAAAGCAATTTTTAACGAAATAACCTATTAAGAATCTCCTTCTACAGTTCAGAAAGCAAAACTCGAAAGACTTATCTTTTTATCGATGCAAATTGATTTTCTTTCTTAAATTCTTCTTTATGTGCTGTGTCTCCACTTGACATAAGCGATCATGGCTCTCCACTACTTCCTGTCCTTTTATAGCTCTTTATAAATTTTGTTATTTCTCCTAAACTCTGTTTTCTCATCCATTTAGTGAAGCTCACTAAGTAGCTTATTCGTTGTTTTTCTCTGTCCCTCTTGACCTCTATCTGCCCTGTGAGTATCAGATTTTCCAAGCCCTCTTTCCTCATTATGTGCCCCAGATATTTCAGCTCTCTCTTCCCGATGTTAAGTATAAGTTTCCTTTTTGTTTCCATTTTCTCTAAAACTTCGTCGTTGCTCACATATTCGGTCCATGGTATCCTCATCATCCTTCTGTAGAGCTACATTTCTGTTGCTTCAAGTTTCTTCCTCATCTATGAGAAGATTGTCCAGAAGTCTATTTTCCACAATTTCCTGCTCTTTTAATATATATTTGTTATATATATTAAATATATAACAAATATTCTTTTTGTTATTTTTCCTAAACCCTATTCCGCCTTTTATTTACACAAATTTGTTAAGTATGTCATGCGTTGTTTTCCTCTATCTCCCTTGCCGTCAATCTGTCTGTGAGTATCAGAATTTCCAAACCCTCCATCCTCATTATGTGCCCCCAGAGATTTCAAATGTCTCTTCCAGATGTTACGTCTAAGTTTCCTTTACGTTTACATTTACTCTAAATTCTTGTCGTTTATCACATGTTCCGTCCATTGTATCCCCAACATCCTGCTGTAGAACCACGTTTTTGTTGGTTCAAGTATCTTCTTCATCTTTGAGGAGATTGTTCAGCATTCACGAGAAGAGATATCTTATAAAATTTCAGCACTCTTTTCTTTCTTTTTAACTAAATTTTCCTGTCTCTTAATACTCTGCTTAGGTTTTGAAAGGCATCTTTCGCTATCCCCATAGGAAAAATTAAAAATGAAACTGAATAATAATGTATACAGCAATGAATAACGGATTTCTTTTTCCAACATTATATATTCTAAAATATATAAATATATATTGGCGACACATCCCTCTTCCATATTGTTATTAAGAACGGAAGGCATTACTCGAGACCAATAACGAAATTATATTTTGTATATCATAACAACGGAATATCTCATTAGTATTATGTAGCGGAAATCAGGTTAATAATACGTTGATTTTTTATTTCTTGTTTTGAGTTAGCTTTGTTTGTATATTCTTACATTTTATTTTTTTTAAACAGAGAAAACAATTCTTTCTTACATGTGACAATTCTTAATAATATAGATAAAGATCCGAAATTATGTATGCAGAAAATGTAACTACTGCAAAACTAATTAAATATGGCCGTCATTTTTTTCCGCCACTGTATGAGTTCAACTTATAATTATCTATCTATCTATCTATCTCTCTCTCTCTATATATATATATATATATATATATATATATATATATAATGTGTGTGTGTGCGTGCATCCGTGTGTCTGTAATCTGTCTATCTATCGTTAACTATCTAGCTTTCATATATATATATATATATATATATATATATATATATGTCTGTCTATCGTTAAGTCTCTGTCTCTCTCTTTCGCTCTTTCTCTCTCTCTCTCTCTATATATATATATATATATATAGAGAGAGAGAGATATAGATACAGATTTTCTAACAAAACCTTCGGTATGATGAGATGAATATTTAAATAAATATATCCATGAAATAAATTATAACCGAAATTCATTTTTAAGGATTGTCTTTACTTATTATATTGCTCTGTTACACTGAGCTTCTTTAATGGGGGCGGGGGAATTAATGTCTTACTTGTAATTATCCCTAAAAATTACCAAGTGGTATATTTTATATATATATATATATATATATATATATTATATATATATATATATATATATATATATATATATATATATATATATGTATGTATCTATATAGTTAATTAAAGAATATCAAACACTTAAATTTGATATTCTTTAATTAATAATCATTTTGCTCTGTCTTTTGACATAGATCTCTCCCTGGATCTATATTCTCCGGGAAATTCCATACGGATTACCATATTGTATCATTACTATATCATCATCATCATTATTCTTATTATAATAACAACTTTCATAAATAAGCTTTCAGATCCTCGTACGTCGAAACCGACGAGAGAGTCGATTATTATATATATATATATCGTTAAAGAACTATCTTTCTACACAGGCTTATGTGCCAAATCTAACTTGGTATTTTCTAAAATCTTCTTTTATTGAAATATTAATATTTCATGAATTCTTCGTGTTGGTGTTTCTAAGATTTTTTTTTTTTTTTTTTGTCTAATACATATTTTTGATTGACATGTTTGATTAAAAAAATCAAAGTGAGTTCACGTAATTTATGCAATGATGACAATGCTTCTTCGAAAAATTTCGTAGCGTATTTCATTTATTTCAAATCACTCATTTGTCATCTGAACTTGTTCCAAATATTTTTCGTTTCATAATTAAATAAATTGTTCAGCTATATCGTAATATTAGCTGCTGTTGTATAAGTCGAAATAACAAGAAGATTGACTGACGAGATGGTACTGGAAAGTTCTCGACCTGCCCAAGGAATTTAAAAAAATGAATTTTGACCAGATTTTCTGAAGTCGGCGAGAACGAAAACTTTTCAATGCCTTCCCGTTGATATTAAAAACCCGAATAATGTGCAAATAAATGTTAACAAAATATCTTTTTTGTTTACCGCCATTTGACTTGGTTCCTAAAATGAACTTTTACGCATCATTGTTAAACTAAACATGACCAAATTCTTTATCTTTTTTTAATCAAATAGTGACCTAAATAGACATTTTTTAGCTATTTTTTTCTTTTGACAGAAACATAAGGGAATTCTTTAAAATGATTTTTTTTTTTTAATTTCCTAGCATTTCTAGCAATATTGCATTTTTTCTTTCTTTTGAGAGAAAAATGAGAAAAGTCTTTAAAATGATTTTTTTTGTTGAAATTTCCAATCATTTCTAGCAGTATTTAATTGTTTTTCTTTTCAAAGAAAAATTAGAACATTGTTTTAAAGGTTTTCTGTTGAATTTTTTTTAGCATTTCTAGCAATATTCCATTTTTTTTTTTTTTTTTTTTTTTTTTTTTTGAGAGAAAAATTAGAAAAATCTTTAATTTTTTTTCTGTTGAAATTTCTTAGCATTTTTAGCAGTATTTCATTGTTTTTCTTTTGAAAGAATTTTTTTTTTAATTTTAATGCTTTTTGTTGAAATTTCCTAGCATTTTTAGCAATATTGCATTTTTTTTTTTTAAAGTTGCGAAGTAGCACGTTCATTACCTTCGTATTCCATTGGCGAAATGTAAGTTCCGCTCGAGCAGCTTCTCTCCACAAAACGCTGCTCTGAGAAACCGACCCCCAAGAGGATGCTTCCCCGTCCACTACAATCTTAACCTGTTCAAGTCTAGGGTTAACCGTTATCTTCCCCACATATCCTCATAAACTGTGCTTCTTACCTCTTACTTTGAGGAACCGACTCCCAGGAGGATGCTTCCTCGATCACTACAATCTTAACCTATTCAAGTCTAGGGTTAACCGCTATGTTCCCCACATATCCGCACAAGTTGAACCTCTTATTCTGTAACTCTCTACCTCGGATGGCTCTCGAGCCTTGTGCGGTGTGAACATCACTGTAAAAAAAATGTTCAATTGCTTAGCGACTTTAATAATTGTCTAACGCATTTGATAATTTGAAATGTTTTATTTAGATACTTATATGAAAAGAAAATTGCATAGATTTTCAAAAGCTTAGAACATATTCCGTTTGAATTTATGGGATGAAAATTTATCATTTACATTCGAACTTCTTCTTTATGTGTCGTGTCCCTTCAGGACGTAGGCGATCATGGCCCTCCACATCTTCTTTACCTTGTAGTTTTTAATAAGTTTAGTCTTTTTGTTATTTCTCCCAGACCTTGTTCTGCTGTCCATCCGCTCAGACCTATCAAATATGTTACGTACTACTTTCTTCTGTTCTTCTTTGTCCTGTGAGTATCAGATTTTCCAAGCCCTCCTTCCTCATTACGTGCCCCAGAAATTCCAACTGCCTCTTCCTGGTGTTAAGTATAAATTTCCTTTTTGTTTCAATTTTCTCTAAAACACTGTCGTTGCTCACATGTTCGGCCCATGGTATTCTCAGCATCCTTCTGTAGAACTACATTTCTGTTGCTTCAAGACTTTTTTATCTTTGAGAAGACTGTTCAGAATTTACTGTCATACAGGAGGACAGATATCACGTAATAGTTCAATACTCTTTTCTTGGTTTCTAACGAAGTTTTCTGCTTAGTTTTTGGAATGCAACTTTGACCATCCCAATGTATCTTCGGATCTCAGCCTCGCACTTTCCGTCTTCTGTTAGAACACTTCCCAGATATTTAAATTTTTGAACTTGATTTTGGAATTATAATTTGCATTTTGGGCTCATCCTTTTGCTGACAACCATGTATTCTGTCTTGTAACTTACATTTAGTCTTTTCTTCTCGCTTTCTTTCGCTACCTTCTGTAGGGGCTCTTGTAGATTCCTTTCCGTGCCTGCTATTCAACACTGTGTCATCTGTATATCTTATGTTGTTAAGATTGTGGCCGCCAACAACAAATCCCGACAGGACATCTAATTCTCTCGGAATTGCCTCGCTGTATAGGTTGAACAAAGTGAGAAGACAGATTTGGACTAATGGCCTGATTTTTTAGTTATCAAGTTTCGGTCGTTGTATTATCAAGCCTTCTTCAGACGTCTGTCAATCCAGGTAATCTTCAGAGAATTTCGAACTGAACCCTTTATTTAATCTACGAGATAGTTTAAATAAAGGGTCTTCTCGTTCCGCCATCCATATCTAGGGATATCTCATTTAGTTCTTATTCGACACTTCAGTTATTGAGCAACCTGTTCCTACCGTATATATTCGAATATAGTCAGTGTTTTTGCGATAATTTTTTTATGCAAAAAATAGGGGATCGCAATATACGCAGGTAATTTTAGGTTTCTGAAGAGGTTCATTGCACGTGTTTACCTCGCTGACGGCACGCATTTTTATACCTATACCGTATATGTTTCAGATTATTTATTTGCTATAAAATATGTCCGGAATTATGTCCATATATTTTCGGTGACCGTACCCTCGTCATAATCATCCTTCAACCTCCCTATGGTTGGTTGGAAATCCATTGGCAATCCCTTTCCACACTATTCAGTCCTGTATCGCTGTCCCCAGATCGTCAATATCCAACCCTGAGTCACAGGCTATGGTGTCTGGGAAAGTCAATTTTCGCGAGAAGACGCTTCTAGAAGGATGACATAGGTGTAAGGATGAGATGATTTCCCTGTCCGCTCGATGGCAGTGACCGGAAAGCTGTAATCGTTTTTTAGTTCGAGCTTAAGAGAGATTGGTCTCACTGCTCCATAAATTGTGTTAAGCATTGCATGGGATCTCAAACTGATGTTCTGGATTTTTCTGAGTAGATTTTTATATGCTCTATCCATGTATATAACCCTTACCATGGTTTCTGATATCATCTCTAACCTTGATACCCACAAAGTATGTGGAGCCGATTGCATCTCTATAATAGTCATTAAGAAGTGTGCTCCCGAACTAGTTCTCTCTATACTGTATGGTTATTATCATCCTTTGACCTCTCTATGGTTGGAACTCTATTGACAATCCCTTTCCACACTGTTCGGTCCTGTATTGCTGTTCCCAGATCCTCAATCTCCAACTCTGGGTCTCGAGCTATGGTGTCTGTAAAAGTCAAATTCGCAGGAAGACACTTCCAGAAGTATGACATAGGAGTAAGGATGTGACGATTTTCCTGTTCGCTCGGTGGCAGTGGCCGGCAAACTGTAATCGTTTTTGTTTGAGAGAGATTCGTCTTATTTCTCCGTAAATTGTCAATGGAGTTCCGACCAACCATAGGGAGGTCGGAGGATGATGTAAATTGTGTAAATTGGTAGGTTTGGTAACCTTAACGGCACAGGTAAACTCCTTTAGTCAGCCTCCCGTAAACCTAAATTCTTTTTTTTTTCTGTTGCTACATAAACAACAGAACGTCATTCACAATGTGTGCCGCTTAAAATCTACAAATACATTATATTTTTTTCCTTTCACGAACTTGCGTTTATCGCACGTGTTTACCTCGCTTAGGTACTGTTTTTTCCAACGACACGCATTTTTATACCTATACCGTATATGTTTCAGATCATTTATTTGCTATAAAATATGTCTGGAATTATGTCCAATACTGCAATATTTGAATACAGTGGGCCTACAAGTATTACTTAGAATCTGGGGTTGCATTATACACAAGCTATATGAAAAAAAACCCCTGTTTTTTCACAAAAAAACAACAAACAAAAAAAAATGAAGTGTCGCACTATACATACAGTAGGCTTATACATGAGTATATACAGTAAGTCTGTACTACCCGGTCCAGGGATTGAACTCACAATTAATATGTCATCAAATCCACTAGGCTATTATTACAAAGATTAAGTTAATTTAAAGAGTATTTTCAGCGTTTTTATTTCTACGTTTTTTAAAAAGAATTTTTTTTCTCCCTGTATACAAAAGTTCCATTATACCTGAAGAGATTAAAGCTTTCATTATTTACATGCCGGCTATTATCCTCATCTTTTTTGTTATTATCACAACGTTTTGGTTGCTGTGCCCTCCGACCTTCATCAGGTACTTGTTGTTCCAGGTTTCGCCTATCGTCTGATTCACATTCCTCTCCGATCTTTTGAACAGGAGTAGAGGTTTATCCTGTGTTTCCTGTTTAGGATAGGGTTTCCACTTCTTTCTAAGGCCTTTCATTCTCTTGCTCTCCCAATATCTCCCCTTGCGTCTTAATGGCATTATCGCCTTGCTTATTTATTTATTCCCCTCCGATAGGAATAGATAGATTCTCCCACCATCAGGCTCACACTCCTCCCAGTCTTTTGAATAGGTGTAGAGATTTATCCCTTATTTCCTGTTTAGGATTGTGTTTCCGGTTCCTTCTGAAATCTTTTCACTGTCTTTTATTCCCATTTCAAACTGAGCCCTGCATTTAATCCACGGAAGTAGGTTGTTCTCGTTTAGCTGAATATGCCTAGGGAATTGTTTTTCAACCATAATTTCGAACCTAGATTTAAACTTCCGCATCACACCTAGATTATGATGATTAAAAAAAGAGTAAAAAAAAAGTATAATTTTGTGATTTATTTATTAACACAAACAAAACAATTTATTATAATTTATAATAAAAAGATAATTAAAATTCTGAAAAAAAACATATTTATTTTCCTGTGTATTATAACTTAGCATTTAATGGTATTCATGAGCTTGACGTATTTTTTCAGGAATATCTTAATGGTCAAATTTTGGACAGGTATACGCTTAATTTTTTTTCTAAGAATTCTAGTCGTTTTTGTTTTCAATATTGTCTATTGCCGAAAACCTTGTTTCGCACACTTACTGTGCTTTGGGCTTCTTTCGAAAATAATTCAATTAAAAATGTTCGCGGCTTACCATTGCAGTCACGCGCAAAGGTCTGCTAATGCCCGGGGCCAACTCCCTGATTATATGCCCCTAAGACTCAAGTAGTGAGGCCTACTCTGGTGTAGCTTATCAAAAACGGATCCAATCCACAATTCACACCAGCTTGTCGGGTCTGTAGGGCGCTTCTACAGCGAAGTTAATAATTTCAAATTTCAAAAACTAAATTTTTATTTCACTCTTTGATTGGATTCCCTCACCTCGATATCGATGCCCGGACCGTCGCATCTTCTACCCCACCGCCTTCTGCACGCTACTGCACCAATGTGTCGCGGTACACCGGTTGAAAGATCACTGTATTATTTATAAGTTTTGCGCATGCGAGATTTTAAACAGTTTTCCCCACTTGTCGTTGGACATTACTTTTTATGGATTTAGTAGTCTCTTCATTTTCCAACCATGTAAAAACAGCTTGTAATAGTCTTCTTATGACGTGTTCCTTCAGGACGGGGATGATCATGGCTCTCCACAACTTCATCAAAAGCTAAATAGCTCTTTGTAACGTTTGTCTTTTTTTACCGTCTTCCCTACACCCTGTTCTGTTAAAATTTAATTCTTTTTAATATTGTTTATTACAGAAACTTACTTGCTTCATACAAGCTTCGAAAATAATTTAATTAATGACATTTTAAAAATTTCGCGGCACACCTACTGTCCTCTCATCGGTTGAAAAATCACAGGTCGAGGCATATCACGTTAGCTTCTTATTTACTATTGTTCAGTAATTGCTCGTCCCCTTTAAACAGGAAGTAAAAATATCGCTAGACATGGTCAGCGGAAACAAGAACAATCTGCTCCCGTAGATTAAATAAAGGGTCCAGTTCGAAATTCTCTGAATGTTTTTCTTTTTTTTTTTTTATCAATTCATCCCAAGCAAGGCGATAATGCCACTAAGACGCAAATAAGTGTTAAATTACCTCTAAGGTTACTCGGATCGACACTCACCTGATGAAGGGTGAAAGGCACAGCAGCCGAAACGCTCTGATAACAACAACAAAGATTAGGACAATAGTCCGCATGTAAATAATCAAAACAATGATAACTCCTTATCTCAGAAATTCAGACAGATAACTTTTCACTTATTGCTAACTTATTTCTTTCATTAATGATCTAGAAACTTAGCCTTTTGTTAGAATTGATTGAAGCCATATTTTCTCTTGATTTTTTTTTCTCATATAAACGCATGTCATTGGCCTAGAAAGACACGTTTCTATTCTTTGTAAAAAAATTTCAGATAATTTTATTTTTGTTAGGAAAAAAAATCAAACTGAGATTTAATCAAAATAAAACTAATCAATTAAATAATTGAAACAAATTGAATTGTTACCTACATACAGACAATTATCCTCAACTTAAAACAACTTTTTAACCGTTGTGCATTCCGGCCTTCATCGGGTTCATTTCCATTTGGGTAACCTGCAGGGAATTTCGAACTGAGCTTTTTATTAAATCTATTGCTCGGATCGATGGAAACCGGTGGGGACAAAAGTCGAAATGTTATAACAACAAAGCTTGATAATAATCCACATAAAATATTCTAAATCTTGATAACTCTTCATCCCCGAAATCCAAGCAGAAATTGGTTTTAGTCAAAAAGAGAATAGTTTACTGTGTAATTTTGATTTAAACCATTTAATTATTTCAGGAATAGTAAATAATAAAATATTTTCTTGATTTGAAAATAAAAATATATACATATATAATGCCAAGGAATGAAACAGATGTAAATAAAAGAATCAGATTACAGTGCAACCTCGGTTCTCGAACGTCTCACATATCGAACAAATCGGTTTTCGAACAGAAAATTCAAGATGAAAATGCCTCGGTTATCGAACAAAATTTCGGTTTTCGAACAACATTGCCGAATCGAGTTAAACCGAACGGAATCATTTCTGAGTCAAACGCCATATGGTATACGTTCCTGTGTTGTGGCGCGGTTTTCTTTTCCCGTTTTATTGTAATGTGACTTTTTTTTTTTTTTTTTTTTTTTTTTTTTTTTTCTACATTGATTCCCATTGGGAACATAGTTTTCGGTTTACAAACATTTCTGGTTGCGAACATTTCGGGTTACGAACTGCCTTCAAAAACGATTTAAATTCGTGAACTGAGGTTCCACTGTATGTTTGGATTATGAACAGAAAAACAAAAAAAGAATGCCTCAAAGGGTAAAAAGCCAAATCATCTTCATTAAGGAAATACAAGGAAGATCCTTGATGTTTCAGTGTGTCTCAGTTGTGTCACGAGAGAGGGGGGGACGTCTCAGTTGTGTTACAAGAGAGAGAGAGTGTGTCTCAGTTGGGTCACGAGATAGAGAGAGTGTTACAGTTGTTTTACAAGAGAGAACGTTTCAGTTGTATCACAGGAGAGAGAGAGGGAGAGAGAGAGGGCGCATCTCAGTTGTATCCCGGGAGAGATAGAGAGAAAACGTCTCAGTTGGATCGCAACAGAGGGAGGGAGAGAGAGAGAGAGAGTCAGCTGGGTCACGAGATAGAAAGAGCATCTCAGTTGTTTTACAAGAGAGAACGTTTCAGTTGTATCACAGGAGAGAGAGAGAGAGAGAGATCATCTCAGTTGTGTCCCAGGAGAGAGAGAGCGAGAGCGTCTCAGTTGAATCAAGAGAGAGAGAGAGAGATCATTTCAGTTGTGTCCCAGGAGAGAGCGAGCGAGAGCTTCTCAGTTGAATCAAGAGAGAGAGAGAGAGAGAGAGAGAGAGAGAAAGAGAGAGCATCATACTTGGGTCACAAAAGAAAGAATGTCTTAGTTGTGTCACAAGATAGAGAGAAGGAGATGGTCACAAGAAAAAGAGCGTCTTAGTTGGATCACAATAGAAAGTGTATCTCAGTTGTCACAAGAGAGAAAGACAGAGAATGAGTGACTTAGTTGGGGGGGGAGAGAAAAGTCTTAGGTCACAAGAGAGAAAAAGAGAGAGAGTGTGTGAAAAAGCATTTTAGTTCTTTTAGAAGAAAAAACAATTCATTTCTGTTGTGTTTATTGTGTTCACTTTACAAAGCCTTAGTTGTAAATCCTTTATAAATCATTTTCATGTTGGGTTCACATGAAAAGATTATGTGCACTATTTACATTGCTCGGACTATCATCCTCATCTTTGCCATATTTATCATAAAGTTTCGGTCGTTGTACGCTCCAGACTTCTTCAGCTGGTTGGAATGTCGAAATGAAGCCTTTATTTGTGCTGAAGGGTTGACATTCCAACCACTTGAAGAAGTTTCGGCTGTTGTACGCTCCGTACAACAGCCGAAACGTTGTGATAAATATGGCAACAAAGATGAGGATGATAGTCCGAGCAATGTAAATAGTGTACATAATACTTCATCTCAGAAATATAGACAGATATTGAAAAGATTATATTTGATAAAATAAGTTTTTGGCAGTCTATCAAGGTCCAGTTTATCTACCATGTAAAAATTAATAATTCTTTCTCATAACCAACAAAGAATATGATTTAAAGTTCATTTGTTTTTTTAAATTATTCTATAAATTAACCTCGGTTTGTTAGAAAATGTTGTTTTTTTTTTTTTTGTTTTTTTAGGGGGGGGGGCGCTTTTTTTTTTTTTAAAATCTTGCTTTAATTCTGGGATTTTTTGTATATCGTAGTTTATTATAAAATAGCATTTTGTCAGGGTTTTTTTGGCGGGGGGTTAATGAATCCTGATGCACACATTGGGATGAAATATAACTATAAGAATAAAATGAATGTGCATATTTTCTCTCTTAGTTTATAAATACCTGATTTTTCAAATTATAAATAAGATTCTACTCCTTCCCTACCCTAATTGCAGCAAAACCCTCCTCCATTTACGACAATAAAATAGAGTAAATCATTGTTACTTTCTATTGAGATATTTCAGCATATTAAGGAGAGAGTGAGAAGGCATATTAAGGAGAGGGTGAGAAGGCATATTAAGGAGAGAGTGAGAAGTTTTAATTAAAAATTTGGCTTGTAAGGATATACAAGGAAAGGGGTAGTGATTGCTTATAGAACTTGGCACTGATATCTCTCATTAGGTCAGTGTGTGTGCCTGTATGTGTCTACTTTATTTGATTATCCTAATACTGGGGCAATCAACCCAAGTATTCAGTGGTCAATTACCCAATGAAAATTCTTGCTGGTAGACTTTCTGTTTTCCTCACTCCCTGTGCCTGTATTCAATTCAACACGGCGGCTTTCATAATGTAAATATTCACATTGTTACAGATAAACATCCACATCCATGAGTTACTTTCCTTTCTGTAGTCTTCGTTTTATTTTCTCAAGAAATATTAATAGCTTCACGGATGTAGAAGAGACTTGTAGCAACAAAAATGTGGTTCTACAGAAGGATGATGAGAATACCATGGACCGAACATGTAAGCAACGGCGAAGTTCTAGAGACAATGGTAACAAAAAGGACACTAAAACTTAACATCAGGAAGAGACAGTTGACATTTATAGGATACATAATGAGGGCTTGGAAAATTTGATACTCCTCAAGGAACACAGCACATAGAAAAATATTGTTAGAAACTAAGAAAAGAGTACTGAACTGTTATGTAATAATAGTCCTCCTATATGGCTGGACAATCTCCTCACAGATGAAGGAGAGACTTGAAGCAACAGAAATGTGGTTCTACAGAAGGATATTGAGAATAACATGGACTGAAAATGTATCAAATTTTCCAAGCCCCCTTTCCTATTTTCTTGCTACTATTCCACTCAAGCTCGCTAAGTATGTTATGCGTTGTTTACCTCTGTCTCTCAATCTGTCCTGTGAGTATCAGATTTTCCAAGCCCTCTTTCCTCATTAAGGGCACTAGACATTTCAAATTTCTCTTTCTGATGTAAGATCTAAGCATCTTTTTTCTCTAGAATTTCATTGTTGCTCACATGTTTGGTACATAGTATTCTCATTATCCTTCTGTAGAGCCACATTTCTGTTGCTTCAAGTCTCTTCTTCATCTGTGGGGAGACTGTCCGGCATTTACTGCTTTATAGACATACTGAACAGTCATCATTTACATTGACTACTGATTTAGTTCATGTTCTTGTGCTATTCTTATATGGATTGGGGTACCCCACCCCGACTAATCATAAAATTAGTTTTTTTTTTTCTCATCTTTCTTTCTTTTCTTTCTTTTTTTTTTAAGCTTGTAAAGATTGATTGAATTAAGCAGCTATTTTGTCAAATTGGCTTTTTACTCAAACAAATTAAAAAAAAAACAAAAAACTGGCAATCTGTATACAATTACATGGTCCAAATTGTTTTCAATCTCTTGATCTATCTATCAGATCGACTTCAGTCAGGATCATAGTCATTGTAAACTCCATGAGTTCTTTGGGTTAGCTGCATAGTATCACCAGGAGTATGTACAGTTTAGAATTCAGTCGTTTTTTTTCCTAGACTGGTTGCCAAACAAGGCTGAAGAGCCGAGTGAGTCTTATTATCTAATATATAGGTGGTTACTTAATTAGCCAGGTATCAGGGAGAAGTGATTTCTTCATGCCTTTCTGAAGGATATTTGCACAAAAGTGTATACAGTGTAACCCGGATATAAGAGACCCGGATATAAGAGAAACCCTGATATAAGAGGGATTTTCTCTGGTCCCAAATTAGAGCCTGTGTTAATGTAAACAAAATAGACCAAACCCTGATATAAGAGAAACCCGGATATAAGAGACTTCTTCTCCGGTCCCCAAATCTCTCTTATATCCGGGTTACACTGTATATATATATATATATATATATATATATATACACACACAGTGTAACCCGAATATAAGAGAAACCCGGATATAAGAGATTTTATCTGGACCCAAATTAGAGCCTGTGTTAATATAAACAAAATAGACCAAACCCCGATATAAGAGAAACCCGGCTATAAGAGACTTCTCCGGTCCTGACAACTCTCTTATATCCGGGTTACAATGTATAACAAAAATGGAATTCAAAGTCCATCTTTGGATTTCCCGTTCGAAGCTGCCTATCCATTACAGCACACACGCATTAATCTTTTGATACAAATCAGAATTAGCTTTGAGTAATTTTTTTTTTCTTTTTTCTTTTAAGCTAGTTTATGAAAGGATTCTGTAAAGCTTTCGGCTTGACCCCACTTCCTAAATTTGTCCATTTTTATTTACGTATTTTTTTCTTTTTATTAGGTTGGTGCAAAAATAATGACGTAATAATGTCGTTTTTTGACGTATTTTTTAACGTCAAAAAACGACATTATTCGT
>OZ010599.1:59637373-59689873 GCA_963932145.1 Acanthosepion lycidas | reverse complement strand
TTCTTTTCTGTATATAAGGTTTGTAAAAACTGTTTGAATGCTCTCAATATCTGAGTACGGTCAGACTTTTTTTTATTATTTTTAACTGAATATATACTTTTTATATACCTGTATTCATAGTGATGGGAATTATTGTTAACTGAATATACAATTTTTTTATATAGCTGTATCTATATTGATGGGGATTAATTTTTTTATTTTTTATTTTACAAGTATGTTCAGCATTGGTCATTGTTGATATTATCAAGTGTTGGCTTTTTTTTTTTTAATTATTACTGCTTTCATTATTTGTATCGTTTCTTTACATGTGGTTGATGATATTATAGTTGTAATTTTCATGAGTGCATTGCAGAATGAGTTTGGTAGATTTCCATGTTTGTTTATATGCCCCTTAAGGAATCAGTGTTCCTGACCATAGGAAATTCATTAATAACGATATCGGATATACTGCTAAATGCTTATCATGAAGATTCACATTATATCTCTCAGACAATAGCTCAATTAGGACCCATTTAAACACATATAATATATATGTATATAATATATATGTATATAATATATATGTATATAATATATATGTATATGATATATATATATGCATATAATATATATATGCATATATATATGCATATAATATATATATGCATATATATATGCATATAATATATATATGCATATATATATGTATATAATATATATATACGTATATATATATGTATATAATATATATATATACGTATATATATATGTATATAATATATATATATACGTATATGTATATAATATATATATATACGTATATATATATGTATATAATATATATATATACGTATATATATATGTATATAATATATATATATACGTATATATATATATGTATATAATATATATATATATACGTATATATATATGTATATAATATATATGTATATAATATAATATATATGTATATAATATATATATATATGTATATAATATATATATATACGTATATAATATATATGTATATAATATATATATATACGTATATAATATATATATATTCATATATATATGTATATAATATATATATATACGTATATATATATGTATATAATATATATATGTATATAATATATATATATACGTATATATATATATGTATATAATATATATATGTATATAATATATATATACGTATATATATATATATATATGTATATAATATATATATGTACGTATATATGTATATAATATATATATATACGTATATATATATGTATATAATATATATATATATATACGTATATATATATGTATATAATATATATATATATATGCGTATATATATGTATATAATATATATATATATATGTATATAATATATATATATATATGCGTATATATATGTATATAATATATATATATATATATACGTATATATATGTATATAATATATATATATACGTATATATATGTATATAATATATATATGTATATATATATATATATATATATGTATATAATATATATACGTATATATATATATATATGTATATAATATATATACGTATATATATATATATATATATATATATATATATGTATATAATATATATATGTATATAATATATAAATACATATATATATAGGCATATATATGTATATAATATGTATATGTGTATATATATATATGTATATAATATGTATATGTGTATATATATATATGTATACAATATGTATATGTGTATATATATGTATATAATATGTATATGTGTATATATATGTATATAATATGTATATGTGTATATATATGTATATAATATGTATATGTGTATATATATGTATATAATATGTATATGTTTATATATATGTGTATATAATATATATGTGTATATATATGTATAATATATATGTATAATATATATATGTATATGTGTATATATATGTATAATATATATGTATAATATATATATGTATATGTGTATATATATGTATAATATATATGTATAATATAGATATGTATGTATATATATATATATATATATATATGTATATAATAGCCATGTATATAATATATATGTGTATATACATGTATATAATATATATGTGTATATAATACATGTGTATACATTTACATAATACGTATGTATATATGTGTGTATGTATAATATATTTATATTTATTTTTAGATTTACATATATATTTTCTATACATTTATCTATAGATAGATTTATATATATATTTAATCTATATATTTTTATATTTATGTATAGATAGATCTTTATATATAGCTATATATTTTACTACATATTTATATATTTATTTATAGATAGATTAAAATATATACTTACACATATATACATTCTTTATATATAGCATATATATTATCTACATATTTATATATTTATTTATAGATAGATTAAAATATATACTTACACATATATACATATATATATATATATATATATATATATATATACATATATATATATGTGTGTGCGTGTGTTTGAAATTAGTGCATTTTTATTTCCTGTGAAATATTGTGTGTAAAAGAGATAATTTAACAATTGTCTAATGTGAGATAATGCTGGTGGCTTTCATTTTGTTGATAATTATTTCCCCAAATTTCTGTTTTTTTTTTTTTTATTATTATTTAACTAAGTTTTGTTATCTGTAATGCTGAGAACAGGAGATATAGCAAAGAGACCAACTTTACTACAAGACATTGTGGGGGTCATGATCGCCCACGTCCCGAATGGACACGGCGCATAGAATGAAGAAGACAGAGCTCAATTATTCAGGCATTGCCGTTGTAATATTTATATTGTCCTACTCCATCAGGAGAGCTTCCTGTAGGGCTGGGTGGCATGGTGGTGGTGGCTGCTACTGCTGCTGCTAGCCTAAGCTAATTTCTCTACCATCCATTTTCACTCTGCACTCGTATGTGTGTGTGTGTGCGTGTGTGTGGCTCATGTAAGCTCCAGGCCTTTTTCTCATGGTATGAAGAATTCAAACTTGTATGTCATTTTCCTTCCTAGTTTTGTATCAGTTGACATGAAAACATCAATTGGGACTTTTGTCCACTGACTTTAATGTTACTTTTCCTGCATTATCGTCTCTGCTGTAAGATATAACACGGGTGAACAAGTGATGCTGCCATACATTGATGACACCTCAAACTGAGATCCGAATTAATGTCAGCATTTATTTTTTACTTATTTATTTATTTATGTGTGTGTGTGTGTGTGTGTGTGTGTGTCTTTGTGTGACAGGTGGAAGTAATCTACTAAAGTATAGCTAATAGAAATAGCTGACTATTCAATTGATGTTGGGCAAGGGCGTATCTGTGGTTGGCTGGGTGATGGGGACAACAATGCCTATGGCAAACGCTGAAATTGCACCCCTCTGTGAAAATGTCTGACATTGGTGAACGAGAGTTGAAGGGAGGAGACATTCATTTATTTTTTTTCTTTTCTTTTCGATGGCTCTAAAATTCAAGTCAAGCTTGTTAGTCATTTAATTAACAAATTACAACACTACGAGACAATTAGAACTGCATCTTATTTTGCACTAATGCGAACTGATCCATAATAAATCATTTTTTTTTCTTACTCAATTTCAATTTAAAAGGCTCAAGAGCCCCCTATGGTAGAGTTACAGTCGGAATAGTAATTAAGAATGAGGTGTTATATAATGTAAGAGAAAGTCAGCATTTTTTATTGTTATAAGAAGATAGGTTCATCTACTGTCTGTTTCACACTCATCCTCAATCTTTTGAACAGGAGTAGCGGTTTATCCCTTCTTTTCTGTTTAGGATTCGTTTTTTGGTTCCTACTAAAGTCTTTTCATTCTCTTTCACTCCCAGTCGTCCCTTGCATCTTAGTGGCATTATTTCCTTGCTTGGGGTGAATTGATTAAAAAAAAAACAATATGTTGAAAAGATATTACTTTTAAAAAAAAAAGTTGATTCAATACAAGGCTGAAGGATCACAGAAGAGATAGGATGGATGACAGTTTAAATGGTTATGATGAATGAAAGAGAAGGTGGTAAAAAGTGAAGATTATGTAGATAAGGAGGATACACTATTTACATTATTCAGATATATTGTCCTCATCTTTGTTGCCATATTTATTACAATGTTTCTGTCCTTCAGTATCTGTCTATATTTCTGAGATGAGATATTATGTACACTATTTACATTATTCAGACTATTGTCCTCATCTTTGTTGCCATATTTATTACAATGTTTTGACCGTTGTACGCTCCAGCCTTCTTCAGGTGGTTGGAATGTCGAACTAAACCCTTTATTTTGCTCCCTAGGGTAGACTCTTCTAGTTCCATGTGCCATGTTGTGATAAATAATGTAAATAGTGTACATAATACTTCATCTCAGAAACATAAAGAGATACTTTGTTTGTTTCTTTGTTTGGGTTTTATGGCATATCAACCACTGTGGGTTATTTAATGCCAAATCCAGTTTATATGAATTTTAAATGCCTATTTTGTATGGGATAAAAAATGTATAGCTGGCAACATTACTCTTTTACAAAAAAAACGTATAGCTGGCAACATTACTCTTTTTTACAAAAAAAACGTATAGCTGGCAACATTACTTTTTTTTTACAAAAAAAACGTATAGCTGGCGACATTACTTTTTTTTTACAAAAAAAAAACGTATAGCTGGCAACATTACTTTTTTTTTTACAAAAAAAAACGTATAGCTGGCAACATTACTTTTTTTTTACAAAAAAAACGTATAGCTGGCGACATTACTCTTTTACAAAAAAACTTAGCGCTGGCAACATCATTGTTTCAAAAACTTAGAGCTGGCAACATTATTTTTCTGAAAACATTATCTGAGACCTTGCTGTTGGATGCAGTTTATCGTCGTACCCAGGACGTGGATGTAGTTTATCATCATACCCAGGACGCGGATGTAGTTTACGCTAAAGAGATACTGATAAGGAAGATATATAAGATCCCTAACACTAGCAGCATTTTGTGACATATTTTTTATCATACTGTATATTAGGGGTGTCATTTAGCATATTCTGAACTGCAGAATATCATACTGAAATCAAACCCCCATGTGAAACCACTATCAGCATCTTTTATTGTTATTTTTTTCGAGTCAGTGGCAGTTTTTACCAAGATGGCCCAACAATGCTATCATATTGCAACAATGAAAGTGTTTTCTTAATGTAGGTTTTTGTTTAAAATATGAATTTTTTGCTTAAGTAAGAATAATGTCCCTGTGTAATTTTTTATGTTTGAAGCAAAAACTTTAGGTTTAAATTTTTTACTGTTATAATGAAAGAAATATTAAAAATCAACCTTTTAAAAAAACAGTAATTCATAAACTTATAAGTACAAAGCAATTATGTTTCAAAATATGCTGTCCTTCTAACATTTAAAAGCCATGTCAAATGAATTTGCAATAAAAATCAATTCCTGTTCATCAAGATTATTTGGTACGTACATTTAGCAAAAGGTAGAGAAAGTGAGTTTGTGTCATTTTAAGATCAAAATTTATCAAGATCTGAACTGAATAACAAAAGCTATTTATTTATTCTGAACAAATATGGCTGTCATTTAAGAAAAGAAACATTTTTTTTTTTTTTACCCCTTTCTGTTTTTGATCTGATGACTTATTTTGAAGTAGAGAAAGATAAATTTATATATTGATACTCTGTAGGTTCAACTGAAAAGAAAATATTAATGAAGGTTGCACTCACTTTAAAAGATCAAAAATGAAAAAAATAAAAAAATCTTCCTTTTATTTCATCCGCTTTCATTTTGTTTTATTTTGGCTTTCTTACTTGGCCCTTTTTCAGTCACTCATATTATTTTTCATTTTTCTCTAGCTATCTTACTGGCCTCTCTCCGTCTTTCATCTCTTTCATCTCAATCCTCTTCTCCTTTTTCCTTTCTATTACTTTTATTTTCATTTTTCTCTCGCTTCCTTACTTACCATCTAACGTTCCCTCGATATCGTCTCCATCCTTTGCTTCTTTCTCATTCACTTGTTTCTTTCAATTTATCTTTAGGTTTCATTCTCTCTTGTCTCCATCTTTTGCCCCTTTTCCTTTCCCTCAATTTTCTTTTGATTTTTCTCTCGCTTTCTTTCTTACACCCTACCTTCCCTCCTCCACAATTTTCCTTCCATCTCCTCCTCCTCCTCCTCCTCTCCCTTAACTTTCCAATATTGCAGTCATGTTCAAATGAATAGGTAAACAGTTGATGGCTATATTGTGTGTGTGTGTGTGTGTGTGTGTGAGCGAGAGAGAGAGAAACACACACTTTTCACAGATTATGCTGACTCTCAGCAGAAGTGACAATCTTTATATAAATAACTCTTGTCATTTTTTATGGGTACTATGCTAGTATTTATAAATGTACCAATTTATAATAGGTTACTATTACCAGGATTTTGGACCACAGTGTTTTTATTTTATTTATTTATTTTTTTTCTTTTTCTGGTGAGTGGGGGCTCCATTTATAAAGTTAGAAATTTTGTAGATTATTAATTCAACTGGAAATACAAGTATAGAAAATGTTTTGATTTTTCTCTCTTTCTGCCCAGGGTACATTTGATGATGAAGATAGACACATTAACCTTTGTCACTCTTCATTTGCTGCACAAAAAGTTAATCCTGCCACTGAAGTTGACTATGATCCCTGAAGAATAGTGTGTTTGAATTTCATAGTTGTGTTGTCATATCCTACTATGGCAACAGAAAACAATGTTGAATTGAATTAACAATAAGGATACTGCAATTGAAAGCCCTTGAAAAAGAATTTAGTCGAAATGGAAGTAATATTAATAATGCAGATTGTTAAAGGTTAACAATCACACCATCAAATTGGTTTTCTTTTAATGAATTTCTATGTGTCAAGTTATTTCTGATTAAGTTTTCTGCAAAATCTGTTATTGTTAACATTTTTTTCTGCATTATTTCTTCATACTAACAACATTATTTATAGTGATTACCTGTACTTGATTTAACAATAATATTTGACTCTGAACAGGATTTAAACCTGTATTCGGCTTACAGTCACATCATATTGAAACACTGATTCCTATGCAATCACTAAAGTTAAGCCTGGTAATTACCTAGATGGGTGATTGCTTGGGAATACGAGGTACTGTAAGCTTGGGTGTGTGGGTGGTGCAATGGCTAATGGCTCAGAATTGTTAATCTTAGAGCTAAATTCCAATTCCAGTTGGCTTTGTTATATTCACTTATGTGCAAATACCCTTGGGAAAGGCAAAACTCCACCTCTTCTCCCCATCTATGGGTTAATTAGTAAAACTTTTCTCATTAAACCATTATCTTCAAAAAAAAATTGTATACAAAATATTTAGATTTCAGTATTAGGTAACTCACAGAGGTTGATATGTCGTTAATCAAAATCAACGAAATCAATCAAACCTGTATTTCTTTTCCTGTCAGAGTAAACTACTCCTTTATCTAAAGTGTACCCTACCAATTAAGCCATGGGAAGCCATCATTATAACTCAAGCGTTAATTACGTGGTGATTTAATGCATTTCTTTCATTTGGACTTTTCAAAATTTATATCTACTAGTTTTATTTTTGTACACAAAATGTAAACAAAGTAATTTTTTAAATGGACTTTTTTTTTTAAATCCGATATTTCTTGTTACTGTAAAAAAAAATTTTTTAGTTGGATCCATTTTAGTTGGAATCACTGTTATTTTAAATGGCAAAATTAATGTCAACTGGCCCCCAAAAATTGAAAGCTTTACTAAAGAAAAACATTTCCCACCCCCAACAGGAACTGAACCTGTATTCTATTTTTCTATTCGGGCAATCACTCCTTTAGCTGAAATGTGCCCTATAATTTAGGTCAGAGGAAACCATCATGGTTTCTCGGCTGGTTGCTATTAATTTCAGTGTTTTAAAATAACAGAGGTCAACTATTAGGGTGGTGCAAAAATAATGTCGTTTTCTCACATAGCAACATATGTGAGAAAACGACATTATTTTTGCACCACCCTAATAAAACAAGTGCACCCATGAAAAATAATGTTGATAATAAGAAATAGTAGGACAGTATGTGATGCAATTAATGTCAGCTGGCCTAAAAATTGAGAAGTTTTTACAAAAGAAAAATATTTCCCACCCCCAACAGGAACTGAACCTGCATTCCAATTCTCCATCACTCCTTTAGTTGAAATGTACCCTACAAGTTAGGCCAGAGGAAACCGTCATGGTTTCTCAGCCAATTGATATTAACTTCAGTGTTTAAAATAACAGGGGTATCAACTCAGACACGTGTAACCACTGAAACTAATGTAGAATAAAAAATAATAGAACATTATGCGATGCAATTATCTTTACAAAAAAGAAATCATTGTCCATGTCCAGTGAAAGACTTGACTTCTAACTGTCACGAGATGAGCCCGCTCTTCAATTGATGAGCTATTGACATACTAATCTATTATACTTAGTCAAAAATACATCCACCCAACCCTTCTCTCCAAGAAACCATATTTTTATTTATTTATTTATTTTTTTAATTTTTTTGGTGAGGGGCTTATTTCTCTTTCACAATGCAGTTTTCTTGTTTAAAAACAAAAAGTGAGAAAATTAATCACTGTACTTCAACATTGTCCTGGGAATAGAACTAACTCCTTCACGTTATACAATTTGCTAAGTCTCTTGAGGTTGTAACCTGTTTTCTTGTCTGACAATTTTTTTTTTTTAGTTGACCAAGTGCCATTATCAATGGCTAATGCTTCTTCACTTGCTCAGCTGCTGCTGCTGCTGTGTTACAATGACTGTCTGGACTGCCTCAGTCTGATGGGAAATCACAAATAGCTTTTCCATTTTAACAACCATGCTTGTTTCTTTCTCTTTCTCTCATAATTTGCTGCTTTTGTGCATGTCTCTCGTTGATATTTATTCAAGTCTTTCACTTAAAGATTCCATTGTAAGCAAATAATAAACATTAAGTCCGGTCCTTTTCAAAAGAAACTTATCAGGTTTGCAAATATTGCTTCACTTTTAATGAATTGCAGACAAAAAGAATTTAATGGTTCATTTCAATACACAAAAATTGCTTCTTTCTGTTTTTGTTTTTTTTTTTTTTTTTTTTAACTTTATAAGTTAGGTTAACAAATTTGGTTCTGATTCTTTTTACTGTTGGTTGTTTCGTGATAAATATTAAGGGTTACAAGAATTTCCTTTTTTTTCTAGATTTGAACTGGATTCCACATCTCAAACAGGCAATATTTTAAGAATTTTGTATTTTAGCAACCACCTAGTTAAATATTTACCAAGTTTAATGAGGATTTATTTCTGCTGAAACCTTCTATTTTGTCATGAATATTGAACAGTTCGCAAGTTATGTGTATTAGAAAATAAACTGATGTTAACAAATTATATCTTGCGGTTAAATACTTGTTGGAGACATATATATATATATATATATATATATATATATATATATATATATATATATATTTAATTTCAATTAAAATGTGCAATTATAATTTATAAATTCATGACTTTATAAATTTACAAAAACTTGTAAAAAATTAAGACCTTATGTAACTGGAATTTATAAACAGGGATCATATCATTCATATACAGGTTCGGGGTTGGTGTATCTTATTTATATTGTTTGCGATGATGTATTCTCGCCATTTAAATCATTAACCTCTATATTTGTTTTTTGTATAAATGATTCATGAATTTATAATATATATATATATATATATATATATATATATATATATATATATATATATATATATATATATATATATATATATAACTTTGGGAAATATTGCTAAAAAAAACATTAATTGATGATACAATGGAAAAGAATTTAATTTTTATAATTTTGATTAATGACTGATATTTTTACAGAATAAGTAGTTAATTTTATATTAATCTACATGTGCAGTTTTTATTAGAAGACCTATGTATTCTGCCTACATTAGAAGGGCCAATATATTTTGCCTTTATGAGAAGGGCCTACATTTCTTGCCTTTATTAGAAGGGTCAGTGTATCTTGTCTTTAGTAGAAACACCTACATTTTTTGCCTCTATAAAAAGGATCAAGATATCTTACCCTTATTAGAATCTTATCTTGCCTTTATGAGAAGGGTCTATGGATTTTGCCTTTATGAGAAGGGTCTATGGATCTTGCCTTTATGAGAATGGTCTATGGATCTTGCCTTCACGAGAAAGGCCTACGGATTTTGCCTTTATGAGAAGGGCCTACAGATCGAGCCTTTATGAGAAGGGCCTACAGATTTTGCCTTCATGAGAAGGGCCTACGGATCTTACCTTTATGGAAGGGCCTATGGATCTTGCTTTTATGAGAAGGGCCTATGGATCTTACCAACCAAAGCATGAGGTGTCAATTATTAAAATAATTTAAAGAATTTCCCTATTATAAGTGTTTGTAACTTCCTGATATTTATAATTTGTATTAAAACATCTACAGTTTTTAAATTTAAAATGAGGTATTAACTGCTGTATGGTAATGGGGCTAATAGCTCTTTCCTTTTAAGGAAACATTTTGGCATTCATTAACTGAGCAGTGAAACCTATGGTTTTTGGTGTAGACCATCCTTCTTTGAACCTTTTGAACTGATGCTACAGAATCACAAGCTAAGAACGGTAGCATATAATGGTAACTGCATCACTTGAGGATTTTCAACAGTAGCAACAACTAAAATGGATGTCACATGTAACTTAAAGAGAAAATATTGACAAGATGCTGATGTTCAATGCTGTTTTAAGCAAACTGGCTGCTTGGTCAATGAATGCTGAATGTTTCTTTATAAGGAAACAACTCGTATTGGTATTATAGAAGGGTGGCTGATTACTACTTAGCTACAGTTCCAAGATTAAGAAGAGCGACAACAAATGTATTTTTTGAGAAATGCCTTTTGTAAAACTTAAAGGCTTATATATATATATATATATATATATATATATATATATATATATATATAATCATACATAGAATCAATCAGCCATATTAATGCGATTAATGGCGAAATCACTTCACTAGTAGAACATAATGTATGCATTAAAATACTGTTAATCCATTGAATGATGTGATCCTCATTTATAAAAACTGTTGTCAGATGTTTCTAGTGTATATTTTTTTTTAAGTTAAGCAAGTACTTTTGAAGATCCATGTCTCCATCATTCAGGCTGTAATTTTTTTCCTTTAAAGTTAAAACTTGAAGACGAAATAATTTAATGTATATAGGATTTTAAATTCCTATTCTTATTTAATAGTTCTATACACAAATTCTAATTTACCAAGAACCAAAGACAGACCAGTCTTTCATTCTTGTTAGATTTTAAATAATCTCTCGGGGAAGGGAACAAAATTATATTTTGTCTTTAAAAAATGGACATTTTAAAAGTGTATGCAAGGGGATGAAAAAGTAGGTATACAGTAAATTTGTCAGAGCTCACCCCTATGAACTTTTTTTCCTGGGTATGTGTAAAGGATATATATATTGTTTTCATTACTGTATACCAACTTTTGCACCACCCGTGTATTAATATGTACGAATATATTCAAACAAAGCAGGGGGGAAAGAGCAAGGGTAAGTAAAAAAAAAAAAAAAAAAAAAATATTGCCTACTATAAAATGGAGACTTGAGAATATATAACAAAAAAGATCCCCCCACCAAAAAAACAAAAAACAAAAATGGTCTAACAGTTTATCACTCATCACTTTTCAGAGCTCAGTCAAGAACAAAACGTATAAATATGTGCATAATGGCAAAAAGGAGAAAGGAGAAAAATTACTACCAGAGTATCAAAAAAATAAATCACAGTTTACATTACTTCCTTACAGAGGGATGGTTGCTTAGACTTAATATATATAGGGTCTCCAAATGTGCTCTGGTAACTATTGTGTGAAAATCTCTGGTAAAAGACTAGAAACAAATTGGTTTATTTATTAGGTGTTCTGTAATTGCATAATGAGAAATAATATTTATTTTTATTAATGTTTACCCAATAGAAGGCCCAAGGGCAGCTCAATGTAGATGGTTATTGTGTGGAGTTGTATTAGCATAAGAAAGGGCAAGATAACAGGAAAAATAGGCAACTAATTCTAGACGTGAAGAGGTCAAGGTTTAATTAGCAAATAATATTTCAGAGTTCAGGCAAAGACATTAATAGTATAGAGTTAAAGTAGACTTTAGAATGGATCGGTAACCCAATCCTAAACAGGAAATAAGGGATAACCAGTGTATACAAATTTTCATTGTGCTCTCTATGGATTTTAGCTGATGTGTGCTGGTCAATCCTCAGTTTGAAGCACTGATTGGTAGATTTTGTTTCTAAAAATGATTATTCTTGTCATATTCTGTCTTGAGGCTGATTCTAAAAACAATGTCCAATTTTATTTCTTTTAAGTTTCTTGTCTTTTTGGCTAATAACTACGAAAGATTTTTTGTTTCTGAGATAAGTAATTGTCAATATATTAGGTTGGTGCAAAAATAATGACGTAATAATGTCGTTTTTTGACGTAAGGTCAAAAAACAACATTATTACGTCATTATTTTTGCACCAACCTAATACTTTAATTATTCAATTCATTTCACATCATTTGTATTGATTTTATTATACACACAACATTTCAGCTCAGTGCCTTCTCGCTATTTTCAATCCTGCAATTCCTGTTAACTCTATTGAAGACTAAGGATGGTTGCTTGTTTGTTTAATGGCATATCAACTCCTTAAGGGTCATTTAATGCCAAAATTTAATTTTCTTGGAAGCATTAATAATTTTTTTTTTTTTTTTACTATAAAAATGTATTTTTATACACTCATAGTGTTTTAACCCCAGTTTGAAGGTAGCACCTGTTCAGGCCCTATAGCTGGGGCCTTAACAGGTGCTACCACCCCAGGTCAGGGTGGGCCTGGGAACAGCAGCAATTAAGCAGTGGTTCCATGCACCTCAAAATCTCTGATCAGAGTGCTTACAGCTGGATTTAGGTTATCGTCACACCTAGGACAAGATGACTAAGGAACCACAACGCTCAACATATACTTTCCATAGAATGTAGGTTTTCATGGGATGGATTTGCTAGCCCCATGCCTAACTTTCCTTCTCCTAGACTTGTTGCCAATTAAAGCTAAAAGCCAAGTATTCTCACCTATTTAACCTATAGCTGAAGGAGAAGGGATGGATTCATTCTTTTCCCAAAGGTTATTTGCACTAAAGTGAATGTAATGAACTTGACTGGAATTTGAACTCGGCTTGCTGATTTCTCATTATATGACAGTAACCATGACATCACCTTCACATCCTTGAGGTATCCATTATTTTAGATGATATCAAATATCTTGCATGAGTTGATTGTGTGCATTTTCTTTGTTTTTTTTGTTTGCTGTTTCTCATTTGTTGATGTTGAACCCAGGTATATGAAACTTTCCTACTTAATCCAGGAATTGAACTCACAATGACTAGATGATGGTCACACTTGATTAACTAACACCTCTACCCATATTGTATAACAACAATTTAAATAAATCAAATAATTTAGAAATCCGACAGATGAAAGACAGGGGGTTGTCTGTCTTGTTTGTCTAATTAGTTTTGTGATCTGTCTGTCTTATTTTTCTAAGATCTTTTTAGTTTATTTAAATTTCTTGATCCTTAAGAGACTTTGTCCTTAAACCACATGATATCTTTTGTCAAATCTTAATTTCTAATACATCCAATTTAGATTTTTCATTGTACAAATATTTAGCAAATATTTCATCGTATATCAGGCTTTCTACTGGTAATCTGTAACCCAGTACAACCTGCCACATCTACGAGTGGTTGGCATTTAAACCAGCTTCCCCACTATCTTTTCTGCTGATGAGTAGCATGGAATGTTGCCCCACAGTACGAAAAACAAGTCAAATGGCAGATGAGATTCTTATAGAAGCCAGCATACCCCCCATATATATATATATATATATATTAAAAAATGATTAAAATATTTTACCCTTCTGTACAACCTGGGTTTCTTCAATTGTGAGGTCTCATTAGGTAGCTAGGATAATTTATGTACCTACCTGACAAGACATTACACTTGAGACCTGTGTTTTGTACAGAAGGGTAAAATATTTTAATCATTTTATCATAATATATATATATATATATATATATATATATATATATATAATGGTGGACTCTCCCATCGTATTCAATGTATGAGGGTTAGCAACTAGAAACCAACAGCCAGACATCAGCACATATGATTTGATTATAGTGGTGAAGGCTTGTGCAGAACCAACTACACTTTTTGAAGGACCGAATACAGAGACCTGGTGTATTATGTGCCTCAAGGTCCCCAAACAACTTCCATAGGTTTTGAATTCAGTTGTCCTTTTCCTAGACCAGTTGCCATCCAATGCTATAGAACCCAGTCTGTCCTGCTAACTATCCATAGCTGGAAGGAGAAGAGGATTTATATCTTTTCCCAAGGGTATTAGCATGTAAGTGAATGTAATTGATTTGACTGGAATTCAAACTTGGCTGTCCAAGCCATCAGTCCAAGCCACTACTCACTACTCCACCGTGCCTCCATTATATATATATATATATATATATATATATATATATATATATATACAGGGTGACCCAAAAAATCGGGAATTTTTGAAGTGTGTATTGCCAGACATGAGCAAATGGCAACACTGTGAGACAGTGACCTTGAGCAAGTAAACATTTCGCCATTTAGAATTCAAGATGAAATTCACAGTGTCCCAGCTGAAGTGTTGCAGCAGTCAATGAGGAATCTCAACAGCAGATTTCAAGAATGCATTCGTACAGGAGGACGCCATCTACAGGACATAATTTTAAAAAAATGAAAATTCCATCATTGTTTCTTAAATGGCATGTTTTAAGGTTTCAATTACTATGAGCAAAATATTTTTTTTCCATCACTCTTGGTTTTATTGGATTGTTAAAAAGTTCCCATTTTTTGGGGTCACCCTATATATATATATATATATATATATATATATATATATATATACACTAGGATGGGATCTCAAGCCTTGAATAGCAACCTTTCTAGAGATGGTATCTAAATAAAAACGTGGTATATTTGGACTACTTTGAGTAACTGAGTTTGGCATCAGAAAGAGCATCTAGCCTTGAAAAAACCTTGCCTCAAATCATTGACAAATTTTATGTCAGGCAGGACTTGCCATTCTTTGTTTGCAAGATTATTCCTGATCTTGCTTCACCTTCTGCAAAAAAGTGGCTGTGTATGTAAATAAAAATAAAATAAATTTTCCCTTTCCTTTTACCATGTTATACATTTAGATCTTTTGTAAATAGGTTTGGAGACGTTAGAAAACAACTTGTTACCAGTTTTGAGCCAGAAAAAAAAAAATTCAGATCTTTTCTTTCTCCACAAGAAATTTAGTGCTTATAATTTATTTTATAAAAAATAAAATGATTCTGGTCAGTTTTTTATCTTTTTATTTCATAATTTTTAATTTTTTTTATTTTATAATTTTTTATTTTTTTTTTTATTGTTGTCTAACTTGAATTGGTTAGCATGAAACTTGTCCTGAACTTTGAACTGATAGGTCCGCAATATATATATATTGCTGACTGATCCTTATGCAAACTTTCATTATATATAATCAACTCAAATGTTTTATCTTATGAACTAGAGTTATGTGATAAAAACAAAATAAAAATCACAGCTCAATATGCTAAAATAATCGGCTTTGATAAGTGATTTGTAAACATTATTTTTAGATTTCGTGTTAGTATTACACAATTTGCTGAGAAAGGAGACTTATTTCTTTTTTTTAAATAGAAAGTTAACAGTTGCAGTTGTGTTTTGGCATTTTTGTCTCATTTTATTTTGGGCTATTAAATAATATTTACCTCATCATCTTGCGAAATAACTTTACTTCAAGATTACCCCAGATAACAAAGCAAGAGTTCATGACCTTTTCAACTTTTTACTTTAACCCTTTCAAGTCCACATTTGCATAATTGATGTATACAGCAAAAAATATTATTGTTTGTTTCAGTAGACATATCTAAATAACTTTGACTTAGAAAAATAATATTATTGAATGTATTATCATAAATATAGCAATGTGACACCATCTCTGCTTTATCCCATATCAATGTGTTTTTTCGGGACAATTATGTCCTGCAGGGTATATTCAAAACACCTGTAAGACACATATGTCCCAGGGCACTCATAAGGGTTAAATGATATTTTTTTTTTGTTTTTGTTTACTAGTTTCAATTTCACAGTTTTGGTATTTTAATTTCTTATCAATCATAAGGTTAATGATTGGATAAATTCCCTTCATATTCCATTGGTGTTGCAAGTTCCACTTGAGCAGCTTCTTTCCACAAACAGTTGCTTTGTGGAAGTGACTACCTAGATGACGCTTCACCGATCACTACAATCTTAATCTGTGTTTAAGTCCTGAGTTAACTGTTATCTTCACCACATATGCCCATAAACTGTGCCTCTATCTCGAGTGGCTCATGGGCCTTATACAGAGTGAACATCATTTTAAAAAAAGAAAAAAAGAAAAACTCTTTGTGAGTTCCATAGAATTAAAATAAGCATGGAAATTCCCCAGTTGCATCATTAAATATTTGAGCTGAACAACTTTAACCAAATATTGCAATGACAATCACTAAGTATGAATGCAGTTCATTATTTAAGGAAGTAAGAGGGTACAAATGAAAAGATTCAAAACTGACAAGGTTTTTCATTCTACTGGTTAAACATGATAACTTTCTTTCCTTCTCTTCTTCTTTTCTTTTTTCTTTCTTTCTCTTCTTCTTTCCTTCTCTTCTTCTTTCCTTCTCTTCTTCTTTCCTTCTTTTTTCTTTCTTTTCTTTCTTCTTTGCTTTCTTCTTTTCTTCTTTCCTTTCTTTTCTTCTTTCCTTTCTTTTCTTCTTTCCTTTTCTTCTTTCCTTTCTTTCTTCTTTCCTTCTCTTTCTTTCTTTTCCTGTTTCCTTCTCGCATTTCTTCTCTCACTCTATTTTCTTTCTCTCACTCTATTTTCTTTCTCTCACTCTATTTTCTTTCTCTCACTCTATTTTCTTTCTTTCACTCTTTTTCTCTCTTCTCTCTCTCTCTTTTCTCTCTCTCTCTCATTTTCTTTTCTTTCTCCCTCTCTTTCCAAACAGTATCTGATATATCTTTTCCATCATTCTTTGCAATCAAAATGGACTATTTTATTATTGACTGGTAGGACATAACACATGCAATAACTAAAGAATAAGTAAAATCATATTTGATACTTTATGGTCAAAAATTTTAAAATCTGATTTCAAATGTCAACATTTGGTAGGGAATACTCAGATGCAATTTTATTTGAATTCATATATGTGAAATTATTTTTAGTGGCATAAAACTAATCATATAGATTGGCCCGGCTGTTTCAAAAATTATATAAAGTTATTTGAAATAACAATCTTTAGTCGGGTTTCTAAAATGCTAATATACTGAATTTAAAACATTATCTTTATTGTAAGATGTTGTAACCATTTTATAAAACAAATTTCTTGAAACTGTTCCCAGCATTTTTTTTATTATTAAATTCTCTTGTTTTGACAAAAATATATAAAATAGATCAGAAGTATTTTTGCTAATTCATTATTTTTGATATCAAACAAAATAAAACAGATATCAACAGTACTACACACTTTTTTACTCTCTAAGCTGAAAACATTTCTATGTTCCATGTCTCCTTAGATGTAGGCAATTATGACTTTCCACAACATCCTTTACACTGTTAAAAAAATTAGTGCCAAAGCTTTTTAGAAAAAAACATAATGTATCCTTTTTAACTTTAATATACATAAACTTTAAATGATCCTACATAAGTATTTTTTAAAAACTTGACGAGCCTTTTTTTTAATTTTTATTCTGGAAGATATATGTATTTTGCAAAGGGTGTTTGATTTTTATATGAATTATTTTTTTCTCGTTCATGGCTTCTTAGCTTAACAAGGTCCACTGTTGTGTAATTTCAGTATTTTATGATTAAAAGTTATACAGAAATTTTTATATTACAAGAGAATAAACAAAATATTTTCAAAAAATTATTAGAAATATTTTTTATAAATCTCCTGAACATACAAGATTTCTGTGTGAAAAATGAATTTAAAAATATTTTTTATAGAAAGTTAATTTAAATAAAATAATTGATTAATTCTTAAAATTACCCTAATTCTGGTATGTGTGCATGTAAATATATATATATACACACACACCCACACATATAATGCATAAAGAATATTTGATTAAATAAGAAATAAATAGTAAAAAGTTTATAAATTGAACGTTTTGCTGATAAAGCTGAATAATTAGCAAAAGAATCAGTTAAATTTATAAACCTTTTCATACATGTATCTACATATATATATATATATATATATATATATATATATATATATATATATATATATATAAGCAAATATATGGATATAGATCCAACAGTATGAAGAAAAATATACGGAAAAAAACAAACAAAAATCCTTATATGCAATTATGCTGTTTTAATGTTAATGTCAACGTCGGATGTTTCAGTCAATAAACCATCTTCAGGACATATTCAATATAAAATATAAAATATAAATAACATTATAAACGTCCAACGTCGACATATTAACATTAAAACAGCATTATTGCATATAAGGATTTTTGTTTGTTTTTTCCGTATATTTTTCTTCATATATATATATATATATATATATATATATAATAGTTAAAAAAGGAAACAAAAATTATGAATGTATGTGCTTTTAAAACTCAGTAAATTTTAAAATAAGTCATTCCAAAAATAACTTGAAGATGAAACAGAACTAATGCTTTTAATTTAATATAATTGAATTTAAAGTTCTTGTTTTCTGTTTTTGAAACATGGTCATTCCTGTGTAGTGATGAAACCATATTTTTAAATGAGTTAATTTATGATATATATATATACATACATATATATATATATATATATATATATATATACACACACAAACACACATGCGCGATTATAAATATGTCTCTCTCTCTCTCTATATATATATATATGTGTGTGTATGCTTGTGTAAATATATGTATAAATAGTGTGTGCTTGAGTAAATATATATATATATTGTTTATGTAAATATGTTTGTATATATAATGTGTAAATGTGTGTGTATGTCTTTAAATATGTTGTTTTGTGTATATGTAAATATGTGTGTGTACATATATAGGTAAATATATGTGTGTGTGTGTGTGTACATATAAATGTAAATAAGTGTGTATGAAAGTAATATGAGAGTTTATCTAGATAAAAGTTTAGGCTTTGGAAAGCTGTCCATTGGTTCCACCAATAGCTTTTGTTTTTCATTTATACATATATATATATATATATATATATATATATATATATATATATATATATATATATATGCATATTCTAAATATATGTTGTGTGTGTATGTAACATTGAGTGTTAATCAAAATAAATGTCATTTGATGGATTTTATGATAGAAAAATCTTCTCTTTTGTCTTTGTGTCTGAAAATAAAACATTTTTTACATATGAATATTTAATAAAAATTAGGAAAAACAAACACTCTATATGTTTTGTTGCACTTTGAAAATGACTAATTCTCTAATTTTTCATTTGGAATTGGTCCTGCTTTGTGTCTTAAACCCCAAAATCTAATAAAATCTAATATATCTCACCAATAAACATTTAATTTTCTCATAACTTCTAATAAAAAAAATACGTACATCAGATAAGAACAAAATTCTATGAATATTAAGTTGCAACATGGAGCTTTAGTCAGAATCATTCCCAAATATTTTGCTCTGAATTTTGTCAATTTAAATTCAATTCTTTAAGAATGAAAATACAAAGAGAAATGATTTTAACAGAATGTCTGGTATTTCTGCAGCTTGGTTTATATAATTATTTTTCTCTCTTTTCTCAATCTGAATTTATTTGTTGATTATAATTGTTTCTTTTTATTTATTTATTTATTTTTTATCTGAGTCACTTGGGTGGGGAGATGAATTTTCCGAACTGTTTCTCCTGACTTTGAAATTGTTTTTGTCGTGTCTTGATGTTCTTATTTATATTGTGGAAGCGATAAAAATGTAGACTTCAAAGCCGAGAGGAGGTTCTTCATTTAGATTTGCTCGATAATATTCATGATTATCGATATTAACTAATGTATATATTAGAATGAGATTTCTTTCTTATTTTCTCTCTCTTTCTCTGTTAGGAATTAGATTTAAATCGGTGGAAATATCAGATTATGACCAACTTGATGACATTATTGTTATTACAGGCTCAATAATACAAGAATTAATATTTCCTTTTCATTTTCACACTTCAATTTGATTACTACTTGTAGTAGTAGTAGTAGCAGTTGCATCAGTTTAAATCTGTTTTTAATATATATTTTTTATTGAAGTAAATAAAGTTAAACAAAATTTAAATTTTGGCAAAATCACTCCATCTTTAAACACAGCTCAAAAGAGAAATTAGAACTACAGTGTAACCCGGATATAAGAGAGTTGTCGGGACTGGAGACGAAGTCTCTTATATTCGGGTTTCTCTTATATCCGGGTTGAGTCTATTTTGTTTAGGTAAGTATGGCTCTAATTTGGGACCAGAGAAAAATTCTCTTATATCAGGGTTTCTCTTATATCCGGGTTACACTGTAGTAAAATGGTATTGAGATTGTAATTAATGTTGTAGGAATATTTAATTTTAAAAATTTTAATTCCAAAATGTTATTTTCTTGAAACGCTTCTAAAATCTACATCATTTATATCCATGTTACAGCAGAGGAAGAACTTTTTTTCTGTTGATTCTTTAAAAATGTCTTTAATGAATAAATTGCTTAACTTTGTTTTCTTTTCATTTTTTTCTTTTACTTTTTTTTTTTTTTTTTTTTGCAATACATATTAATTTAGTTATTTTTTTTTTTTTGGCATTTTCAATCTTCCCTCTATTTTAATACAGTCCTTTTCCACTGGAAAAATAATTAGTATTGACGAAATCTTGGCAGTGGAAAAATGAATATCAAAATATATTTTATAAATCTTACATCTGAAGAATATTTACTTTCTTTTGATATTTGTCAAATATTCAATTTCAGTATTAATTTTATTTTATTTTATTTTTTTTTTAATTTAAACCTCTGTTCCTATTATGGAGTGTTTGAACATCCCACAAAATGTATTTCCTTAATATTTAACAAGTGACAAGTTAAATTCTTATGACAACTCAAGTTGCTTCCTGAATATCTTTTGTCAAGTTTCAAGTTTCAAAATTCTGTTTTTTTCTTTTCTCCTTCATATTTTATTTGTGTTGAGGGTTAAATAAAAGTGAAACATGTTAAATCTATTTGTTGCTTATCCTATCATTCTATCAGATTCTTAGCCATATTTGATCCCAATTCACACACACACATCTATCTATCTATCTATATATATATATATATAGCCAAAAGCACTCAGACATATAAACCATTTGGACAATTTTTATTAGGTTGGTGCAAAAATAATGACGTAATAATGTCGTTTTTTGACGTATTTTTAACGTCAAAAAAACGACATTATTACGTCATTATTTTTGCACCAGACTAATATATAATCTATGCCCAGAAAAGAAAAAAATTATAACACATGAAAAATTATATAAAAAAAATTAACCATAGTACTTTGTCACGCGTTTTTAATGAAACTTGCATAAAAGAGAGATTGCTAACCAAATACACTAATATATATATATATATATATATATATATATAGATATATATATTTGTTTTTTATGTCTCTCTATTAACTCATTTAAAAGATTACTACAGATTTTTCATCTATATATATATTTAGCTAATTCTATCAAGAAGTGGAGTTAAAATTTTAGCTAGTGTGCCAGCAAGTTTATGCAGGCTGCTAGCCATTCCTGAGAGTTAAAAAAACAATTGTATCACTAGTTATATATATATATAACAAAAGGAAACCTTACCTTAGCCAATGTGTTTCGGCCTCTGATGGATATTATCAAAGCAAATCAAATGTAAGGATTTCATTTTATTTCGCAACATGTATAAGTACAAAATCCTTATATTTTATAAAATCTTTATAAAAGTCTTATAAAACACTTATAAAATCCTTATAAAATCTGTAAAGATTTTATGTCACAAAATCTTTACATTTGCCTTGATAAAATCCACCGGAGGATGAAACATGTTAGCTAAGATAAGGTTTCCTTTTGTCTTTATTCATATTGTCTTTACACACAAACAGATATATATATATATATATATATATATATATATATATATATATATATGCATTTAGGTCAATCTGCAATTTGCACATACTAAACTTTAATAAATCAAAGCTATTTTGCCATATATATTTCAGGATATATTTATATATAAAGATAAAAAAATAATAACTTATTAAAAATATACTTTTAATAACAGTTTTTTGAAATAATAATAATAATGTCCTTGGAATGATTAGTCAGTCTTTAGATCCTAAGGGGAAGAGTTCAAATGAGTTCTAAAAGGAAACTTTCGTTCATTACATACTATGTTTTCACTTTTAGTTTACCAAGTCAGATATGTTTGTTACACTTTTAAAATAAGTGCTGAGTGGGAGTGGGGGTCTGCGATTTCCCCAATGAAAAAAAAACACAGCTGGACAAGTTTCAAAAATATTAAGCCCAAGCTCCCCCATCCAGATAGTATCTCTTCTTCTGGAGGGAGCTGGGTTTATTGACTGTCCTCTGAGACGTCCCCAAAAGGGTAAGTGCTGAGGGGGCATGTGCAATTTTTCAACAGTATTGCCGTTAAACCCAATTTAAACCTCAACCTTGTGTCACATTCGATAGCGACGTGGGCATGCTGAAAAATATACATACTTATGACCTCCCATTTCAAATCTGCACAGAGCAATTTACCATGGTATCAACGCAGACACACACACACACATACACACTTGTAAGCAGTTTTATTACAGTTTTAATTGACACTGTTTAAGCTGTATTTGCAGTCTAGAATGTTGATGGTCATAACCACACACACACACACACACATATATATATATATATATATATATATATATATATATATACATAATTATTTATTTAAAAAATATTATTCCATCGCTACATAAGAGTTCTCATGTTTCAAAACAAGAGCCGAAAACTTCAATATAATTATTTGAATTAAATTGAATTAAAGTACCACGCTCTGTTCTATCTTCAAGCGAAATTTTTTGTGGAATATATATACAGTGTAACCCGGATATAAGAGAAACCCGGATATAAGAGAGATGTTATATGGTCCCAAATTAGAACCTGTGTTAATGTATATAAATTAGACCAAACCCGGATATAAGAGACTGCTTCTCCGGTCCCGACAACTCTCTTATATCCGGGTTACACTGTATATATATATGTAGCCTCAACAGTAGCAGTAACTGCAGATGCAACAGAATCAGTAGCCATCATTCAGTGCTGGAAATAACACAATGCAACAAGCTTTTCTCTTTCAAAACAGGGTTGGGGGTGCACAAAGTAAAATTAGGATAGGAAGTGTGGGGGGGGGGCTAAATCAGATAGTGAGTTTTAAATATTCTTGATTCTATATTTTGTTTATCTGATCCTTTCCTGAAATCAACTTTGCTTTTCCTGGAATCAGATCTACGTACTTTTTCCACATACAGTCAACCCAGATATAAGAGAGTTGTCGGGACTGGAGAATAAGTCTCTTATATCCGGGGTTTCTCCTATATCCGGGTTTGGTCTATTTTGTTTAGGTAAGTATGGCTCTAATTTGGGACCAGATACAATCTATCTTATATCCGGGTTTCTCTTATATCCGGGTTACACTGTGTGTGTGTATATATATATATTTATATATACACAGTGTAACCCGGATATATGAGAGTTGTCGGGACCATAGAAAATCTCTCTTATATCCGGGTTTCTCTTATATGCGGCCGGTCTCTTATATCCGGGTTACACTGTATAATGGTAATAATTGTAATATTAGCCGTTTCCCTACAAGGAAACATTCAGCATTCATTGACTGAGTAGCCAGTATAGCTTTAGGTTGAAATTTACAAAATCTTTCTCTTAAAACAATTTTTTCAGGAAAATAGGTTTTACAAGTCTAGTAGCTGTTATTGCTCTTTCCACTATTGACGGGGGTTTCCTTCCTAAACTTTAATTTGAAGTCCTGATATATATATATATATATATATATATATATATATATATATATATATAATATATTCATACATGTTTCATTAAATAATATAGATCAGATGTTATGAAAAAAATTTACATAAAATAAATAGACAATACTTGTCTATATCATTTAATGAAACGTGTATGAATGAAAAGATGCTGCCTAAATACACACAATATATATATATATATATATATATATATATATATATATATATAAGCAAAAATAAAAATAATTAAAATAAGACATTTATGCTTTCCTTTAAAACCCTTATCTCTTTCTCTCTCTCTCTCTCTCTCTAAACTTCTCTTTTTCTCCTTCTCTCTAAACTAACAAGACAGTAACCCTCAAATGAAAAGAAGAAAAGGCTGAACCCAGCCAATGTGAATATCTTGCTGATGTCAATATTTTCTCTTTGACTTGCATGTGCTATCTATTTTAGTTGTTGCTGCTGTTGGTAGTCCTCAAACGATGCTGTTTCTATCATTTGGTACAGTTCTTTGTTCGTGATTATGTAGCGCCAGTCCACAATTTTCAAAGAAGGATATGAAAGTTTTCTGGAATAATGTTTCAGAAAACAAAATTTTAAAAACACGAAAAATGAAATTTTCTTTATAGGTTTTTAATGGAAATGGCGCTAGTGATTTTCGACAAATGATACAGCTCCACTGAATAGCATTGTCATAGATTGAGGCCAAACTTTAGTCTTCTGGTTAGTTCTCAGATTCAACAAAACTGGGGAAGGCGTTTCAACCCTTCCCCTCACCCGTAGCTCCGATTAAATTTTTCTGTCGTACAGTTTTTAGTTGGAGATTTTTTAACATATAACTCGAGCCGATTTTTCAGTATTTTCCCCTCTCTGCAGCTGCAATTTTTGTATTTACAAACAAGCTAATAGAAAAGAAAAAAAAAAACAGAATTAAAAAAGAAGGTTTTAATTTAAAACCTTCTCTCAACTTCTTGAAATACCTGGTTCTAAATTTAGCAAATAACATTTTTTTTAATCATAAGGTTGGGGGAATGATGCAGGTGTTTTTTTTTTGTTGTAAATTCATTGAAAAAGATAAATAAATTCGACATTTTAAAATTTCACAGCTGACCCTAAATCTTTCATTTAAATAAACTTTCCATCAATACTGTCTTGTATAATTTGCGTCTATTCTTAAAGACGTTTTATTTGTAAAACTTGTGATAATAAAACAGAAATTGATTAGAATTTTAAATGATGATAAAAAAAAAAGGTTTATTCCTTCCGCGAAGTCTAGTTTTTGAAATGAGTAAATATATTTGTCTGTGTTTCAAAGATCAATTCGTTTTAGAATAATTAACATCATTTAAAATTCCATTCATAATGTCTTTTTATCGCCAGCCTGTTCAGTTAAATAAAGGATTTCAGTTATTGACCCACCCGTCCAGTGTCTCAAGCTTGTAAACGCAACTTTCTGACATTGACTCTATTTTAACATAACCACACACGACAATCTTCAAATATAATTTTGGAATCGGATTAAGACATGAAGACATGTGTGGCTGTCTGTTTTAATAGACAAAAAGAAAAAAAAAAGAAAAAAAAAAGAAATAAGAAATAGTTACATAAAGATATTACACTTTGCATTTTTTTTTTTTGTTCTTATCAAATGGGGAAAGGTGTGTATTATATAGGGGGAGAAGGCGACATAAATTGATGAAAATCCAAGTGTTACTTTTTTGTCCAGGTGTGTTTTTACTTTTTTTCTACGTTCTATTTTGACAGGCCAACTTCTTTGCATAATTTGTTTTAGCTCTTTTCAAATTATAAACCCTCATCTTTAAAACATAATTTCTCCATAATTATATTATAGAAAGAAAAAGAAAAATAATTTCCTTACAAATTGTTTACCTATGTTTTGTTTTTTTTTTTGTTTTTTTTTTTTCTTCTTCTCCGGCAATGAAATATATTTTGTTCTTGACAAAAGAATTTAAAAATGCGTAACAGTGTGAGTAAAAGGTAGTTTTTAAAATCAAAATTCAGGAATTACTCAAGAAAGTATAAATCCACCTCAATTTAAATTAAAAAAAGGTATCTAGATGATTTCGTTGTAATTATTTTAAACCTCTAAACAGCAGGAAAGGGTTGCATAAATGCGCATACCCGTTTGGTATGCGCATTTATGCAACCTTTGACGTATGAAAACGGTAAAAAAAAAATTCAGTTTTTAATTAAACGGTACTTTTCTGCTTACTTTTGCTTTACACAAACTAAACAAAATATTTTAACACATTAGAAATAAAGAAAAAAAAAACTGTCAATAAAATAGATATTAGCTTAAATTTAATATTTTAAAATTTTGACAGTATGATACTCTTTGTTGAAGCGGACAGTGGAGTTGTGCATTCTTTACAATCAAGTTGTCACCGATTTTCGCCTCCTTTCTCTTTCGTTTCTTGTTACTTTTCACGGCACTGTATTTGACTTGTTCTTCCAATTTTATTTGCAAGCAAATATATATCTGTTTTGCGGTTTATTAAACTTTTGTG
The DNA here is from genome assembly GCA_963932145.1 of Acanthosepion lycidas. NCBI lineage: Eukaryota > Metazoa > Mollusca > Cephalopoda > Sepiida > Sepiidae > Acanthosepion > Acanthosepion lycidas. Next base: position 59,663,107 of record OZ010599.1, on the reverse strand, counting down.
GGCTGTTTAAAGTCAAAACATTAATTGGTAACTTGAGGATTCATAGGCTTTCGATCATCGAAGCTTTAAGCAGCATCGAGCCAAGTCTGTACTCAAATGGTGTTCCGTTTGGAAACACTGGACACTAAACAAAATCCTACAATCCGATTGTAGGAGGTTGCTTCGTTGATGGAACGAGAATCGGTGTTTTCAGCGTGACTTGACCGTAAGATTATTTGCAAGCAAATACTACAGAAAACCCATAAATCCTAAACTTACCAATTAGACTCGAATCCTAAATGAATGATGCCCGTATCGTTGGAAAATTTCAGTGGCTCCCAAAGTTTTGAGGGTTGTTGCTCCCTTACATACCAAACCTCAGCCCCAACGCACCCGCAAAATATAGACATAAATCCTAAATCTCCCCCTTTAGTCAAACTTTTATTGGATTATCTTGCTGCTAGTATTGTATGACAAATCAGTACCTTAGTATTATCCATTACAATTGTTATGGGATACACTGTATTAAATTTCCAACTATAGTTCAGATGTGGCACAAGGCCGAAAATATGGGGCACCCAGTGAGGATCGAACTCACTACTTAGTCGTAATTGTTCTAGCGAGACAAGCTTGCTAACCATTACACCACCTCGAGGTGCCCTATTTTCCAAGCGTAGCTTGGATGTGACACAAGGCCGAAAGTAAAGGGCACCCAGTGAGGATCGAACTCACTACTCATTCGTAATTGTTCTAGCGAGACAAGCTTGTCAACCATTACACCACCTCAGGTACCCAAATAGGATACACGGTAAAGTGAAGGCAAAGATACACTTCAGGTACAACGTGTACCGCCCACTTTGGGAAAAACACTTGCTTAAATGATCAGCTCGTGAATATCCGCTTATCTCTAATGAACCATCAATTGATAATGCCTGTTCGTTTAAGAGTTAATATTTACCAGTAGTTTTGCTGAAATATTTTTTTGGGGGGGGGCGTGAAAATTGAAAGGTCTTTTAATTTGAACAAAAATCGATGAAACTCTAAATGAATCAATTTTGTTCTAAATGAATCTAGTTTTAAGGGCGTAGATAACTCTATAGAAATTTATTTTCATGATTACATTTAGTCTGCTTCCAATGTTTTAGTCAGTAATCGGCTCTGATCAAGAAACGCAACTATATATCTTTTTTCTCTCACCCTCATGCAAGCAAACGCTTTTTTCATAAATTCCCACCTTACTTTAGGCATTTGTCTATATTTATCCTTCTATTCTCATATATACCTCGATAGTGTTGTACTGTTATCATATCGCCTGCTTTTGAAGGTTTTAAGATTTAAAATCTTTGCTTTCAAAGCTTCTCGGTAACTTCAATATATCAGGTCCATTAGTCGGTCTTACTGCAGCTTGGTACACAACATTTTGCATCGGTCACTTACGAAAGCTTTTTGTACTCCCAGTTACAAAAGGAGTTGGAATTACAGTTACAAATAGTATCACCAGCCTTCAACATTGTGATCATGATGAGCAAGGCGTTAACATTTTTCAATTCAGTTTGTCATTTGGTTCGTGTCTTTTACAGAAAACTCGATCGATTGAACACTAAAACCAATGACATCTTTCTCTTTATCATTATGTGTAGGGAATTTCAAAGTTCCAACCATGATATGGAAGAGACACTAAGTACAATAAATATTTCCTTATATGAACGTTTCTACTGTGTATGACTTAAATAATATTGGATTTGTAATATACTTTTTGTTTACCTAATGAAGATAGCTTAAAATACATGATTTGGATTTTAGTTTCCCTTTAAATCTTTTTGGTTTAAGGTTTGACAATTTGTACACAGAATACATTCTGTAAAAATTGTTTGTTGAAATTATTTCGGTTAAATTACGTTTCCCCCCTCCCCTCGTGTAGTTATTTAAAAATTTTTGATTAATAATTTCAATCCATCTTGTTAACATTAGAAATTATTTTATTTGTAAACTATTTATTGAAACGGTGAAAATTTGGCCTTGTAAAATTTTTCAACTCGACCATAAATAAAAAGTAAAGGGGGAAAAAAAAAACGTAAATAAATAAAGTGTAAATCCGAATTTTTTATATTCCAGCAATTAGGTGAAAGGATGGACATCTTTTTTTCTTCAGCGCAGGTTTATCCAACTGAAGACAGTTTTCGTATAATAAGAAATATACTAGACAAAGATAGATTCTTACTACTTCAGCTATGACTTTTACATCCGTCTGCTACTCAGACTCTACGCGGACTGACTACTTGAAACGTCTTTTTATTTATACCTGGCGCGCGTACGTAGATGTAGACACAAAATGCGCGCGAATATTTTCACAGAAAAATAACTATTCGGCACTGTTTGAATGTGTATTACTGGAAGAGTATAACATTTCTAATAATTGAATAACTACACGCTAAAAGCCGATTAATATATGTTTTAAATTTTGTGCAAATTTTATCTTTTTATAAACTAAAAGTTAATTAAATTTTATTTTAAGTTGGTATTTATTCAGCCGGGATACCATATCTTATTAATAATTTTCAATAAAAAGATTTTATTTTTATTTTGTCTGAAATCGATTAATTAACAGAATATGTTCTTATAATGCCTGCTATAATTTAAATCTAATGTGCACATTTTACCAAATCTTGAATAATACAGATTAATTTTTATAGGCACAAACACTAAAATTCCACCAATTTTCCACTTAAAAATGATTTTTTAAAGTTATTTTTTTTAAACAAAAAAAGCTGATATTGTTTAATTTATTTAAATCAGTATTTTTGATTTGCAATAGTTAATAAATCTTTGAAAATTTTCTCTTCAGACTTTTATTTGGAACTTGATTTATTTTTTTATTTTTTATTTTTTATTTACCATTTTCCCATCTTGTGGAATATTATTTCCTTAATTCTGTATAAACCACAACTTTGACTCCAATGCATCTGAGAAAAGCAAAGTTGATGTTTTTCTATGTGCGTTATCCAAGTTCAGCCATCTTGAAAGTCTTTTTCCCTGATATCCGCTTTAACAAAAACAACACAGCACAGTTGGTTAAATGGTTTAGTAATTTCAGGTAAGTCTTTTATTTTTTTGTTCTTTTTGTTTTGTTTTTTTCTTTTTTCTTTTTCTTTTTTCTTTTTCTTTTTTTTTTTTTTTTTCTTTTTTTCTCCGTTTTTTATTTTTATTTTCTTTGTTTTCTGAGTATTTTCTTTCTGGGTGTTTTTCTGTTTATCTGTGTATTTTCTGTTTAGTTTATGTATGGGTTTTTCTGTTTGTGTGTGTGTGCGCGAGCGCGTTTTGTTTCTCTGTGTATGTGAGTGCGTGCGTTTTGTTTTTCGTTTCTCTCTGCGAGCGCGTTTTCGCCATGTGTGTGTGTGTGTGTTTGTTGTGTTGCGCGTGCGCGCGTGTATGTTTCTGCATGTGTGAGTGTGTTTCATTTCTGATTTTAATTTTTCATGTCTCATTTTCTTCTTAATGAATTCATGTTTGTACATTGAAATTTCAGCTTTTCTGGGCAAATTTTTTTTTTTTCTTTAATTTAACACCCCCCTTTTTTTTCTTTAATTTACCCCCCCCCCTTTAAAAAAAAAAAAAGAAATTTTCAGAATTCATATAAAAATCAATCCAACACTGAGAAAACATTTCATGCTTCTGATTTTTGCCTGATATATCTTATTTTATTTATAGCATGCAAAAAAGACAGATAAAACCTCTTTTCACTCATATTTCTCGATCTTTTTCCTCTCACTCGTTATACCTCAAGCAAGGTAATGAAGCCACTAAGACACAAGTGGTTACTAAAGGTTAGAGAATATGAAAAAAAAAAAAAAAACACTAGTAGAGAGAACAATAAAAGAAGAAGAATTAAGAAGATAACAGTTGATATTGTGTTTAAATTTCTGGAGATCAAAGCAAGAAGCCGAAAGAGAGTTCCACAAGCGAGAAGTATGAGAGAGAAAAAACTGTTAAGATTGAACTTACAATTACATCTAACCATTTCAACAGTAAGAATGATGAAACCTTGCCGCCAATCTAGTACTTAAATTCATCAAGTCTAGGTACCATAGAGGAACGTTCATCGGAACAATTACCATGAAAATATTTATAAAAAAAAAGACTGAGTGAATCCGCGTTATGGCGGTGGGAAAGGGACTGAAGCTGAAATGCCAGGTCAAGACTAGTAATAATGCAGATTCTTCTTTGGATTTTATTAAGAATTTCTAAATATATAGCAGGAGCACTAAACCAGATGTGGCAGTGATATTCAAAGCATGTACAAATGGTTGACTTATGAATATGTAGGAGATTCCAGAGAGAAAAAAATATCTCAAATGACACAGTAAACCAACTTTCTTAGCAGAAAACCCAGCAATTGATTTAATATAATCTTTCCATTTCATGTCAGTGGAAAACGTTAGTCCAAGAAGGCATAATGAGTCACAGTCCTGGAGGTTAGCATCAGCCATGCTATCCTGACAAATATCTATTTTATTTTAATCCCTCACGGTTTCAAATATACAATAAGATGAATCACGTTTCTAATGATAATGCAAAAAATTATTGTCGTACTAGTAAGATTGGGAATTACATTATTTATTTAAAAAAAAAAAAATGTAAAAAACATTTTATTACCATTATCTTTTTTTATTTTATTTTTCGTAGAAACTTGATATTTTTCACTTCTGCATGAATTCTGCAAATATCTTATAATTTCAAATTCACTTTAAAGAATTTAATTTTGTTAATCATTAATTTATAAACATTTGAAAGTCAAAAGCTTTCTGTCATTAAATGTAATTACAAAACCGTTTAGTGTTCATAGACAAAATTGGTACATAGAAAATATGAAAAATATTTTGGTGTTTACATTAAATTCAGAAAAGCTTAAAATATTTTATGCTAGTTCAGTATCTGCCACTTTCCTGTGAGTAAGACCATCAAATTTCAAATCTAAATTGTTTATCCATTTAAATCTGTACATAACTTAGAAAATAGATTCACTTTAAATATAGGACTTATGAAAATGACTTTGAAGAGCTGCACATTTCAGTATATATTTTTTCCTATCAACCAGGGGTTGTTGCCAGACATAAAGGGAAATTAATTCATGCAACACCTTCATTTCAATTTAATTCAAATCATGTCTGTATGTACATTTGCATGAGTGCATGTATATTCTGATTCAATGACAAATGTAAAAAGTATTCGTAAAAAACAAAAAACACTTTTAAAATTATTTTATTACTAAATAATTTCTGAAATGTTCAATAAAATCTTATCTGTTTTCTTTCGTTTTGTCTAAAAAAGATTTTTTCCCCAAATTTGTTTTTATTGCTCAGCCCCGGGTAGGATTAGTCCAGACTGAGTGACAAGAAAATGTATTAAAAATTCCATGTCAGCTTTTTTTTTTTTTTTTTTTTCTGCTGATGCTAACATTGCTAGGTACCTAACAAGAAGACAAGTTTTTTTTTTTTTTTCTTGCAAATGAGATTGATCCTGTTCAGTAATTTAACTATTAAGAGATCATATGTGCTTTTGCTTCTCAGTGATGTAAGTACATATAGTGAATCTTAGAAATCTATATTGTCATTTCTCATTTTCTCTTATGATGTCTAAAACTAAGTGTATATCTATAGCTTTAGCATCAAAAATAGATGATTTGTCAAGTAGGTGTTTTTTGATTGTTTTGTCATCAAGAACAGCTGAATACCCAACATTATCAATGCTTTTTAAAGCATCAATATATATATATATATATATATATATATATATATACACACACACATATATATATGTTTATAGTGTGAGTTCTCCTGTAATATGTTATCAATTTCTTCTGAAAACATAGATCGAATGGTATTAGTTTTAGGGTTTTTGGCAAGGTTTATTTATTCTTAGTTATGGACAAAAAAGGCTTATAATTTTAATATGAATTTTCTACTTTTAATTCCACACCCAAGAAGTATTTATTAATGATAGATTTTTCCTCATTCTTGTATATTTTGTTTATGAATGAAAAATATTTATATTATAATGTTTTGTTTTGGGTAAAGATAGTCAAATTTGAAAGCTTTTATTTCAATTGAAAAGATATATTTTACAAATAATATAAACTGTTGTTTAACTGTATTTGCCTATTTTCTTTTTTTATGTATCTTATCTGTAAATTTAGATTGAAAAAATGTCATTCTTATCTCTAAAAATGGAGGATAGCAAAACAATTCAAACCAAGAATGACATTATAAAGTATATGTTCAAACAAGTGCAGATAATTCACTTATACAGTCTTGAAAAATTCAGCATAGGTTCTTTTTTAAATCTTCAAGAACAGCTAAACATCCAACTTTATCAATGTTTTTTGAGGCATCAGTATATATGTGCCTATATGTAAATGATTGCCTAATTAGCATTTTTATATTAAAAACAAGAAAATGTATTATTTTGATGTCTTATATCAAACATGTGTGCATGCATGTCTGTGCTTATGTATACATTAAATAGAACACAGCACATGTAAGTCACTCATGTAAAACATGGACATATGCTTATGCACTACATATGTGCATGTAAATTTGCATGCAGACAATGTGTGATGGACAGAGAATCAACACCACTGTTATATTTCTTTTTAAATTCATCTTGTGACAGTGTAGTGATATGTAAATGACTGCCCAATTAGCATCATGGTGGAGTAATGGATAGCAGCTCAGATTGAGGAATCGGAGAGCCAAGTTCGAATTCCACTTGAATCTATTAGATTCAATTATGTGCTAATACTATGTGCTATGGGTAAATAGCAGGCAGGACAGACAACTGGTCTAACATAAAAAGAAATGGCAACCTACTGCAAGAAAAATCTGCCTCGTCAGGCATGTATTGAAAGATACATGATCACGTACGCATGTTATGGCACATAATTTACTGACTGAATGTTAGATATTAGTTCCAAATAAAAAAAATAAAAGCATTATTGAGGAAAGAGGACAATAAAATGTGTGGAATTAAAAAGATAAAAGATAAGACATTGCATTTAAATTATTGAAGAACAGACTTGGAAACAAGGAGCCAAAAGTGTATTTGACAATCTAGTACTGCACTTAACTTCATAAAATTTCAGTACCTCCCAGCTATGGATAAATAGCAGGACAGACCGGGTTCGATAGCCTTGGATGGCAACTGGTCTACTGCAGAAAGAAATAGCAACACTGCAGGGAAAAAAATCTGCCTCGTCAGTCAGGTATTGAAAGATGCATGATCACCTAAGTGTGTATCACACATGGCACATAACTGACTGAAATGCACTTATGTGCTAATACCCTTGGGGAAAGATATGAATCTTCTTCTTCTCTTCCCCAGCTATGGGTAAATAGCAGGGCAGACCAGGTTCTATACCCTTGGATGGCAACTGGTCTACTGCAAAAAGAAATACCTACCTACTGAGGGAAAATTTGCCTTGTCAGTCATGTATCGAAAGAGGCATGATCGCCTAAGCGTGTATCACACATGGTACATAACTGACTGAAGGCATATTGATTATACAAGTGCCCAAACAGTAAAAGGAGGGTAGAATACTAGACATGAAGTTAATGATGACCAATGGACTGAGAAAATACAACAGAAATCACAGTTCATAACAAACAGCAAAGAACTTTATATACCTTAAGCAAAATTAATTCTTTTTACTGTTTTTTTTTTTCTTACTACCATTTTTGTGATGTTAGGCACTTACTCTTTGTCACTTTCGTTAGATCGACAATTGTTCATTATTACTTCCGGAATGCTTGTTGTAGACAAGACTTTGTAACTGCAGATACTGGGAGTTATAACGCCTTCAAATAATACTTGTACTAATAATACTTGTTCAAATAGTAATCACCGAATACTAATTCGAAGAGTGATCAGTATAGAGAAATAGTATAGAGAATCATGATCACTTAGGCGTCATGCTAATTCCCATTTATACTTTTCCTTTACAACTATGTAATCTACTTATTTAATAATGGAATAATCCATGTTTGCTCACTGGTGATCTGTGTTCAAACTACAGTGTTGGTAATGACACTTTATTTCTATGTAACAATTTTTATTTATTGTTTTTTTTTTTGTTTTTTGTTTTTTTTTTGTTTTTTTTTTGTTTTTTTTTTTGTTTTTTGTTTTTTTTAATTTGAATGAAACTTTATTTTTCACTTGGGATGTTATCAATATTTGTTTGTGACTTTTTTTGGATTATTTCACATTCTTTTAAAAAGCGTATATGTATGTGGAAGACTTTAAAATAAAAATAAAAAATAACGCTTCCCTCCTTTGACTACCTGACTGCATTTTCACCCCGAGTTTCAAGATTCCAGATCATTAAGGTTGAAAGCCTGCTCAGTTGGAGCTCATTGTGTTGGATCAGACTCCCAACGCTTCTGTCACCATTCCCTTTAATGTTCAGCCACACCCTTCTCTCTGAGCTCCTGCCCTAATGTGAATAAACACACAAGCACTAAGCTGTTCCTTTTCCTTTTTATCCTCTAAATTCGTTTAGAAATGGGACTGAATTAGACTTCTTTTTCTGCTTGGAACCCACATTATTAGATAAAAAGAAAAAATAAATATGTGTATCCATATAGATTTGAACCCTGAACCCCTAGCCTGTAATTGATATGCCACACATACCCAAACAAATAGCTGAGATTACATTTAAACTGGGAGAATATTTTTTGAAAGATTTTATTGTTATAATTGGAGTTATTTTAATATTGAAAATATAATAATATGTAAATATGGTTAATCCTCACTTAATGACATAGATTTTCAATGACTCTAATGATTATGACAAGCTATAAAATCCCATCAAGTAAATATATATATATATATATATATATATATATATATATATATATATATAGTCAATATTATTTTTTTTTCTTTTTCTTCAAAATGAATCTAAATAAATAAAATGAATATACATAAACTGAGAGACCCCTTCCTGCTCTCCATCAGCATAGCTGATGCTAACCTCCAGGACAATGACTCATTGCACCTTCTCGGGCAAATATTCTCACCCAATATGAAGTGGAAAGACTACATTGAATTCATTACTGGGTAAGATGCTAAGAAAGTTGCTTCACTGTATCATACTAGACAATTTTCCTCTCCAGAATCTATCCTATATAGCTATAAGTGTACCATTCATCCATGCTCAGAATATCGCTGCCACTGATGGTCCAGTGGTCCTGCTATACATTTAGAGATTCTTGATAAAATCCAAAGAACTATTAATATTATTGGTGCTGACCTGGTGTCTCAGCATCAGTCACTTTTCCGCCACCATAAATTTGCCTCCCTGTGCCATTTCTACAATTACTTTCATGGTAATTCTTAGGATGAATTCTTCACTATTGTACTAGTGTGCCCTATGGATTTAAAATGTGTTTAATTTCTTTTTTTTCAAATGATAAATATTTTTCTTGTCCCGACTTTAATAATGAAAGATAACTTATAGTACAGTACGGTTACAAATGGTAAGCATTCTGTCAGTCAGTTATGTGACATGCATGATACATGCTTAGGTGTATCTTTTGATACATGATTGATGAGGCAGGTTGCCATTTCTTTCTGCAGTAGACCAGTTGCCATCCAAGGTTATAAAACACAGTCTGTCCTGCTATTTACCCATATCTGGAGTGGGGGGAAAAGTAGAGGATTGATACTTTCCCCAATGTAATGCATTCAACTGGAATTTGAACTCGGCCCTCCAATTCCTCAATCTAATCAGCTACCCATTGCTCCATCATGCCTCCTGGTAAACATTAGTTAATTAGATTAGTTGATTTTATTGATTGACTGATTATTCTGTTTTAACAGCATATCAATTCTGTTGGTTATTTCATTTGAAAAATATTTTTTTTTAAGATATGGCTTGTAAACAATCCTTTAAACCATTGGCCTCATCACTCTCCAGTTATGCCTTTAAAACAGAGTTATTACGTGCTATAATTTGTGGTATAATAGACTAGTCTCCTTCAAATAGACTAGGATAGTCTCTACTTTTATCTTCTTGAAAAGGTCCTCTAGATGAATCATGTCATAAAATTATTGATGCAAGGTCACCAATATATGTTTTACAGTATATGCCTCCTGACATGTTGAGCATTCAGGAGAATCTTCCTTTATTAGGAGAAATGGGTAAGTGATATAGGTGTGTTCCTATTTTGATTCTTGTTAGGGCAACTTCTTCCTTCTGAGAAAGTCTGGGACCCTGATGTAATTCTTCTAGAATGGGTTTAATTTTGTAAAGTTTGTTGTTTGGGTGGCAATTCCATAACTCTTGCCACTTGTTTAGAATGAATGACTTTATAGTTGGTTTGAAAAGTTGAAATGTTACATTTTAAGCATTTCTTTGCTACCATGTCAGCCTTTTTTTATTTCGGCTGATGCTGATATGGCTAGATATCCAACAGGAGACAAGATTTTTTTTTTTTTTTCTTGCAGATGAGATTGATCCTGTTCAGTAATTTAACTATTAACGGATCATATATGCTTTTGCTTCTCAGTGATGTAAGTACGTATAGCGAATCTTAGAAATCTATATTGTCTAAGTTCATTTTCTTTAATGATGTCTAAAGCTAAGTGTATGACTATAGTTTCAGCATCAAAAAGTAGGCATATTTTTCATTATTTTGTCATCAAGAGCAGCTGAATACCCAACATTATCAATGCTTTTTGAGGCATCGGTATATATATGTTTATAGTGTGGGTGCTCCTGTAATGTTATCAATTTCTTCTGAAAAGGTATTAGTTTTAGGGTTTTTGGCAAGGTTTATTTATTCTTAGTGAGAATTATGGACAAAAAAAGGATTATAATTTTAATATTGTGAATTTTCTGCCTTTAATTTCATATCCAAGAAGAATTTATTAATGATAGATTTTTTTTCTTTTTCTTGTATATTTTGTTTATGAATGAAAAATATTTATATTATGTTTTTTTTTTGGGTAAAGATAGTCAAATTTGAAAGCTTTTATTTCAATTGAAAAGATATATTTTACAAATAATATAAACTGTTGTTTAACTGTATTTGCCTATTTTCTCTTGTGTTGCTTATCTGTAAATTTAGATTGAAAAAATGTAATTCTTATCTCTAAAAACGGAGTATAGCAAAATAATTCATCCAAGAATGACAATATAAAGTATATATTCAAACAAGTGCAGATGGCTCACTTATACTGTCTCTTGAAAAATTCAGCATAGGTTCTTTTTTTAAATCTTTATTTTGCCATTATAAGAATTCAGAATCTTTATTTTTATTTTATAACATTTCTGCAAATATGGTTAATTTATTTAAGTCTCCAAATCATTGAACTTTCTTTTTTTTTTTTTTCCCTGGCTATTTTTTTTTTTTTGTTCTCTTTGTTGCATCTGATTTGAACATCAACAGTGAATTTCATCCTCCTTGTCTTGATGTTTTCTTTATTTTTATGATGGCAATGGCAGCATCAAAAGATCATGAAAATCAGTGAAGATATTTCTCCTGACACTTTGTTTTGTACTCTAAATTGTAATAGACATTTTTTTTTTCTTTATTTTTAACTGCAGGCAGAAACAAAAGGGAGAGCTTGGCATCTTTTGTTAATGATTTGGGAAATGACTGAGTGTTGCGTTTATAAAAATTGTTTATACTTACATATCAAACAGATTCTTATGTTTTGTTTTGATTAAAGTTTCCAGTGTTCTTGTCAGACTATTTTTCATGAAAAACATTCGTTTGATGTTACTGTTAATTTTGACTTTCTTAGAAGGTCACAACTCACATTTTTTTTTCTTTCTTTGTTGTTCCTGCAAACTCAGTTAAAATGAATATAAAAACACATTTTTTATTTATTTATCAGATAAAAGGGAAAGGCAGAAGTACGTAAAGCATTGAAACACTTTCAATTTAATTTTATGAATTTAAGATGAATTTATATAAATTTTGAATTTAATAAAAAAATTTTCATTTTTTTTTTTTTTTTATACTTGGCCAATGGAGTATTTTTTTTCTCCTTCTCTAAAGAATATTTTACTTTGATTCTGAATATTTTCATTTTTTCCCTTTTCGCCTACCAAATCTTTTCCTTCCTTTTCTCTCACTGCATATTTTCATTCTTCCTCCATCTTCTTCACTGAATATTTTCCTTCCTTCTCTCTCATTGAATATTTTCCTTCCCCCTCTCAATGAATATTTTCCTTCTTCCCCCATCTTTCTCACTGAATATGTTCATTCCTCACAGTCTCTCTCTTGGATTGTCCCCTCTCTCGCTTGTATAGTTTCCCTATTCTCTCTTTCTCTCTCTTGAATAGTTTCCTCTTTCTCTCACTCTTGAATAGTCTCCTCTCTTTTTTCTCTCTCTCTCTCTTGAATAGTTTCCTCTTTTTCTCTCTCTTGAATTGTTCCCTCTATCTTTCTCATAAATGTTTTCTTCTCATTCCTGATTTCCTTTCCTCTGTCTTTCATGGAGATTTCCCTTTTCTCTCTCTCTCTCTCTCTCTTTGTTTCTCTGAATATGTCCTTCCTTCTTTCTCTCTCTATGAAGAATATTCCCCACTCTCTATTTCTCTGTCTCTCTGTCATGCATATATATATATATATATATATATATATATATATATATATATATATTTCCTCCTCCTCTCTTTCTGTGATGAATCTTGTGTTTTATACCTTGTGCTAGTGTGGCATTTTCCTGCCTAATTAGAGCGCCATCCAAGTTACTGTTAAGCCCAACATCTGATGATGGCATCATTTAATTTGCTATCAAATGACCTGCTTCCAAAATGCTATTATTGTTGCCTCTGCCTTCTGCCAAGGAAATCGTGTCACATGGAGGAAGTGACTATAGTAAGAGGTGATAGATACACCACCACAAATCCCTCATCATCACACTTAATAGACACGATTATCTCGATGATAATCATCTATTTGCTTGAGATTACTACTTCTTCCCTTAAACAACCTCGTTTCTCTTAAATAGAGGAAGTCTGGAATTCAGTTTGTCACAAACGGTTCACCATTTCAAGTTCCTCCTCCTCTTTTATTGGAAATCCTATAAACAAAACACACAAAAAAAAAACCAGCAATTTAATATCTTTACTTCCAGTACCAAAATGTACCGCTGAAAAAATTTGACATTTACTTTTTACCACTTTCCAATGATTGCAGAGAGTACAAGATCACATGACAATGGAGCCTGTTGTAGATGTTACTGGTGCTGTGAGCATTAAACAAGTAAAAAAAAAAAAAAAAGTGTTTATTTTATAAATGTTTTCTAATTTAAGTGCTAATTAGATACCCAAGGTAATTGGTGATCTCCTAAGAGGATTTATCAAATCTCATTTTATATCATCCCTACCTCCATTTGGAATGAATAAAAAATAGTTACATGCTATTTTGGCTTTGTTCAAATGGTCAGTGAAATTCATTAAAGAATCAGCTTTTATTACATGACTTTTATTTCCTAGACCTTGTCTATAAACTATTTTAAAATGACTATTTGACAATATTTAACCTTTGTGCCCTCACCACAAAAAAAAAGTGTCAAAAGTTTAGTTATTCTCTTATTTTTGACTCCTTTGGCAATGTTTTTCTTTTTCTTTTTCTTTTTTTTTTTTTTTTTTTTTTTAATTGGTATCACCCCATGCAAGGCAGTAAAGCCACTAAGACATAAAGGGGCTATAGGGTGTGAAAGAATTAGGAACAGAATCATTAATAATGAGCTGAGAAAAGGAAAGCGCAATCAGGAGAAGAGTAGATACTGATTGACATTGCATTTAAATTTTTGCAGATTAAAGTTGGCTGGAAAGCATGGAGCCAGAAAGGAGTTCCACAAGTGAGAAGTGTGAGAAAAGAAACTGTTAGCATAGAATTTACATCTAACCATCTCAACTGTAAATTGATGAGATCTCTATATCAGTCGAGTACATTATTTACATTATTCGGACTGCTGCCCTCATCTTTGTCGCCATATTTATTACAACATTTCAGCCGTTGTACTCTCCGGCCTTCTTCAGGTGGTTGGGATGTTGAACTGAACCCTTTATTTCACTCACTGGAGTAGACTGTTCTATTTCCATTTATCGATTATATAAAGATGTGGATGTTGTAACAGGGTTCGGGAGAAATAATAAAATGAGAAAGCTTATTAAGAGCTACAAGGGACAGGAAGATGTGGAGGGCCATGAGTGCTGAAGTGACACGACATATAAAAGAAGTATAAGATGACCCACATTTTTTAAGTTTTGGAGGGGGGCGGATTTAAAGGTTGTCTTATATGAAGAAATATGTGGTAAGATTTTCTTTGTTTTTTTTTTTTTTTTTTTTCCATCACTTCCATTGAATTAATGACTGACTTGAATATCTCCCAGATTTCTGAAGCTGAAACCCATGGTCTTCATTCTGCCAATTAAAAGTTTAGACAATTTCAAAGAGTAACAATTGGTCAAAACAAAAACATTAAAAGTAATTTTGCTTGACGTTTAATTTGACCCATTCCTGTTTCATTCTTCTTCTTCTTCTTCGTTATTGTTTCAAGTCTGGAACAAATCAAAATGTTTTCGTGTTTTTGTGTGTTTGAGGCATGTGATAGGCCTCATTGTAAATGTTACAAGCCATGTAAAGCATGCATAGATTTGATCATTTATGAATAAGTGATATTTACAAAAAAAAAAAAAAAAAAAAAAATGGTGGGGGCATTTAACGGCTTCAAGCAAAACAAGTGTCAAGAGAATTTGTTTTGTTTCGTTAGCAAAATTACTTGAAAGTCATTTCCCTACAATACTTTCAAGCTGAATGAACTTAACAACAGCCAGAGAGAGAGAGGGAAAGATAGGAGGGAGAGAGAGAGGGGTAAAGAATGTGAGAGAAATAGAATGAGTGTGTGAGTAAGAAAGGAATGTGAGAGAGAGAGAGAAAAGAATGTGAAAGAAATAGAGAGTGAGTATGCAAGGGAGAAAGGAAGGTGAGAGAAATAGAGAAAGAAATGTGAGAGACAGAGAGCAAAGAATGTGAGAGAAATATAGAGTGAGTGTGTGAGGGAGAAAGGAAGGTAAGAGAAATAGAGAGAGAAAGGAATGTGAGAGGGAGAGAGAGAGAGAGAGAAAAGAATGTGAGAGAAATAGAGAGTGAGTGTGTGAGGGAGAAAGGAAGGTGAGAGAAATAGAGAGAGAAAGAAATGTGAGAGACAGAGAGCAAAGAATGTGAGAGAAATAGAGAGTGAGTGTGTGAGGGAGAAAGGAAGGTAAGAGATATAGAGAGCAAAAGGAATGTGAGAGAGAGAGAGAGAGAGAAAAGAATGTGAGATAAATAGAGAGTGAGTGTGTGAGGGAGAAAGGAAGGTGAGAGAAAGAAATATGTGAGTGAGAGAGAGAGAGAAAGAAATAGAGAGATAGATGAACATGAAGGATATATACAGAGATAAAAGAATGTGAGAGAAGGAAATGCGTGATAGAGAGAAGAGAATGTGAGAGAAATGGAAAGAATGAGGAGAATGAGACGGATACAGAGAGAAGAGTGTGAGAGTAATAGAGAGAAGAATGTGTGAGAAATAAAGTGAGTATATGAGAGAGAAAAGGATGTGAAAGATAATAGAGAAAAGTATGTATTATATATATATATATATATATATATATATATATATATATATATATATATATATAAAGAAGAGTATGCAAAATAGAGAGAGTGTAAAGAATGTGAGTAATAGAGAGAAAAGAATGTGAGAGTGAGGAAAAAATGTGAGAGTAAAAGAGTGAGGAAAAAATGTGAGAGTAAAAGAGAGTGGGGAAAATGTGAGAGGGAAAGAAAAAAATGTGAGACATAGAGAGAGAGAGAGAGAGAGAGAGAGAGGAAAGGATGTGAAAGAAATAGAGAGGAAAGAATGTTAGAGAAATAGAAAGATACATGCTCAGTGATAATGTTCTTTCAAGCTTAACTTTTTGTTTGATTCTGTTGTGTGTCAGAAAGGACCTATATTTTGCCTTCTATGTCTGGGACTTGGAATTTTACATTAAACTAGGATATGATGATCTTAACTTTTTAGCATAACAACTAACATTTTTAATTCCATTGTTGTTTTGTTACTCTCTGAAATTAGATCATAAAAAGTTGTTTTATCATAAGATGCTGCTAAGATTTTTTTTTTACTCTGTTAATTATCATTACAGTTGCACTTTCAAAATCCATATCAAATGCACAAGAAATAATCCAATTTATAACTTCCGCCAACTTCCTGTTTTAACACACAACTTGATATGTTTAAAATTGAAAATCCATCTTTTATTGAAGCCAACTATATTTTTTCTTTTTGCTTCTGATTCTTTTAGCAATTTATTTATTCTTTATCAGTTGCTTACGCTTGTCACTAAATTTAGTGAATAAACTTTACTTTGACTTACACCTGGATGGAATCACCCAACACCCCAGCCCAGTTTTTTTTCTCTTAAACATATTTCTTGTAAGATATTCTTTGAACTAAGCGAGTAATGAAAAAGGAGCATTAAATTTGCCAAAGGTATGCAAAAGTTTAAAAAATAAGTAATTAAACATTTTTTTTTTTTTTAAAACAATCTCAGAAAAATATAAAACTCATTCATTAAATAGAATAAGATCTCCAGAGTGTGATGGGTAAATTGTTGCCATTTTATATTTTTAATTTTGGACATGCACATTGTTTGTTTTTGATTTTGCCAACTGCACAGTATAGTAGGGTCAGTTAGGCAGTATCTGTGAGAAAAAGAGCACCATGACACAATTCAATCCATCAGAAATTTGGAAACAGCATGCTATACTGCTTGGTATTAAACTGGAAATGCTAATACAAACATTTCAGAGTGTTTGACTATCAATCCTAGGAGAGTTCAGACAATTCAAATAGATTTGGATAAGTCTAATGGTGATTACAAAAAGAGGGCAGCTCAGAAAATTCACTCTGATCATTCTGATAAGAACTCCCGAATTTGTTGGTGAGGGGCTCAGGCTCAATATGAAGGCCTACATCAAGTGCCTTGATGAGGTAGTGTTGCCCTGGGTCAAGAGTATAGCTGCTGGAAGACCCTATGTCTGGCAACAGGACTCTGCACCATGCCAAACAAGCAGAAAAACCTAGTCCTGGCTGTCAGATAATTTCTGTGACCACATCACTCCTTACAACTGGCCACCCCTAACTCTCCAGACTCCACCCCCTTGATTATTATGTGTGGAACACAGTTGAGCAAGAGACCAACAAAACTCCTTGTAACACTAAAGATGAATTGAAGGCAAGGATTCTGGCAGCATTCACCAATTTAAACAAGGAGAACATCTAGAAGAGTTGCAGGAGATTCCAAAGTCATCTAGAGGCCATGGTTGAAGCCAACAGTGATTTTTATTGAATAAATTTACTCTTTTTTTATTTCAAGATATTTTTGTTTAATTTTGGTAAATATGAGATGTCAGTGTTATTTTTATTTTTGCATAATTTATTCATCACACCCTGCATATGGCAATAGCCATCTTTATAAAATTTGATGAGCTTTTCTCTTTGGTACCTTGACTCTATGAATTTATGCCCAGTACTAGATTGGTAGCTAGGTCTCACTTTACTGTTGAAATTGATAGATGCAACCATAAATTCTATGGCAGACATGGACCTCTGTGTCCACAAAAAAAAAAAAAAAAAAAAAAAAGAAAAAAAAGTGAACTTTTAAATTGCCGGAGAGTGAAGGTTGTTAAAATAATAGAGGTGCTGTAGAAAAAAAATATCCTTTTCACTCCTTTTTTTTTTTTTTTGTGATCATGAAGGTCCATGTTTGTCAGTTCTATGCTGACAGTTTCTTTTCTTTCACTTGTGGAATTCTCTTCTATCTTCTTACTTTCTAAATAACTTTAATTTTCAAAATTTTAAATACAATATCAGTCAGACATCTTCTGCTCATCCAAACAGTTACCATGAAAATATAGAAAATTTTGTGTGGATTGTTTTTGATTTTCCTGTTGAAGTGCATTTTAACTGAGATAACTGTTGGTTTAGGGAATAACTTTGAAAACATTTTTGCACCTGCAACTTACTTTTTTCAAATTAAGACTTTTTTGTTACATATTAAGTTTTGTTGGCCAAGCCAAAGATATATAAATTCAACAATATATATAAAAAGAACTAACTTGATAAAAATGCTGGGTGATAATTAAAGAACAACAGAGCATACATCAGTTCGGAAAGTACTTGTTGAAGGTGTGTGGGCAGCATTCCTTCACCACTAAACCTCGTTTATAAAGAAAGCAAAGTGATTCCATATCTTCTTAACACAAGTTTGGAATGTTTTGCTTTAAGGTCATTTGTAGAAATTAACTTTGCTTGAATAACTCTGTGGTTTCAAATTTTTACTTTCCTGCACAATAAATTTCAATGTAATTTTATTTATTTATTTATTTAGTCATTTCACTCCAAGCAAGGCAATAAAGCCACTAAGATGCAAGGGGTTACTGAGTGAGAAGTGTGAGATAAGAAACTGCTAGCATAGAACTTATGTTTACATTTAGTCATTTTCACTGTAAAATAATGAGATCTTGCTGCCAAGCTGGTACTGTGGTCAGGTTGACTCTGTGGGTTTTGAAGAAACAAAATAGTAATTGTTTTGATGAACTTTCCTCTATGGGACCTAGACTTTATGAATTTGAATGTAGCACTAGACTGGCTGCTAGGTCTTATCCTTTTGAAATGGCTAGATGTAACTGTAAGTTCTATGCTGACAGTTTCATCTTTTGCATTCCTTGCTTGTGGAACTCTCTTCTGGCTTCTTGTTTCCCAGACAACTTTGATCTTCAAAAATGTAAATGCAATGTTAATCTTTATCTTATGTCTTCTTAATTCTTGTTCTTTTATTGCCTTCTCTCCTTAATAGTATATTTTTCTCATTGTCTAACAGTCAATAACAACTTGCATCTTAGTGGCATTATTGCCTTGCTTGGGTTGAAATGATTTTAAAAAAGGATGGAGAAATTCACTGGGACACATCTGCCTGATACACACTTTTACACCTGATGCCATTTTGTTAGCCATCTATAACAAGAAAAAAAAAGAAGAAAAATTATGGGTTATTGGTAGGAAGGTTCAACCTCTACTGTCAAATCACCAACATCTACCACTGATATCATAGCCCAAAATGATAAAAAAGTAATCATTGCTTTCAAAGTGACCACAATGTTTATGAATTCTGTTTTTATCTTTATTATTTACGTTCAGACTAATATCCTCATCTTTCCAATATTTTGACCGTTGTGTTTTCCAGCCTTCTTCAGGTATCTGTCAATCTGTATAACTTTCAGAGAATTTTGAACTGAACTTTTTATTTTAATTTATAGAAATAGTGTTTTCATTCTGCTGTCCACGTTTCAGGATATCTCATTTTTTTTTTTTTTATTATTGCTCAGTTATTGTTCACCGTGACAAGATATCCCAAGACATGGAAAGCATATTGAGAACAATATACATCTGTCAATTAAATAAAAGAGTTTTAAATTCTGTGAAGCTTACTTGGATTCATAAAGCTCTGATGAAGGCCAGAAAGTACAACTGTCAGAAACATTTTAATAATAACAGCGAAGATGAGGACAATAGTCTGAAAATAAATAATGATAACACCTCATTCCAGAAATTCAAACAGAAGGAGATCAGGTGATAATAACAACAAAGATGTGGATAATTAGTCTCAACGTAAATAATGATAGCAATGATTCCAGAAATTTTGTTCAGTGACGAAAATTAATACCTTGACACAAAGTTCTAAGATAATATTCCATTATCAATTGCTATAGAACAATTTCAGATATCGATAAGCAAAAACAATTAGACTTTTAGCTTGATATTTAAGTGATAAATATGTAGCTTTATATCTAATCAGAAAACAAAAATCGCTCCTGAAATTTTATATTTAAAAGAATGACAAATCTATTCTTGTAAAGGATAACCATATCCATTGTTATTAAATTAAGATTATAAAAAACACAGTGCTACATTGATTCATTCCTTGTTTTTGTGTCTGGCCATTTGAGGTTGAGAAAGTTTTGTATGTCGACGAACCAAAAAACCACAAGTGTTGAATTGGTTAAAAGAAATCGACAAACAAGAGAATTAATAAAATCTGATGAAAACATTTGTTCACTCAGGAAATTTTATTATAGATAAAGTTCAAGGTTACTTCCTGAAAGAAAGTGTAAATTTAAGGATACTCTACATGATAAAGTAATTTTGTTGGTGAGTAAAAGAGTGAATGAGGTGTCTTGTCTAAACTAAGCGCATATCCTAGGAGCACTGATTTTTGTACCCTGCTGCAGCTGTGGCATGTTATGAATGGGGGTTCGAAAGCTGAAAAGGAGTCACTACTGCTAATAGTCTTTTCGGCACATCAGCTACACTTGAAAATGTTCAAACATCAGTTGGCTAAAATATAGGATTGATAAGGGAAACCACCTATCATTGACTTTGTTAATTGTCATAAAACCCTACATTTTTAATTCAAAATATTACAATCTGGATTTTAAAAGGATTGAATTCTTATAATACAGCTCTCTCTCTCTCTCTCTCTCTCTCTATCTATCTATCTATATATATATATATATATATATATATATATATATATATATGAAGATGGAACTTGGAGCTTGAAGATGGAACAGAGCCTACTTTAACTCAAGTTAATTCAAATATTATTTTGAAGTTTTCGGCTCTTGTTTTGAAACATGAGACCTCTTATGTAGCGTGTTGGAATCATATTTTTAAATAAATAATTATATATATATATATATATATATATATATAAACCTCTCATGCAGAACTTTTCACTGCCAGTTCAAGAAAGACATTGGGGTCACTAACATACAAAAAAAGAATGTCTCATATCGAGAATATTTAATATTGAAAAAGATAAAAGAAAAAAATTAATTATTTTTAATAATATGTGGAAATTTCCATGCTTTGTCTGATGAAGGTCGTGAGACTGGAAACCCGTGTAACAAAATTATGGAAAATAAAGCATATTTTTAAAAAAAATCCACATTACAACCAAAAACATTTGCAGTTTCTCTCTTCTTTTTAATATATATATATATAAGTTATGAAAAACTTGGTAATCCGTATGGGTAATCCCAAGGAGGATGAAATCCTAAGAGATCAATGTAAATCCAGAGCTAATAATTTAAAGAAAAACAGACCACTTTAAGGTTCTATTATAATAATTTATTTCACCAGAGCCCTTTTAAGATATGCTGGATCATCAGATAACACTTCCAAAAAATGAAACAAAAGATTAACACTTTTGTTGGGTAGTAAATGTGAATATGTATACCTTTCATCACTACCTAGGTTTCTACTGCTAGGTGTCATCAGGTGATGGAGTAAATTTAGTTTTCTAGTGGCCAACAGTAAATATTGTATTCAAATATATATATTTTATATTAAAGCAAAAACATTACTAGACAATTACAGTTATGTGTCAACACTACAAATGTGTCTCCTTGGGTGATGGTAAACTACTCTGTGTCTATTGGGAATGCTTTTTAGTAAAATTCTGAGATTTGTTTTTTTCCAAGTTAAATGTAAAAAGTGCGCCATGAAGAAGGGAGCAAAATATCCAGGTAAAATGTGAACAAATGGAGTGTAATTCCACTGTTTGTAACAGTTGATTTAAAATTTAATCTAGGAGTAGTTTACCATCATTCCTGGTGAGACATTTGTCATGATGAAACATAATTGTAATCGTGTAGCAATTTTTAACACCTTTTTAATACCTTAAAATAAATAATATTTAGCCCTATATCCATCATAACCTGAGCAGAAAAAAAAATCTCTAAATTTATAAATTTGGGCCTGCAAAAAAACAAGTGACAAAAGGACAATTTTTCCAATGACTGCTATTATTTTAACTGCATTCACTCTTCAGTAATGTTTGTTTTAATAGGTAATGATTAGAATCGTAATCAAACCTCAGCCTACAAATGTGAATTTATACATTTTTTTTTTTTGTTTTCTTGAAAATTGACAAACAAAAATAAACACTATTTATCAGATTGCTTATTTACACTATTTTATTATATTATTTATTTGAAGACATCGGCTAATTGCCAGTTGATTCAAACTTTATAAAATGGTAAATAACGATTTCTTTAAAATTGGTTCACATATTTTAACAATTTAGTAAATGTTTATAAATTTATGAATACAAAATTATTTTCATATTTATTTCTTTATAATATGATGATTTAGTTTTAATTGTATTAGTTTTTAGAATGCTGTAAATATAAAATTCTTCTTGTAAATAAACGATCTAGTAAATAAATACTGTTTATCATTTTTGTTGTCAATTCTCAAGAATAAAAAAGATTGTATAAATTAGCTTTCATGATATATTGAGGTTTGATTATAATTCTAATCATTGCTTTCTAAAACAATAAATATTGCCGAGGCATGAAGGTAGTCAAAATAATAGTGGCATCAAGGGAAAAACTGTTCTTTCCCCACTTCGTTCTTCTTTCATTCTTTTTTTTTTTTTTTTTTGTGGGCACAAAAGTCCAAGTTTGCTAAAAAATCTAGCTGGATTTGGATGCTACTTTTATTCTACTTATTTTTGAATAATGCATATTTCTTTTTTTAATTTTTAAAAGTGAAAGTTTTAATTAATATACTTTTTTTTTTTTTTTTTTCAGAAATTAACTAAAAAAAAAAATGGATATATTTTTTTAAAAACAAATAATCAAATGAATATTTATTTTTAATTTTCTTTTTATCCAGGGAGTTTTATTATATCCAGATGGAAAAATATGCTAAGCAAGCAATAGCTGAAGGATACAAAAATGCAGAAGACTTGATAGTGACAACTGACTCGGAATTATATAGGGTTCTTAACCTTCATTATAATCGAAACAATCAAATTGAGGTAAGCCTTTTTAATTATTTTTCCCTCAAAAACGTCTCTGAGACCTTGTGGGTGATGAATTATTCGTCTGAGGCAAACCTTCACAACAAGAACACGCCATGTCAAGTACATAGCGGCAAACCATCCACATTTCTTCCATATCCCCCTCAATGAGAAGCAAGTTCCACTCGAACCACTGACCTGTGGAACCGACTCCAAACAGGATGTTTCCCCAATAACTAGTCTTAACTTGTTCAACGCTGGAATTAACTGTTGTCTTCCACTTCTATACATACAAGTGGTCTCCTAACCTTAACATAACCCTCTACCTTGAGTGGTCTTTGGGCCTTGTAAATGATGAACCTTACTGTAAAAAAAAAAAAAAAAAAAAATTCAAGCAACTGGAGAAATTAATCATTGCATAATGTCTGAGTTTGTCAATAGCTTAGCCCTTCAGCATTCAGCACACTCAAACCTGCCCTGTAAATATCATCTCTCAAAGTCTCACTGTTTAGGATCAAAGACTTACTATTTGTATGACGTCCTGTGTTATTTGTGATGATGTCATCATATATTATGGCATAGTATACATGGGGAAGGTTTCGGCAGCTTGAACATTGAGAGACGATATTTACGAGGCAGGTTTGGGCAGGTTGAATGCTGAAGTGTCTAATATATTTTTAATTCCTTTTTATATTGGAATTTTATGGTAACTTTTTTTATTTTAGTTCAGCCAGCAAATTATAGAAGATTTCACAAAATATTACAATTTCCAAAGAATAAATGGATTTAACATATTTTTATTACTTCAAATGTAATTTTTAGTGGCTAAAATATTTGAGTAGATGAAATAAACACTGTTTAAAAAATGGAGTGAACTCAAATATAGTTATCCATTAAAAATAACATTTCAAATAATAAAAATATATTGGATTAAAAAATAATATCCATTAATTCTTTAGAAATTGCTTTGTTTACATTTTGGATACAAAACTGAGCCATTATAGCCTTCAAGAAAATCTGAATGAGTGAACGTGCTTAGCTGTGAAGCTATACATAGCTGAGAAGTTCATGCATGCCAGATAACATGCTGGTTTCTCCTTCAACGGGGGATGTAGGTTTGAATCTTGCCTGGTGACATATTTTCTTT
The DNA here is from genome assembly GCA_963932145.1 of Acanthosepion lycidas. Classification (NCBI taxonomy): domain Eukaryota; kingdom Metazoa; phylum Mollusca; class Cephalopoda; order Sepiida; family Sepiidae; genus Acanthosepion; species Acanthosepion lycidas. Next base: position 59,639,051 of record OZ010599.1, on the reverse strand, counting down.
ATCAAGTTTTCTTGAGTATGCAGGCCAGTACATGAAATAAACACTGTTAAAAAACAAAAAACAAAACGGAGGGTCTACTCAAATATAGGTATCTAATAAAAATAACATTTGAAGTATATAAAAAAGTATTACAATGTAAAAACAGAAAAATTTAATATTTATTTTATATATATATATATATATATATATATATATATGACAAACAGGAAAATTAATTGTGACATGTTTCATCCATTATCCATTATGATTTCATTGGATGAAAAACGTCACAAGAAATTTTTCAGTTTGTCATATTTTCTAAATACTCTTTGTTGATATATAAAATTATACAAAATTATATATTGTTATATTATAATATATATATATATATATATATATATATATATTTGGTTGGATTGATGTGAGTTTGTGACCCTGGGTTTCATGCCTTTGCGATCGTCAGACATTATCACTTGATAAGGCACCAGAAGTGCTGAAACAAAATGGCTATTTTTGTAGTGATTTTATAACATATTTATATGTTATAATTTTTAAATAAATAATTATATATATATATATATATATATAATTTTTAAATATATTATTATTATATATATATATATATATATATATATATATGTATATATATATATAATTATTTATTTAAAAATTATAACATAAATATGTTATAAAATCACTACAAAAATAGCCATTTTGTTTCAGCACCTCTGGTGTCTTATCAAGTGATAATGTTGAATGTAGATTGTAGAATAAAGGTTTTAAAAGGTTCAAATTAATTATATAATCATACAATTTTATTCCATTTTTTAAAAAATGTTTATGAAATATTTGGTCAATTAATCCAACAGGACAAAATAAACACAAACTAACGAAGTACTTGCAAATGAAGCATACTGTGTGTCATTTTGAATAGAAAATTTAATTATAGAATTATAATTCTAAAATAACATTAAAATTATAATTTGATATTCATTATCAAAATTGTTGTGGTAAGAGTCAGTTACCCTTGTTACTATCATGACTAAACTGATCCATTCATGATAAGTAGTCCTGGGTAAATGTCTAGAAAGGGAAGAAGATAATAATATTTCAGTGATTTGTCTAGCTGAGTAATGAAATCACGACTGACTCTGTCGAGTTAAGTGTTGTGTCTTGCTAGACCCCACATCACAATAAAAATCTAAAAATTAAGATTAAATAGCCTAGTGGTTATATTGTTGGTTGATGAATTTGGTACCATAGTAATTTTGAGTTCAATGCATGGGCCAGGCAGTGTGTACTTAGACTCCCTAGAAACGAAGTGAGCAATAATTGAGCAGTATTAAAAATATTAGGTCGGTGCAAAAAATAATATCGTTTTTTGACGTATTTTTTAACGTCAAAAAACGATATTATTTTTGCACCAACCTAATAAGAACTAGACGACATATTCCTAGACTTGGACAGTGGAACAAGAACATTTTACTCCTGTAAATTAAATAAAAGGTTCCCTTTGAAATTTCCTGCAGATTACCAAGGTCAACATACACCTGCTGAAGGCTGGAGGGCTCAATGTTGTGATAACAACAAAGATGAGGACAATAGTCTGCATGTAAATAATAACTCCTCATCTCATAAATTCAGACAGAAATTAAATATTTGGTTTATTTGAAACATCAAACTGAACAAAAATAACATG
>OZ010599.1:59629873-59632373 GCA_963932145.1 Acanthosepion lycidas | reverse complement strand
CTTTTCTCACTTACTCCCTCTTTTCTCACTTACTCCCTCTTTTCTCGCTCTCTCCCTTTTACTCAACCTTTCTCTCTTTTCTCACTCTCTCTTTCTTACTTTTCTCTTTCTCGCTTTTCTTCCTCACTCTCTCTTTCTCTTACTTTTCTCTTTCTCTCTTTTCTTCCTCTCTCTCTCTCTTTTCTTCCTCTCTCTCTCTCTCTCTCCTTCCTCTCTCTCTCTCCTTCCTCTCTCTCTCTCCTTCCTCTCTCTCTCTCCTTCCTCTCTCTCTTTTCTTTCTCTCTCTCTCTTTTCTTTCTCTCTCTCTCTTTTCTTTCTCTCTCTTTTCCCTTTGTATCTCCCTTTCTCCCTCATTTTCTTCTCTTTTTTTTTTAGTTCAATAAGTAGATAGCCCAGGCTATTCTGTTATTTAATCCATAGCTACTTCACTCTCCCCACTGACTGTTACGCTACCCACACATCTCGTTAATGAGTTAACAGTTTAAATCATTTTACTACAGCAAAAACTGGTTTCTGCATAGTTTTTAGCGTCCCTCTCCTCATAAATTCTGTCATCTTTGAACTTTTCTTCTGTCTGAATTTCTGGGATGGAGGATTTATAATTATTTAGATGATTTACATTCAGACTATTGTCCTATTTAACCTCCAAGAAATTCTGAATTGTAGATTAAATAAAGGGTTCAGTTCAGTTTAATAGGTTGCCTGGATTGATATATAACTGATGAAAACTGGAGGACACAATAGCCAAAACATTGTGATAACAACAACAAAGATAAAGAAAATATTCTGAATATGAATAATGTAAACACACATATATATATATATATATATATATATATATATATATATATAATTATTTATTTAAAAAATAAAATTTATAACATAAATATGTTATAAAATCACTACAAAAATAACCATCACTTGATAAGACACCGAGGGCGTTGAAACAAAATGGCTATTTTTGTAGTGATTCTATAACATATTTATGTTATAAATTTTATTTTTTAAATAAATAATTATATCTGCTCTACTTTGTATTGAGCACTCTTTTAAGAATAGTAGTTGTTGGTTATTGGAATTCATTCCATATACACCAATCATATACTTGGATATATATATATACATATATATATATATATATATATATATATATATATATTTGGTACTTGTGTTTAAATAGTCACCTGTTTTTTTAAACAGTGATATTTGTCTTACAGATAAAAATTTTTTAACAAAGTAAATTTGCCTCCAGTTAGTAAAAAGGTGTATATCGATTTGGGTAATTTAGAGGGAATTCTGAATTGAAGATTGAATAAAGAGTTCAGTTTACCATTCTCTGTTGGTTACTCAGATTGATATACACCTGAAGAAGGCCAGAGGGCACAATGGCTGAAACATTGTGATAACAACATCAAAAATGGGGACAGTTGTCCAAATATAAATTGTGTAAATAATTTTTCTTCTATTCAGCAAAAGAAATTTTATATATATATATATATATATATATATATAATTTTTTTTTCTTTTTTTTTTTTTTTGAGCAAGAATTGTTTTTGACAATTTGTCATTAACATTATTATTTTTATTTTCTTTGATTTCTGGCATTTACACATTTCTTTCCGGGTCCCGCCCGCTAAGGTTAGAAATGGTATCATGACACTTTCCACTGAAAAAAAAAAAAAAAAATTACATAGATAAAGTCCTTCGTAAAGTGTGGGCTGTACTTATCAAAACAATTTTTTGTATCTCCTTGAGGCATAGACTTCCAGGAATCCCTTCAATTAGTCCACTGCAATCTTTTCTAACCAGTCCTAGGGCTCCAACTACAACAGGGATTGTTGATGTTCCAATATGCCACATTTTCGAGATTTCTATTTCAAGGTCCTTGTATTTTGACAGCTTTTTATTATTATTATTATTATTATTATTATTATTATTATATTTTTGATAAGACTCTTTCAATAGTATTTTTCTTCTGGCTACCTTTTGAAATTCTATTTTTTTTTCTTTAATTGTAGGTTGATTAATAAAAATAGACTGAAATTAGTAACCAAAATCTTGTCTTTGAATTCCTCTTCCCATCCTTATTCTATACATTTTTAAATCTATAATTATTAGATTAGGTTACCATTTTTATTTTCAAAAGCCATATCTTTGCCTTTTAAGACCATCTCCCTCTTGCAGCCCATCTCTCGTTGATTGTTATGTTCTAGTTCTTGCTGTAGCTAATGCCAGTTTATTCTATTCTATCTGGTGACCTTGCTGTCCATTGAATGGGATCCTCTGCTTGTTTGGTAGCCAACATCAAAAAGCTATTAACAAATCACCTCCTTCCCCAAGGGAAATTGACTTAATTTCCAATCCAGACAGTTCAGCTCTAATTGTAATATTTCTTCAGAAAATCCACTTTTATGAGTGAGATTTTTCTTCGTCTTTTTCTTCCTGCTTCCTTCTTTTCTCTTCTTGTTCATTCCATCCTTTGTACTCCATTTCTAAATGT
>OZ010599.1:59567373-59624873 GCA_963932145.1 Acanthosepion lycidas | reverse complement strand
CTTAGCTTTCATTGTATAAAAACAAGGAGCTTATTTAACCCTTAAATGGAGGTCGCATAATTTGTCTTAGCGTTTTTAAATTATAAATCCTTATTTTTTAAAACATAATTTCTCCATAATTTTTTCGAGAGAGAAAGAAAAAGGAAAATGATCTCCTTAGAAATTGTTTACTCATGGTTTTTTTTTTTTTTTCTCTAGCAATGAAAAATATTTTGTTCTTGTAAAGATTTTAATAAACAAAAAAATTAGACATGTGCTACCGTTTAAGTGAAAGGTAATTTTTAAAAACAAATTAAATGAAAATAATTCATGGATTTGCTAAAGGAAGTTTGAGATATAAATAATAATAATAATAATAATAATAATAAAAAGCTTCTAGATAATTTAGATGTAATTACAATTAACTCTTTAAATAGTGAGAAAAAGATTGCATGAATATGTCCGTCAAATGGATAAAAATAATAAAATTAAAGAGCATTTTTATGCTTATTTATTCCTCAATTATATTCTCCTTCTTCTATATGCTATCTCCCTTCAGGACGTAGGTGATTATGGCTCTGTACAACTTCTTGCCCTTTGTAGCACTTAGAAAAGTTTGTCTTTTTTGCAATCTCTACTAATCCCTGATCTGCCAAAATTCTACAGAAGCTCATTAGGCATAGGTATCTCGATGCTTTCCTTTATCTTTCTTACTTTCAATATATCCTATGAGTATCAAATTTTCCAAGCCCTCTTTCCTTATTATGTGACTTTAAAACAGATTGTAAATGTTTAATAAACTTAGCCACGACTGCTTCTTCTTCTTCTTCTTCTTCTTCTTCTTCTTCTTCTTCTTCTTCTATGTGGCATGTTCCTTCACGATGTAGGTGATCATGGCTCTCTGTAACTTCCTGCCCTTTGTAGCACTTAATAAAGTTTGTCTTTTTGCTGTCTCTCCTAATTCCCGTTCTGCCAACCATTTACAGAAGCTCATTAAGTACAAATTATTTGACGTTTTCGTCTGTCTTTCTTACTTTCAATATGTCCTGAGAGTATCAAATTTTCCAAGTACTCTTTCCTCATGTAACCTAAAAATTTCAACCCACTCTTTCTGATGCTATGTACAAGTGTCTTCTTGTTTCCATTTTCTCTAAAACTTCCTCATTGCTCACATGTTCGGTCCATGGTATTCTCAGCATCTTTCTGTTGAACCAGATCTCTGTTGGTTCAAGTCTCTTCCTCCCTTGGGATGAAATGGTTCCACATTAACTTGCATACTGATATTACATATAGTTCACTACACTTTTCTTTGTTGCTAATGAAATTTTTCTGTTTTTTAATACTTTGCTTACCTTTTCAAAGACATCTTTTGCTATCCATGAATGAATGGTAGACTTATAAATGAGTAAGATAGTCTGTCGAGAAAAATTATCAAGCATAACACAGTGAACCGGCTTTCATTTAGTCATTTAGACTTGTATTATGAGTGAATGATGCCCATGAGTTTAAATCATCAATTGATGATATCCGCTGATCTCCAATGAAACATCAATTGATGATACTCGTCATTTAAGGGTTAACCAATTTTCCCTTAATAGTAGAAACAGCCTTTTGTTCCCAGTTTATGGAAAGTACAACTTAATGAGCTCATTGCGCTGTGCAGTGAGTGAACAGCAATTATAAGTCTCCCAATATCTACTGTCGACAGAATTGATCAGATTATCTCTTCTATTTTTGAAAGAATCACTATCAGAATTGAAAAGTCTTTTCGTATGTCATTGTGAACCACAAACCGCAAGATAAAACAGTGTTGTTTTATGTCCTCACCCATTTACGATCTATTAGATTTCTATTATGAAGCTAAGTTGGCATCGCATATTTTGGTTTGCAGGAATGCTATTAAAGATGGAAATTTCTAATCCTAGCAAGTAATTTGATATGTCTTGAAACAGCTAGTAGTTATGATAATCTTTGTGATTGCCGCTCTATCGCACCCTCAAATACCATCCATTTCATTTGAGTTTTATGTTCCTTCCTCCCACTTTGATCTCTGTTCATCTGTGATATCCGGAGGATTTCCAATTTCCAATTATGTTAATTCTCTATTCGATGCTCTTTCTTTCTAATCACTGTCTCCGCTTCCCTTTCTTTACCGTGAACATGACGCTTCCCCACTTTTCACCATTCCTAAACTTGTTACATTTGGAAGTCATTGATCATTGAAAAAAAAAAAAAAAAAAGATGAAAAGCCTAAGCGAGATGACTTTCTTAGCAGTCGCTATAATTGTTTCATCAGCAGAAGCAGGAGACAGGTCAATGTGTTGACCCTACTCATGAATGTAAGACTGGCTAAAGTGAGACACACCATCCTCCGTCTTTTAGATTGACATCCATTAATGAAGTCGTTTGGCGCATGTATAAATTGGTCTTATTACAGAGCAAGGATTTGATGCAAAGAGAAATCCAAATAATCTGATGACTTGGTTGATAGCAAAAATTTATCTTTATCATAACTCAAAAATGGCCCTATCTCTATTTGCCTGCCCCTGCAGAGCCCTACAAACAACATTAGTTGTTCTTGCAAGAAATCAGCCTAGAATCTTTGGCATGGCTGTCAGCTCAATTTCCTGGCACCAAGTGTGTCGGCGTTGTCTTTGAACCTTATAACCTGCTGTATTCCAACAACTGTTTTCTTTGCAAAGTCGTCTTTTGCCGTCTCATCATGGCTTATCGGCTACAGATCCAACCTCGACCCACCCGCCATCCTGTCGATAGGAAATGTCAGAGGACTGGCAACAGAAATTCATGATTGAACCAACTTTTATTTGTTATGTCACTTTTCATTGAATACCCATTTATCGCTTACTGTTTCAAGGTTCATTTGCCGTCATGTGAAAGCTACAGGAATTTTCTCGAAAAATACTGCTTTCACTTGACCTCCAACCTGCATCTCTGGCTGCATTAAACTTGTAGTTGTTCTCTCTAATTCCCACTGTTGTAAATCTCAAGAAATGGACAGCATTGGATTTACTTGGAAATCGGCATGCTGTTGTCGAATGTATCTTCTTTATCTTGCTGTGTACAATTTATAGCCATTTTATTGTCATTAACATTGGGTAGCATTTGATTGCCACTAAGCTGACCTACATTTTTCATTCAGACAATTCTCATTAATGTGCTCACCGGATTTAGGGGCCCTCCCTGCCACCCAAAAGTTGTTCAGGTTTTTCCTTCCCATCATTTCTTAAATGTTAGTCGTTTATACATTCTTTTATGCCTCTTCAGATCAATATTCCTTGCAGCAGCCTCTGTAGAATCAGATTGATTTATAATGTGACAGTGATGGCTGTGCGGCAAAACTTATCTTAGGCTAAGATAAAAATAACAATCAGATTTTCTTTTGACATTAATATGAAATTTACATATTCATTGGCAGGGAAAAGAGGATGAAGATTAGCTTGGAATATGAAGTTTACAATTCTTTTTTTTTATAAAAGATACTGTGTCATTTAATTGGAATTGGTTTTATGCTTAAATTTTGTCTAATCAACCTAAAAAAGGAAAAAAAAAAAAGAAAAAAAGAAACATGAAAACAAATGCAGACATAATTCAACACTTCTGTAACGAATGGTAAAATTTGATATTTATTAGAGTCAACATCTTGAACATGTACACACGCATGCATTTAACATTTATTTTGGCATTTAAATGCTCATTTTTATTTCTTTCAACTTAATGGTTATTGGCACAGAAAGTGGAATCATCGAGCAGAGTTCAAATTCTGTTTTAGTCTGTCTTATTCTCTTTTGTGCAAATGTCTTTTCAAAAGGCATGAAACCGTCTCTCCTATTTACAGCTGCACATTAAATAGCAGGTTAGACAGGGCTCTGTTGCCTTGGCTGGCAGCTAAAGAGTAAGAAATGTCTATAATTCCAATATATATTATGTGTGTGTATATATATATATATATATATATATATATATATATATATTATGTGTGTGTGTATATATATATATATATATATTATGTGTGTGTGTATATATATATATATATATATATTATGTGTGTGTGTATATATATATATATATATATATATTATGTGTGTGTGTATATATATATATATATATATTGTGTGTGTGTGTGTATATATATATATATTATGTGTGTATATATATATATATATATATATTGTGTGTGTAGGTATATATATATATATATATTATGTGTGTATATATAATGTGTATATATATAATGTGTGTGTGTATATATATATATATATTATGTGTGTATATATATATATGTATATATATATATATATGTACGTGTGTCTGTTTATATATATGTGTTTGTTTTTATATATATATATATATATATATATATATATATATATATATATATATATATATATAATACATACTATATATGTGTATATATATAGTATGTATGTGTGTCTATGTATGTATGTATGTATATATATATATATATATATATATATATATATTTATATATATATGTTATAAGTATGTCTATATATATATAATGTTTGTGTGTGCCTATATAGATATATATGTATATATATATATAACTTGAGAGTCAAATATTAAAATATCAAAGGCATGGCTATGTTAAATAGAAGGAAATCAAAACTATCTAGCTCACACATGTATCTCACAATTGTTGTCACAGTTATTGTAATCTAAAACCTGATGGGATTTGGTATGATATTTATTTTCTCAACTTTTGTCAACTCGGTCTCACCTCTTTTACTGTTGAACTAGCTAGGTGGAACTGTAAGTTCTAACAGTTTTTTTTTCTTGCTCTGCTGGTCTGTGGAACTCCCTTCCAATTTCTTACTTCTCTGCCACTTACAATCTTTAAACATTTTAAAGCAACATCAATCACCATCTTGTCTTCTTGAACCTTGATCTTTTATTGTTCTTTCCTCACTTCTAAGGTTTGTCCATTCTCTGTAACTCCCTGCATCTGAGTGGTATTATCACCTTGCTTGGGGTGAAATGGTTAAAAAATATATATGTATGTATAGCTGGCAACTCGCATTCGAGGATACCTGTCTACTAGAGCAGCTAGCAAACCACTATTGCAGACTCTTGCTCAGGTGCATTTGTGTACATTCAGCACCCACGCAGCCTACCTGTGGTTTATACTGCAAGTATGCTGAGCAGACCTTAGTTACAGTTTCTGGGAAAGAGCGTGTTATCTAGTGTGATCAACAATTTGAACAAGGCCAGCACTCTTGAGCCCTCAGCCATGATGACTTCTGACTTTGTGCTAGCACAGCTATCAATGGCACCTGAGTGTGCTGTCTACCCAATTTCACTCACAAGGCTTATAAAAAATATTTTTCTACTTTGTATTGAGCCCTATGCTATATATGTGTGTCTATATATACACACACACACACACACACACACACACACACACACATATATATAAAAATGTGTGTGTGTGTGTGTCCCTTTCTCCCTCTCTCTCTCATATATATATATATATGCTGAGTAGACCTTAGTTATAGTTTCTGGGAAAGAGAATGTTATCTAGCATAATCAACAATTTGAACAAGGCCAGTATGCTCAAGCCCTCGGCCATGATGACTTGTGACTTCATGTTTGCTCAGCTATTGATGCCTCCAAGTGTTCTGTCTACCCAATTTTACTCACAAGGTTTGGGTCAACCTGTGGTATGATTTTCAGGCACTTTTAAAAGTTGCCACACGCTGGGATCAACCCCTTCGATCCAAAAACATCAGGAAGTCTCCTTCCTGACAAATCAACCATGGTGAGATTCGAATCCAAGTCTCATGGTCAGAATGCAAGTGTTTTAACCACACGACCATATGCCCATATTAAATTATATAAAAATGAAATATTAAAATGGCAAAGGAAAGAGAAGTAAATCAAAACCTACCTTGCCTAGAGATTGAATTCACCATCACTGTCACCAAATTAATGAAATCAACGGAAACAACTTCGCTATCTTTCCCATGGATTCATGGCTATTCACAGATAACAGAGAAATGGGATCTGTCATGAAGTGTCATGATCACCTACGTCCTGAATAAAAATGGTTTTAACAAGAAATTCCACTATTTCGTGATACAGATTCTTCCGTTTCTTCTCCTCCTCCTCCTACAGTTATGAGTTAAAATGCAAGGGGAAGCTGGGCTCTCTCGTCTTGGGTAGAATTCTAACTCTGAATTCTGATAACTCTGAATTCCAAACTCTTGAGGAGGCAACAGACATCCATTCTATTATCTTTTTCCAAGAATTCATGGCAATTCACAGATAAACCAAAAAAATTCTGTGGGGAGCCACGATCACCAATGTCTCAAAGGGATATGCAATTTATAAAAAAGAAACATGTTTTCTTCTTCTTTTTTTATGTGCTGTGTTCCTTCAGAACGTAGGCGATTATGGCCCTCCACATCTTCCTGCCCCTTGTAGTTCTTACTAAGTTTTGTTTTTTTGTTATTTCTCCCAAACCCTGATTTACCATCCATTTGTTCATGCACATCAAGCATGTTACATGCTGATTTTCTTTGTCCCTCTTTCCCTAAATCTGTCCTGTGAGTATCAGATTTTCCAAGACTTCTTTCCTCATAACATGTCCCAGAAATTTCAGCTACCTCTTCCTGATGTTAAGTATAACCTACCTTTACCAAAATTACTATTGCTTGGTTAAAGCTGTTTATGAATTTTACTTAAGACTAGCAGCATTGCCCGGCGTTGCCCGTGCTTGATTCAAAAATCGTACGACTCATACAGCAACCGCTATCACTAGACTTAAAATATTTTTGCCCTTCCTTGCATTTAAAGGAGTGCCCTTTACCTTGCTGATGTTGCTACATGCCTTACTTCTTGTCTATCTCACGCTGCAAATTTTTTCGAAGCTCTATACTAAACATTAAATCTGTTACGGAAAAAGAACTAAACAAAATAAACACAAAACGATCAGCTTTAAAAAAGGACTCGTAACTGGAAAAACCGAATGAAAAAAGAATGTTAACAACAAATAATTTTTCACACCCAACCCAGTTCTGCAGAAACAGAATCAACATTAAGTTTAAGCAAGCAAATGAGCTAATTGGAGTAAAGTGCCATGCAGATTTAAATTTTTCCCACTTGTGACAAATGCAGCTATTTTGATTTTTTTTTACCTGCTAGTTAACATTCGTGTCAGTCAGCTGTTGGCTCTCACGCTGACCAATAGAATCTTCCTGCCTATTCGTGGCAGCCAGCTATGGGCTCTCACTCTGGCCAATAGAAAATGGCCACAAACTACATGAAAAGTGCTGTAGAAGCATGAAAAAATCAATTATTTCCACTATCGATAGGAGTTGGGAAATGCAAAGTCGGTCTTGTCCTTCTCGCTAACTTGGAGCATGTGCATGTAAATTTTGGTGTAAATCCGTTGAAAATTGTGTCTGTGCATTCGTTACACACACACACACATCCTGCCTTTTATAGATAGAGATCTAAATAAATGATTTGATGGTGGTAATCATGTTTACTGATTTCTGTCTACCTGCAAAACCTTTTCATGTCTCTTGGTCTAATTATAATTAGGTTTTGCTTCTGTTTACCTGAACTATATGTTATTGTATAATTATGACTTGCTCAGAGTCAATGGAGGCGGAGGATTGTGAACAATCTACTTATTAGTTAAGCTAATTTCTTTCTTCGTTTATTTGATGAGAATCAAACGTATTAGCAATATTGGCATGTGTCGCTTGTGGTAAGCTGCCTGCCTGTCCGATGATCAGATCTTGTCTCTTCTTTATGGGTAAGGTGTATATCAGCATCATTACTGCCTACTTAAACAATCAAGGCTGACAGTTGCACACACGCACACACAAACATACATATAGGCACTTCTATGTGAAGGGAAGTGGTGGAGACTAATCTGCCAAAAACTCATCAGATAAAACCAAGATTAGGCTTCTTAAAGTGTCAAGTAGCTACACTTTCTGCTCTTCTTTTGTCAGACAACCAACACAATGAAGACTATCTATCTGTCTGTCTATCTATCTAATTCTGTTCATATCTATCTATCTATCTATCTAATTCTGTTCATATCTATCTATCTATCTATCTAATTCTGTTCATATCTATCTATCTATCTATCTATCTATCTCATTCTGTTCATATCTATCTATCTCATTCTGTTCATATCTATCTATCTCATTCTGTTCATATCTATCTATCTCATTCTGTTCATATCTATCTATCTATCTCATTCTGTTCATATCTATCTATCTATCTCATTCTGTTCATATCTATCTATCTATCTATCTGTCTATCTATCTATCTAATTCTGTTCATATCTATCTATCTATCTATCTGTCTATCTATATAATTCTGTTCATATCTATCTATCTATCTATCTATCTGTCTATCTATCTCATTCTGTTCATATCTATCTATCTATCTATCTATCTATCTATCTATCTATCTATCTATCTGTGTTTCTGTCTTCTTATCTATCTGTATGACTGCTAATCTATCTGTCAATATATCTGTCTGTCTATCTATGCTTGCTTCTCTACCCGAAAACTTACTATGTGTATTCCAATAAACTCTGCATAGATGCTTATATATATTTATGTCTGTTTTAAGGCTTTGAAATCATTGAGATCTATCTATCTATCACTTACTATGTATATGCTAATAAACACCACTGCATAGATACTTGTATATGTTTTTAGTGGCTTTGTGATCACTGAGATCTATCTAGCTAGTTATCTATCTATCTGAACACTTACTATGTATATTCTAATAAACCCCTTTGCATGGATGCTTGTATATATAGCTATGCATATCTATGTCTACAGGCATCAGGATCATTGGAATATATCTCATTCTGTGCATATCTGTCTATTCATCTATCTGTCTGTCTATCTATCTCCATCTATCTGTCTGTTTATGTCTATATACTTCTGTCTATCAATCTATCACTATCTATCTGTCTATATCTATATGTCTGTCACAGCTTGACAGGAAGCATTTAAAATCCTTCTAAAATATGACGTGATGCACTACCTACGTATCTTTTCAAAACAAACAGTCATCAGGTGCCAGAATCCAAATTTGAATAGCAAAAGATGCCTTTCAAAAGCTAAGCAAAATATTAAGAAACAGGAAAATTTTTGTTAGAAACAAAGAAAAGAGTGCTGAACTGTTATGTAATACCAATCATCCTATGGCAGGGAGTGCTGGACAATTTCCTCACAGATGAAGAAGACACTTGAGGCAACAGAAATGTGCTTCTACAAAGAAAAGAGTCCTGAACTGTTATGTAATATCAGTCCTCCTATATGGCAGTGAATGCTGGACAATCTCCTCACAGATGAAGAAGAGACTTGAAGGAATAGAAATGTGTTTTTACAAAGAAAAGAGTCCTGAACTGTGATGTAATATCAATCCTCGTATATGGCAGTGAATGCTGGACAATTTCCTCACAGATGAAGAAGAGACTTGAAGCAATAGAAATGTGCTTCTACAAAGAAAAGAGTCCTGAACTGTGATGTAATATCAATCCCCCTATATGGCAGTGAATGCTGGATAATCTCCTAACAGATGAAGAAGAGACTTGAAGCAATAGAAATGTGTTTTTACAAAGAAAAGAGTCCTGAACTGTGATGTAATATCAGTCCTCCTATATGGCAGTGAATGCTGGATAATCTCCTCACAGATGAAGAAGAGACTTGAAGCAATAGAAATGTGCTTCTACAAAGAAAAGAGTCCTGAACTGTTATGTAATATCAGTCCTCCTATATGGCAGTGAATGCTGGATAATCTCCTAACAGATGAAGAAGAGACTTGAAGGAATAGAATTGTGTGTTTACAAAGAAAAGAGTCCTGAACTGTGATGTAATATCAGTCCTCCTATATGGCAGTGAATGCTGGATAATCTCCTCACAGATGAAGAAGAGACTTGAAGGAATAGAAATGTGTTTTTACAAAGAAAAGAGTCCTGAACTGGGATGTAATATCAGTCCTCCTATATGGCAGTGAATGCTGGATAATCTCCTCACAGATGAAGAAGAGACTTGAAGGAATAGAAATGTGTTTTTACAAAGAAAAGAGTCCTGAACTGTTATGTAATATCAGTCCTCCTATATGGCAGTGAATGCTGGATAATCTCCTCACAGATGAAGAAGAGACTTGAAGGAATAGAAATGTGTTTTTACAAAGAAAAGAGTCCTGAACTGTTATGTAATATCAGTCCTCCTATATGGCAGTGAATGCTGGATAATCTCCTCACAGATGAAGAAGAGACACTAATTGACAGATATGGTTCTCTAAACAGTGCTGAGAATACCATAGACTGAACATGTGAACAATGAGGAAGTTTTATAGAAAATGGGAATTAGAAGGCCACTTAAAATCATGATGAGACAACTGAAACTTCTGGAGCACATTATGAGGAGAGTAGATGTGAAAGATTTAACAATCTCATTAAATAAAATTATAGATAAATAAATTTAAAGATAGAGGATTGGAAAGAAATGGTAGATAATGTGTTTGGGTGAATGGATGGCACTGTAGGGACAAGGAGGAATAGTAAAGATTCAAATGTTACTTATTGGTATAAGGGAAAGGATGATGTGGAGAGCCATGAGCATTCTCATCCTGAAGAGAAACATATAAAAGAAGAATGGATGACAGAGGAATGCTAAAGAGTCAAATGTTGCTTAGAGCTACAAGGAACAGGAAGATATGGAGAGCCATGACCATACATGTCCTAAAAGGACATAGCACATAAAAGAATAGATGAGATAAGGAGAGATGATAAAGAGTTAAATATTGCTTAGAGCTACAAGGAACAAGAAGGTGTGGAGAGCCATGATCATATATGACTTGAAGTCACATAAGAGAAGAATAGATGAGTCAGAACAAGGAGAGATGATAAAGAGTTAAATGTTGCTTAGAGCTACAAGGAACAAGAAGGTGTGGAGAGCCATGATCATATATGACTTGAAGTCACATAAGAGAAGAATAGATGAGTCAGAACAAGGAGAGATGATAAAGAGTTAAATGTTGCTTAGTTAGAAGGGATAGGAAGTCATGGAGAGAGTCATGATCACTTGAAAGGACATAGAACATAAAAAAGAATAGATTGTATGGGGCAGAGTAGGAAAATGGAGAGACAGTAAAGAGTTAAATATTGCTTAGAGCTACAAGGAACAAGAAGGTGTGGAGAGCCATGATCATATATGACTTGAAGTCACATAAGAGAAGAATAGATGAGTCAGAACAAGGAGAGATGGTAAAGAGAGAAATGTTGCTTAGAGTTAGCATGGACAGGAAGTGATGGAAAATGATGATTGCTTATGTCTTGAAGAGATATGGTATATAAAAGAATTTGAATCTATTGAGTATTAACCAATGTATTGCATATTCAAAGTTTGGCCAATCAATAACCTTTTTCAATTTTATATTTCACAAATTTATTAATAATTATTACTGGTTAATTATTTAAATTCTTTTCTTTTTTTTTTTCTCCAGGTTCCAGAAAACTTCAGAATAGTTGTTCAAGCCACACTTAGAGAATTTTTCAAGGCTATTTCCACAGGAAAGGACAGTGAACAATCCTGGAAAAAAGCTATCTACAAAATTATATCTCGTATGGATGATACAATTCCAGAATTCTTCAAATCACCTAACTGGATGGAGCAACTTGGTGATGCTTAACAATGGCTAATGTATAAATGTATGTTTGTGTCTATATATATCTACCTATGTACCTATCTATATCTATCTATCACTATATGTATATGTATGTATAGATAGATCGAAAGATAGATAAATAGTTAGATATGTATTTAAACAAGTTTTGGCTGTCTGTTCATTTCTCACTCTAAGAAACAAGATGTTATTGAAATTGAGTAGAGGAATGGTCACTTGCTTGACGGGTTTGTCATGAAATCCTTGGGGAATATACAGATTGGGTCCAAAACTAGGAACTCTGAACTCTGCAAATATTTATCATTACTCTGGTGTACTGCAGAATGAAACGCATGCAAACCCTTTTCAAGTAAAACTAACGAATGGCAAGTGAGAAAACAACGCATTCATTTTACTACAGTTAAGTTTTGTTTTTAGAAAACCCTTTTTCATTTTTTTTTTTTTTTTTTTAAGAAAAAAAAAACAGTTTTAAAAAATCCCAGCTTGTATTAAATTCACTATTAATTTGTTACCAATGTTGGGGTGGGGTCATAAGAATGGAGAGCTGTAGTGGCTTCCCGGCATCAACGTTAAAACTGTTCTCCTTTATTGATCTGCATCTGGAACGACTGCAGTCTTCTCTTGCATAGAAGGAACTTTTTTTTTTTTTTACTGTCCACCATGGGTCCCTTTCTATGCATAAGGGAATACAGGAGACGAGGAAAGGAAAAAGAGAGTGTTTCTTCTTTGCCTTTCTCTGCAAGAAAAGTTCTTGATGTATTTCTAGTCTTCATCAGGATCGTTTATTTTTTTTTTTTTTTTATAAAGATAAATTTTTCGCATAATCTAGTTTCAGTTTGATGGCAGTGTGCACAATTGAAAATAAAATGCAAAAAGAAATACAAAAAAAAAAAAAAAAAACCCCAAAAAAAACAAAAAAACAAAAGAAAAATTGACCAGAAGGCTCGTTTTCATTTGTGCATATCTGTAAAAATTCCATCATCTGAAGATCTGACAATTCTGATTCAAATTTGAGATTATAATGTTCATGACAATTATCCAAAAAGGGATAAGTCAGCTGCAATATTTTGACTCAGATGAACCTTTTTTTTTTTTTTTCTCTTAAAATTCTTAAAAGAAAATCATTTTGAGGCCGTCATTTTTTTAAAGATAAAAAAAAAAAATATACAAAAATGGAAATGAAACAATGGCACCTGTTTTTGATATGATGGAACTAAAATCCTTGTATGCTTTCCAAAATTTATGGGAAGACAATCTTTGCTCAGCTGCCGTATTTTATTTTTGTTTTTGGCAGAGCAAATTACCGCATAATAACAGTTTAACTTGATTATTATTAATAATTATTATCAATTATTATTATTAATTATTATTGTCATTTTTATTGATTTAAGTTAATAAGTAATATTCCACATTCTATAATATTATTTGAGGGTTTTCATAATTTTATGAAAATAATATAAAAAAACTTGTGCAGATTTGAAAGTTAAAACTGAACATTCCATTGGTAAAACTCATGATCTATTTATTTTCAATGTTTTTTAAACATTTATTTATAGAAATCTGGTCCAAAAAAATAAATATCTTGCTTTCTTATCTACTACAGTAAAACAGAATTCGTGATTATAATAATTTCGACATACAACATTCCTGTTTTTTTTTTATTCAATGAAATCTGTTATTTAATTTTTTTTTCCATTATTTTTAAGAAGAAAAATGAAGTGTGTTTTTAAACTTTTTGTGTGTTGATGTTCCTAACATAAGTTCAACCCAACTCGGAACTCTTCGTTGTTGGGAGTCAGGATTATGTGTTGCTGCACATTTGCTTTAACACGTGTTCTTTCCATTGCACACATTTCTTACAACCACATTCCTCTTCCATAAAAAGGAAGTAAAATTTAATGAAAATCAGTCCATTTTTTTAAACCACCATTTTTTTTTTTTTTTTTTTTTTTTTTTCATCAATTTAGTAAGTTACAGCAAAACACCAAGAAAACTGAATTTTTGATACAACATGAAGAATTTGCCTTCACACTTCTCTCTTGATCAGCAAAAGTTTAGAAACTAAAACATTCTTTTATGAAGATGATATATAAAATGACATTCCATCTTATCATCTAGCTATCTATATATCTATCTCAGTCTCTTTAAATCTATCTCTCTCAGTCTCTTCATATCTATCTATGTATCTATCTCAATCTCTTCATATCTATCTCAATCTCTTCATATCTATCTATCTATCTATCTATCTATCTATCTATCACAATCTCTTCATATCTATCCCAGTCACTTCCTATCTATCTATCTATCTATCTATGTCAGACTGTTCATATCTATCTTTAAAAATGTGACAAATTTGGAGTAATTTGTTAAATTTCTGAAATTTAAATGTAATTATTTCCAATAGCGTATACTTATTTTTAAAAAGCCCGATAGTTCTTATTTTTCTAGAATAAGGCTAAAAAATCTTGTCAATATTTTATTGATACGAATTGACATCATCCTCATTATCTTTGGCACTGAAATAAGACAAAATACCTATCACTCAATCAAAGTTTATTTTCTTTAGATGTTTGTAGATCTTTGTTCTTTGATATTTGAAACTTCTACAAAAGCTAAACAGATTTTTACAATTAGTTTTATTATTAAAAATCTCTGTTTTGCTTTAAATTTTTTCTACCAATGTACAAAAATTAACTCAGGTTAACAGTTCTTTTATTTTTACTATTTTTTTTTTTTTTTTTTTTTTACTAAATTTCACCCAATACAAATCTTGAGAGGCACTCAAGGTAGAGGGTTACAGTCGAAATAGTAATGATGAATGAGATGTGGGATATGAATGGAAGAGGTGGTGGGAAGTGGAGATTATGCAGATGAAGAGAATAGATAACAATTGACCCTTGACTCGAAGAGGTCAAGAAGGTAGTGTTCAAGGAAACACTCACGTGGGAGTTTGTTCCACAAAGTGGCAGTTCTTTGAGAAAGCCTGTCCAAGTAGAACTCTCTTCTTACCTTTGAAACGCAGACAGATGTTTCGGCTTCATGGAAGTGACATGGTGTGTCCTAGCTGTGAAGGTCTGAACTGGTTGATGTAGAGAAAGGAGCTCACCTGAATCTTTTGCCATGGAAAAAGCAATAGAGTAGCGATATGCTTGCAATGTTGTGTCTGTGGAGAAAGAGGTCGACTGTGGAAAAATAAGTCATCACCCACAAGGCCGTGTAGATGATTTTGAACGGGAAAGCAAGGGTTGAGCAGCTCCAGCCCAGATATGGCAACAATACTTCATTTTTGGCTGGGCCGATGCTTCATCTTTGCTCTTTTGTTGTAATACCTGCAAAACTTAGACTTAACATGATGCCATATCGCTTGGGCATTATTTCAGTCTAGTGGAGTTTTGATTTCACTTCCCACCCACTAACACAAATTCATCACTTTTTTTTTCTTTTTTTTTAAACGATCTGCACAATTTATTAAATAAAAATCTGGCGGTAAAAATCATTTTTAAAAGAAAACTTCATGATGTTTGTTTTACAACAAGTTTCTACTGATTATTGCTTTCTGACTACGAATGGCCGAATCCATTCTACTATTTTGACGCAGATTTTGTCCCCTATGAACATTTTATCCTAATTTAAGCAAGGGATACAAAGGGGAGAGACTCTAAGATGATCCCATAATCGTATACTATCAATGAAAATACTTCTTTGTTTTTGTTTTTTTTAATTACTCTTAGAAACTGATAAACCACTGATATAAGTGAACATGACTTTAGATTTTTTCCTATGAGTAGACAAAGTTAGAATTTATACAACAACCGAAGAATAAAATATCTTCGTTCATTCATTTTTTTTTTTACCTACATTCAAAATTATCTGCTTGAAAAATGAAATTCATTTTTATAGATTCCTTCAATGCCAATCATTAAAATTTTTTAAAGAACATCTCGATTATTTTCTATATGGTGTGAAATGTATTTAGCATCCAAATGAACTTTGACCTGAAATATTCCTTTTTATAATTATTGATCACACACAATCTGTAGCCATCATCTCATGTGGAAACCCAGCTTAAAGCTTTTTCACGTCTTTATACAAAAGTTGCTGCTGCTATTCTTTGTAATAATATTTTCATTACTTTCAGGTGCTATACATAATCATTTTATTATCTTTATTAACGTAACTTTTAGCAATTTTTTTTCCTCGTAAAAAAAAAAAAAAATCCAATTATGTTCAATTAATTTCATAATGAAAAACGATTTGTACAGTTAACAGCCGAATTATATTTTGAAATAATTTTCACAGAATATGAAAAATTACAGGTACTGATTCCGTTTTTTTTCCCTTATTTTTTTTTTTAACAAAAATAAAATAAAAATAAAAAATATCTTCAATATTTCGATTGTTGTAAATTTTTCAGTTATCAGACAAAGTCTTGACTCCCTCTTGGTACTAAACTGTCTCAGATCTTTGTATAAACAAGACTTTGATTGCCAGTGTATAAGACATAAATTTTGACTATTTAAATACCTATATGTAATTGCATAAAATAAGAGAAAACAGTTATTAAAAAAAAATGTCAATTAGTCAAAAGATTCTCAGAGAAATTTCATGTATGAAGGAATATTTTAAGTAAATTCAAAATATTTCCTTTTTAGTTTTAAGTTTTTTCGTAAGTCAATACATAAAGTAGATATTGCAAAAGGTGTGTTTCATTTAATATACATATTTTGACGTTTTCATATTCGTCTGAAAGAAAGCCTAGATATTTTAATTGATATTTATGCTTTATGTGACATCAAGAGAGAAAATATCCCCCAAAATAATCACTTAAGAAAATCATTACAAAATAGTTACAAGGGAAAATAACTATTTAAGAAAATATGAAAGAGAGACTAGAGAAAATAATTACCTAGAAAATAACTACTAAATAGTTTACTACAGAAAATAATTACTTAAAATGATTACCTAAGAAAATAATTATTAAATAGTTTACTAGAGAAAATATTTATTTAAAAATAATTACTAAACAGCTACCAAAAAATTGCTAATTACTAAGAAAATAATTTTAAAAATATTTGCTAAGAAAATAAATACTAAATTATTACTAGAGAAAATAATTACTAAAATATTTACTTGAAAATAATTACTTAAGAAAATAATTATTGAATAGTTACTAGAGAAAATAATTACTTGAAATTACTAAAAAGTTACCATAGAAAATACTTACTAAATATTTACTAAGAAAATAAATACTAAATAGTTGCAATATAAAAGGAGTACTAAAGACTTAGAAAATAATTACTAAATAATTACTAAGAAAATACAAAATAGTTACTAAGACAATACTTACTAAATAGTTATTAGAAAAATACTTACTCAATAGTTACTAAGAAAATAATTACTTAAAATAGTTACTTAAACAAATAATAAAAAAAATAATTGCTCAATGTAATTGACTTTCTTTGACAGTTTTATATTATTCTATTTATTCATCATTAAATCAACGTTTTCCTTTTTCCTATCATACAGATATGTTATTTTTTTACTATCAAAGATAAGGGTTTTAAAATAAGCGCCATTTCATAAAGGGTGGTCAGCAGGACACAATAACATGATACTTTCATATTCCCACAAACTAGACTCTAGACAATTTTTTTATATGTTTTGCAAAACTAAAGAAATCTTTACCTCTTTGTTCTATCTAGATTGATAAACTGATACTTGCATAATTTATTGGCAGTATATATTTTAAAAAGTGAATTTTGATGATACCAAAGTGAGTTTTATAAGCAGAATCATAATGATATACAAATGAAATGCGACCCTTCAAAATGTACAAAATTTGCATTCATATAACTCAAAAATTCTCATTCATGAGAATTAAGAGGAAGTGCTACAAAATCTTCTGCTTATCATTATTATTCACTTTTTCCTGTATTCTTCACCCACTTGCATTTGAGTTTGTGATAAATAATTTTTAACACTGACCTTATTTTATATAGTAAGTACAAATACAATTTTATGAGTTTTCATTAGGGCTTGCATACATACATACATATATATATATATATATATATATATATATATATATATATATATATATGTACATATATATATGTATGTACATATATATAGTTTTAAGGTGTGCTATATTTATGGAATAAAGTGCTCAATATCAGATAGAGTGTATGTAAATAATAAAGTAAACACTGAAGTCAACACTCAGAGGCAAGAGACTGTTTTGTCTTTTACATATATATATAATATATACATACATATATATATATATATATAATATATACATACATACATATATATATATATATATAATATATACATACATACATATACATACATATATATAATACATACATACATATATATATATAATATATACATACATACATACATATATATATATATATATATATATATATATATATATATATATATATATATATATATATATGTGTATGTGCTTATAACACATTTCATCCTCTGATGGACTTTATCTAGGCAAATGTAAGGATTTTATTTTGCAACAAGTATTTATAGGCAAGCGTTAAATTTTTATTAGTTTTTTTATAATTTTTTAAATTACTTTTTTCCTAAGCCAACATACATGACTATAAAAATTGTTAATAAATTAAAAGAAAACATTTAAGTTCATAACCTCATGTTAGTTAAAATATATAATACAGAAATAAATCCCAAACTAAAAAAATTCAAATATTAATTGCATTAAAAAATTAAACGACATCTTTTACTCAATTTTGTTTACTAGTCAGTAAATTTCATCACTTATCTCTTATATTTCAAAATTTTGAAAAGCTAAGCACATTTTTACTTTTGTTTATAAATACTTGTTGCAAAGTAAAATCTTTATATTTGCAAAATAAAATCTTTACATTTTCCATCGGAGGATGAAATGCGACAGTTAAGTTTTCCTTTTGACTTTATTATAAGAGAATATGGAAAATTTTATTAAAGACGTTTCACTGGAGAAGCAAATGCACCCTTTGGCTGTGTGTATGTGTGTGTATATAAGTATGTATGCACACACGTGTATAGATCGATGGACATGTAAATGTGTATATGTATGTACAAGTATGCAATAAAAGAAGGGCTCTAATATATTTATATGCCTGGATGTGTGTTTATGTATATAAACATGTATAAAAGATTGTGCATGTGTGTGTGTGTGTGTATATATATATATATATATATATATATATATATATATATATATGAAATCACTGATATAAACTCCTACATTACCTCTAATACAGTTATAGATAAAACCAACAAGCACACAGGTGGACAACAGACACTCTCTAAGACTGAACTTTTATAAGGTAGTTAGGGTAATTAATTTTGTGAATGATATCCACTTATACTTAAAAATCTTCAGACATTTTCTTCATAGTTTTGTCTTTCATTTAAACTCACGAGGTCAAAGAGATCATACTCTTCTCTGGCGAAATGTGTCTTTAATAAAATTTTTTCCTTTATCTAATCATATTCACTTTGTCTTGGTTGTTAATATACATCCTATAAACAGACACACACACACACACACACACACACACACACACATATATATATATATATATATATATATATGGCGTCTATCAAAAATACTTTTACAAACTTTGGGACAAGGTTCCTCACACCAAAACAAGGACAGAAGTCCATATAAACATATCTCCACAAATCCTTCATTTTGAGTTATTAAGTTTAAAGAAAGCCTTACGTCCATTATCATTTTGCAGCTGTATGTAAAAATCATATCTGCCTTGCTTATGATGTGAATATCCTGCCATTGTTAAACGGAACACTTCTCAGTTAACTCACTACTACACACGTTAATCATTGAAGACAGACCAGCCGCAAATGTACACAATTGACAAATGTAACCTAGTCTAAGTGGCAACACAATGCCATCAACTGTTAACTTTAAACTTAACTCAAAAACGAAGAATTTGTGGACATATGTTTATATGGACTTTTGTCCTTGTTTTGGTAGGAGGTAACTGACCCAAAAGTTTGTAAAAGTATGCCCTATATATATATATATATATATATTAATGCATATTAGGTGCACATTTATTTTTAGTATATTAGCAAGAATAATTTTTACTTTTTTCTTTCCACTTTACAGTTTTATTTTAAATTATTTTTTTGTAAGTGTTTAGTTGGTAAGTGCTTAGTCAGAATTTTTTTAGGTGTTTTTTTAAGCAGAAAAAACATTTTGATTGCTTTTCCTGCTTTATTATACCTTTTCAGCATAATTTTTATGTTAAAGCTAGAATATTTCTTTGTTGGAATCAGTTCCGTCATTCTGATTAGATTATTTTGCCATAATTAAAGATTCTGATTTTTAGAGATTTCTTCTTTTTCTGTTCTTGTACTAAATATTCCTGGGCAGATGGCCAAGTAGTCAGGACATTAGCGTTCCAATCATGAAACACAGGTTCAAATCTCACCATGGCCAATTTGTCAAGGGGTAACTTCTTGATATCATCCTGGGGTGACTATCCCAACATGCAACACTATTGGGAAGTGTCTGAAAACCCTACCCGAGATTGACCTAAGTCATTGTGACTGAGGGTGTGAACATACTGACCTTGTTTATCTACCACTCTGCCTGAATTTATACTCTCTCCCAGAAACTGTGACTAATTTCTACTCAGCGTAGTTTCTGGATAAACCACAGGTTTACTGTGGGTATGGAAGAAACATAGACATGTGCGTGTAATAGAGATTAACTCTAGTAGAAGTTCATGCTCAGAAACGATCAACAAGTTAGTACTGACTTAATAAATATAAAAATATATCAGCCTCTGTTTGCTGATTGATCTTCATTTATAGCTGATTTTCGTTGACTATTTAATATTAAATTTGAAGACGATGTTTGTCTCCACCACCCAACCAAAAAAAAAGAAAAAGAAAAAAGGCAAGTAGTCTAATTCATTTTCCCAGCTTGTAGTCATCTTTGAAGCAGAATTTTTATCGTGATGAAAATGCCCATTTGACATTTGTAAAGCTCTAGTAAAATTAGACGAATACAAGAAATTCAATTCTGAAAAGCCGTTGACATTTTCTTATATTTGATCTCCAGTCTAAATTTGGTGGAATGAAACACAAAAGTACCAACGCTGTCCACTTACTGAATCTTGTGTGTGTACATAACTTTCTGAAAACTCAAAAAAATTACTTTATGAAACTTTTCTTTTTATAGGACACACACACAAACACACACAAAATATATTCTGGATTAACACAAATCCAAGAAAATTAAAATGTAAATTACTTCCATTTCCTGTTTAAATTAATTCATCAGTTTTGAAAGTTTAATATATATATATATATATATATATATATATATAAAGTTTAAATATATATATATAAAGTTTAAAATATAAATATATAAATATATATATATATATATATCAAATATGTGGTGCACTTCAATCTATATTACAATGAATCATTCATACAAAAAGTAAATTAGTAAAGTTAATGATATAAAATAGCGAAATCCCATTGCTAACAAAATTTTAAAGATGCATTAACCTACTAATCACTCAATGAATGTTATGATTTATAAATTTATAAGCTGTATAAGGTCTTTCTTAAATATGCATTATTTTGTTTTTGGTAAATTTTACCAAAAACAAAATAATTTTCATGTCTGAAGATGACTGAATGTACAGTTGAAAGTACTTTATACAGCTTATGAATTTAAAAATCAAAGATCATTCATTGAGGGATTAGCAGGTGAATGCATCTTTAAAATTTTGTTAGCGAAGAGATTTCACCATTTTATATCATTAACTTTACTAATTTACTTTTTGTATGAATGATTTTTTGTAATATATATATATATATATATATATATATATATATATATATATATATATATATATAACAAATATTCCTATAGAGCATCTTTACAATAAAGTATTTTGAACTTTTAAATATACATAGAATTCTTTAATAGTGCCATAATAATAGACTCTTGTGAGTTTTAGTTTAATTTTGTTAGTCTCTAAGATTTCAAAAATTTTTAAAGAATCTTAAAATATTTATAATTTCTGAAACTTTTTATTGGCCTCCCAAATTATTTAGCATCTCTTCTTTTGTTCAATTTCAAATGGCAAAGTATGGAATTTTAATGTCTTCTTTTGCCATACCTTAAAGAAACGAAGATCTTTTCATTTAATTAGAAATGGCAAAGTATGGAATTTTAAAGTCTTCTTTTGCTAAACTTTAAGGAAATGAAGATTATTTGGCAAAGTACAAAATTTTAATGTCTTCTTTTGCCATACCTTAAAGAAATGAAGATCTTTTCATTTAATTAGAAATGGAAAAGTATGGAATTTTAAAGTCTTCTTTTGCTAAACTTTAAGGAAATGAAGATTATTTGGCAAAGTACAAAATTTTAATGTTTTCTTTTGCCATACCTTAAAGAAATGAAGATCTTTTCATTTAATTAGAAATGGCAAAGTATGGAATTTTAAAGTCTTCTTTTGCTAAACTTTAAGGAAATGAAGATTATTTGGCAAAGTACAAAATTTTAATGTCTTCTTTTGCCATACCTTAAAGAAATGAAGATCTTTTCATTTAATTAGAAATGGAAAAGTATGGAATTTTAAAGTCTTCTTTTGCTAAACTAAGGAAATGAAGATTATTTGGCAAAGTAAAAAATTTTAATGTTTTCTTTTGCCATACCTTAAAGAAATGAAGATCTTTTCATTTAATTAGAAATGGCAAAGTATGGAATTTTAAAGTCTTCTTTTGCTAAACTAAGGAAATGAAGATTATTTGGCAAAGTACAAAATTTTAATGTTTTCTTTTGCCATACCTTAAAGAAATGAAGATCTTTTCATTTAATTAGAAATGGCAAAGTATGGAATTTTAAAGTCTTCTTTTGCTAAACCTTATGGAAATGAAATTCTACAAAGATTTTTCTTCAAGAGTTGAAACGTACCAATCCCTGATCTATCTTATCACGATGTCTTGTTTTTATATCTTTGTTTTTTTTTTATCCTCTAATTTGAGAATCGATTGCACTAAAAAGATAATATTTACGTAGTGTTGCGCCTTTTATTTTTGGTTTACCATTACTAATCAGATTCTCTCTCCAAGTCTTCATACTTCTATGTCAAACAATTAATTTATTCTTCTGCTAAGATTCTGACCAACACGGATGATTCAAAGAGATTTTCTGCAATGAATCACGGGTTGTAAAAGTGAAATCAGGAAGTTGATGACCTGCCTGAGGAAAGGAGATGGGAAAATTCTTTGATTTTGTGAAAAATGGATTTTTAAATGCATACTTCTGATCAGAATGACATCGTTCAAAGAGTGTGGGGGTAATTGGAGCTTTATCAGACACTTTTAATTTATTTAGTTTTTTTTTTTGTTTTATTCTAATGTGCAACGCTTGCACAATGTATTGAGAACTCCTTGTCCATATAGATGAGTCATATTATTTCATGTTCCCTTCGTTTTCTAACATTATTTTATTTTTTTTCTTTGAGAAGCAGCTCCCTCTGCCAATATCGGAACAATGAGTTTTCTTTGAGACAAACATCAGTTTCCAATCGCACGTTCTTCAGAGCTTCTTTCAAAGCAGTTTTAAGATCTTTTCTCTAGGTCTTAAACAAGCAAAATATCTAATGTTGGCTATCAATTAGTGAAATTCGAACATTTCTCTCACTGTTATGTCTTTGAACTCTCTTTGTAGCAATTCTTATTTGAATATCCGATATCTTAGAAATGAAAACATTCTGTGAATGTTTGAGCTGTGAATTTTTTTTTTTTTTTTTTTTCAAACCATTTTTCTTTGAGTTGTTCTTAGCTTTTATTGTTACTGATTATATAAATTCTTTAAGTCTTTGTGAATTGTTTAAAGAAGAAATAAAAATGTTTCATTCTAGTCGCATCTGAGACATGGCGTGTTTGGTGAATTCACTTTGGAACATTTAGGTCTTGGACTTAACTCTTTCATACACATTCTTTTCTCTTCAGAATTCACTTGGATTTCTCTGCCTTTTTTTTTTTTTTAATGCTTCTTTTTAAGGTTATAAACATTTCTTTGTGGAAAAGACGACTTTCATAGATATTGAAGCCTATCTTATTTTTACATTTGCTTCTTTTTTCTGTCTAATATTAACTCCCAAAACCTGTAAGATTTAAGCAAAACTCTTTAATTAGTGGCCAGTACTTTATGGGTTAACAAAAAAATAAAAAATTAAAATTACATCATTCTAATATAGTCAGTAAAAATTTAACAGTCCCTTTTTTTGTTCCATAAAGAAACAAATTTGCTTAATTTATTTCCTTTGATTCCAAGAAACGGAAATAGGGCACCTCTTGAAATTGATGTGATTGAATGAAAATATGCAATATAAGAGAAATGCAATAACATGTAGGTATTTATCTGTGCACTAACATTACAACAGAATGGGACAGAAGGTTGAGGCTTAATGTGGGTTTCTTGGTAATACCGTAGAGATATTTTGTAACATGTATTTTTAACTTTTTTTTTTTTTCCAAACATTAATTCTATTCCAGGCAGGTAGTTTTATTTTTTGGTCTCTGTAGAAATTTTAATTAATATTTCTCCTTTTGTGGTTTAGTTATTGATTAGAGACTCCAGATGTGTTATTATAAATAAACAATCATGAAAAAAACTTTGTTATTCTAAAGATAATTCTGAGTATAGTAAATAAACCCTTTGTTTCATAATTTCTGACATCAGCATATTTTTGGTGATGTGAGTATTTTTGTAATTTTGGAAAAGTACATATAGCTTTACATTAGCCTTATAATACAGGTATTCTATGATTTCAGTAAACAAGTATCTCAAAGTACATTCAACATAAATTGCATTGTAAATTGAGCTATTGCCTTATAGTATTAGTTTGTTTGCTTTTCAAACTCTCACATTAGTTCATGACACTAGTTCCAGACCCAGTGAAATTTTAAAACAAACGATAGAAGATAAAAGAATAATCCTGTCAAGTTTAAGCCATTATTTGGAGCTCAATGGCATTTTAAATTTGGCAGGCAAAAAATGCCCTACCCAATCATTCAGTGACTTGAAAATAACCTGCCTAGGAATTGTTGTTTACTTTTCTAATCTTAGCAAATTTTTTTGCCTTTTGCATTTTCTTTTTGTTTTTCAAGTTTCAGTATTTTTAGGTTATGATATAAAGATATAAAATATCCAAAAAAATAATTACTAAAGGATTTTACTAAAGCAAATATTTTCTAAAAACAATAATTACTTAGGGAAATAATCACTTTATTAAATAATTACTCAGGAAAATAATCACTTAAGAAACTAAATACCTATGAAAATAATTATTTTAAAAAAATCTTTTCTTAGGAAAATAATTAGTTAGGAAAGTAATTATCTAAGAAAATAATTACTTACGAAAATAATTATTCAGAGAATAATTATTTTAAAAATAATTACTCAGCAAAATAAATATTTAAGAAAAGAATTATTAAAAGCATTCCAAAAGTAAAATAATTACTAATAATTGCTAATGGAAAATAATAAAGAGAATAATTACTAAATGTAATTGTGTTTGATATTTCTTTTTATAGCATTCTATTTATTTATCTAAGTTAATATATTTTTTTTTCTGCTATCATGCAGATAGGGATTTCAAAATTAGGGCCATATCATGAAGTGTAGCCAAGAGAACACAGTCACTCTAAAACAATCAACCAATCCTTGCCAATGTTTTTACTTTTAAGACAAATGATAATAATCTTCAATTTTTTATAAATCAGTTTCTTTAGTTAAATATTCTGCTATGTATTTTATTAGTTACTAATTTTATTTCTGTCAAAATGCAAACAAGTCAACTGACTAATTTTTAGTCCCATCATATAACACTAATATATATATATATATATATATATATATATATATATATATATATATATTAAAGACATTTTTATGTTTAACATTCTTTTTACAGATACAAGTATTTAAGTAAATGCTCTGTTTATAATAAACAGTATTAAATAACATTCACCGGCTTGAATGTCCAAGAAATTTTCATAGAAAATATTCGTCCTTTGAAAATTTCTCGGACATTCAAGCCGGTAAATGTTATTTAATACTGTTTATTATAAACAGAGCATTTACTTAAATACTTGTATCTATAAAAAGAATGTTAAACATAAAAATGTCTTTAATAAATTGTCGGACTTTGTCCATTTCTTAATGTGTATATATATATATATATATATATATATATATATATATATATATATATATATCCTTTAAAATATTGTATCGGATTTAATCTAATTCCGACAGATTTTTTTTTTTTTTTAACAATTTTTGGGAAAAAAAATTTATTTGTAAATTATCCTTGAAGTGGCTTTTATTTTTTTTTTTTTTTTTTTTTTTTTGCTCCCTCACATTTTTCACCCAATTAATTAAAAAATATTAACTTGGAATTTTATATTTCTTTGTTAAATACTATGAATTATATATAAATACGCATATACCTAGGTTTCTAGTGCAATTTAAAGTTTCATAGTTTCCAAAGTAATCAGGCACAAAATACAATTCACCGCACATACTCCCTCCTATTTAATCATATTGCTTGCTCTTTATGCTTTATAATTTTTTGACCTTAAATCTTTTTTTCCCAATGGAAAAACATGTACCATATAAACTTTAAGCTTGCATCATTCTTTCTTATTTTTTTTTTGCTTTGTTTTCCCAATATCTCCCTCTCTAAACTCTATATTTTGAATATGCACCCCATTTGATTTATATTAACTTTGAGCTTTGAATTGCTGTATAATTTAGCATTCTTCCCATGAGACCCAGTTTTTAAAAAAAACCAACTGTATTAAGTGGTTCATTTACCATTTGTGCCTGACGACTTGGAAAACCATGAAATTTTAAGTTGCACTACAAATGTAGTTATATGCACATTTATTAATATATACTTCATAGCTCTGTTATATATATATATATATATATATATATATATATATATATATATGCTCTGTGTGTATGTTTGTGTGTGTGTGTCTCTTTGTGATTCTTGTTCTCTCTCCTCTTCTCTCCAAACATACAAATAAACATAGGCACACATTAGCACGCATCTGTGCATGTACGGATTTAAAAGAAAAAAATCGAAATGTATGCTAAGAATTTAATGGAACTTTCTCTGTTGGTTTTCAGTTTTGGGAAGAGAAGTGAACACAGTTCAGATTTTACTAGCATATTGACAAAGGCCTTTGCCTGCAAACCGACCCTTTTGTATCTTTGTGACTGTGGTGGAAAAAGGAAAAAAAAAAAAAAAAAAAAATCTACCAGACACAAAAAATTAATCAACAAAAAGACAAGAACGAAACTATGTGCAATCTATAAATTATTATCTAATATTTTTTTTTTTTTTTCCATATCATTTATTCTTTCTTTTAATATGACCATGTTACATTGGTATTTTTGACACTTCCCTGTCAAAATCATGTGGCTGCATTGTTATTTATTTATTTGTCACTACTTGGTAAGAAAAACAGTGGAAAAAAAAAAATACAAAAAAAAAAAAAATTCAAAATATTTAAATATAAAATTCCATTTGTCATTTTCAACAATTTATTTCTCAATTACTGATCCATGTATATATACACACACGTAGATATGTACATATGTGATTCCATGCACCAATATATATATATATATATATACACAACACATTCACATGCACACGGGTTGACATATATATATCAGTGTGTATATTTGCACTCTATGTAGTCCTCTGTGTCTTTATAGACGTGAAATTGGAACAAATCTTCACTGAATCTTTTTTTTTTTTTTTTTTTTTTTTTGCTTTCCAAACCAAATACCCATCCAAATGGAGTAAGGCTTTTTTTTTTTTTTTTTTTTAATTTTTTTTTTTTTTCTTTTTCTAAACAAAAAATCTTTTTACATTCCATGCAAATCAGAAAATTGTAACTGCACTCACATCAGGACCACCTAATTGACGATTCTCTTGAAGAACAAGATTTTTTTTTTCTTTTTTTTTTTTTTTTTTTACAAGCAATTTGCTATTTGCAACATTGCAGAGAAGAAGAAGCAAAATATAATTGCAAGGATCATTTTCTTAATGTTGACATTTATTTTGGAAACCTGTGCATGCTTCATTGGGAGAACGTGTTGAGATTTCACTTGTTGATCTAATGGAATAAAACATGTGACTATTATAAACATATAAAAGGTCTTGAAATAAACAACTCATGATCATTTCTTGGACATAGACAATTTGCTGTCTTTTATTTTTTTTTTTTTCATTTTTCTAAGCATGTTTTGTTTTATACCAACATTGTTGCAATTAAATCATTTCCTTTTTTTATTTTTATTTACTTATTTATTTATTTTTGAAAATTTCATTGATTGATGCAAAAATAGATTTTCATGGCAGAAAAGTCAGATTTTCGCAATTTGAATCTAACTAAAAAAATTTGAGCTTTCATGAAACCCAATCACTAATCCATCATCAGTTTTAAAAATTAAACCATCATTTTCACAGAAAAATTCACATTTTCCCAATTTGAATCAAAATGAAAAATTTTAATGTTTCATAAAACCCAATCACTAATCCATTATCAGTTTTAAAAATTAAACCATCATTTTCACAGAAAAATTCACATTTTCACAATTTGAATCGAAATGAAAAATTTTGAGTTTTCATAAAACCCAATCACTAACCTGGCATCAGTTTTGTCCGGTCAACTCAATCCTTGATTTGTATTCATTTTTGTCTTTTATATTATTTTGAATTACACCTGGTACATTTATATTCAAAGTGAGTTTCTCTTTGTTTTCCATTAATCTGGTGTTGTAACCTAGGGAAGGTTATTGAATAGAATATTCACATAAAGGTTGTTAATGAATGATAATACTTAGGACATGAACAACACATATAAGATTCATCAGCAACTCGTAGAAGTAGTAGTGAATTCTACAATGAATCTCCAGCTGCAGGATATCTACCAACCTCCCCACCTGTTCAGGGTATCCACGCCTGTACGCTAGGCCAAAAATTCCCTGTAGACCCTGTATAAAACAGGCTCGGGTAGCTGTGTCCCAAGACGAGACTCTGCCCTTCAACATAGCCTCATTTGGGGATCCTCTCTACCTGGAGGTAGAGAGTTTGACCAGCACAGCTGGAGATGAATCTCTAACTGCAAACCAACATACAGTATTTACTACTGCATTTATGTGAATGGGGACATACCCATTATTGTCCGTAGGTATCCTACAACATTTAGCTCCTGAAAAATGCTATTCAATCCATAATGATTAAACCACTGTGCAATGTCAGTCCTTCTATATGGTAGTGAATGCTGGACAATTTCCTCACAGATGAAGAGAAGACTTGAGGTAGCAAAGATACAGATAGAAGGATGCTGAGAACACAATGAACTGAGCAATGATGGAGATTTTTATGAAAACGGAAAGAAAAAGCACATTTATACTTAGAATTGGAAAGAGTCTGTTGAAATTTCTAGAAAACATAATTAGGAAAAGAAGGCTTAGAGAACTTTACTCTCACAGGACATAACTAAAGGCAAGATGAATAGAGGAAAGAAGTAAGTAAGTAAGCAATCTAACCACCATGTGTAAATGTATTGCAGAGCAGGGATTAGGGATGGATAAAAAAAAAAGATAAACATTGCTTAAAGCTACAAAGGGTAGGAAGAGCCATGATCATCCATGTCTAAGGATTGTCATAATGTAATGCCTGTTCTAATTCCATTCAAAAGTCCTGGTATTGTTTTCTTTTCTTTTCTTTATAAACCTTGGAGTATCTTGAGAGATATGCAAGTCTTGTAAGGGATATCTGCACAAAAAGTTGAATGGATGAGCCAAGTTTAAATTCCAAGCTAGTCTGTTGTGTTCCTTTTAGAAAAAATATTCTTAGTTTCATGCCTTCCATATCTTTTCTCACCCCACCCAACTATAGATAAATTGCAGGGTAAACTGGGCTTTCTACTAGCAACTAATCTAAGGGGAGAAAATTCTGGATTCCAAACCTTGGAGAAATGGTTCCACCATCTTTCTGAAGATGCCATGGCAATTCACAGATAATTAGGAAAAAAAGAATTAGTGAAGTGTCATCATTGCTTACATCCTGAAAGGACATGTCACTAAAAAAAGGAAAATCAAGTATCTATAATACAATTGGGAAAAAGTAATACAGTTATTTTCTCTTTTCCTCCCAATAATCTTTCAAAATAGCCCAATCATCATTCAAAAAATCTGTAATAAAATTTCTATTTTCAGAAGAAGGCAGAAAACATTTTTTTCACAAGAAGTGAATCTGTAATAGAATTTCTGTTTTATAAGAAGAAAGGGTTGCAAACATTCACAAGAAGTGAATCTGTAATAGAATGTCTGTTTTTAGAAGGAGAAAGGTTGCAAACATTCACAAGAAGTGAATCTGTATTAAAATGTCTGTTTTGAGAAGAAGAAAGGGTTACAAACATTTACAAGAAGTGAATCTGTAATAGAATGTTTGTTTTTAGAAGGGGACAGGGTTCGCAAACATTCACAAGAAGTGAATCTGTAATAGAATGTCTGTTGCTAGAAGAAGAAAGGGTTACAATCACAAGAAGTGAATCTGTAATAGAATGTCTGTTTTATGTGAAGAAAGGGTTGCAAACATTCACAAGAAGTGAATCTGTAATACAATGTCTGTTTTTAGAAGGGGAAAGGGTTGCAAACATTCACAAGAAGTGAATCTGTAATAAAATTTCTGTTTTTAGAAGGGGAACGGGCTCGCAAACATTCACAAGAAGTGAATCTCTAATAGAATGTCTGGTTTTAGAAGGGGAAAGGGTTGAAAACATTCACAAGAAGTGAATCTGTAATAGAATTTCTGTTTTATAAGAGGAAAGGGTTGAAAACATTCACAAGTAGTGAATCTGAAATAGAATTTCTGTTTTATAAGAAGAAAGCGTTGCAAACATTCACAAGAAGTGAATCTGTAATAGAATGTCTGATTTTAGAAGAGGAAAGGGTTTACAAACATTCACAAGAAGTTATTCTGTAATAGAATGTCTGTTTTTAGAAAGGGAAAGGGTTGCAAACATTCACAAGAAGTGAATCTGTAATAGAATGTCTGTTTTTAGAAGAAGAAAGTGTTCATAACATTTACAAGAAATGAATATGTAATAGAATGTCTGTTTTTAGAAGGGGAAAGGTTGCAAACATTCACAAGAAGTGAATCTGTAATAGAATTTCTGTTTTATAAGGAGAAAGGGTTGAAAACATTCACAAGAAGTGAATCTCTAACAGAATGTCTGTTTTTAAATGGAGAAAGGTTGCAAACATTCACAAGAAGTTATTCTGTATTAAAATGTCTGTTTTTAGAAGCAGAAAGTGTTGCAAACATTTACAAGAAGTGAATCTGTAATAGAATGTCTGTTTTTAGAAAGGGATAAAGTTCACAAACATTCACAAGAAGTTATTCTGCAATAGAATGTCTGTTTTTAGAATGGGAAAAGTTGCAAAACATTCACAAGAAGTGAATCTGTAATAGAATTTCTGTTTTATAAGGAGAAAGGGTTGAAAACATTCACAAGAAGTGAATCTGTAATAGAATGTCTGTTTTTAAATGGAGAAAGGTTGCAAACATTCACAAGAAGTTATTCTGTATTAAAATGTCTGTTTTTAGAAGCAGAAAGTGTTGCAAACATTTACAAGAAGTGAATCTGTAATAGAATGTCTGTTTTTAAATGGAGAAAGGTTGCAAACATTCACAAGAAGTTATTCTGTATTAAAATGTCTGTTTTTAGAAGCAGAAAGTGTTGCAAACATTTACAAGAAGTGAATCTGTAATAGAATGTCTGTTTTTAGAAGGAGAAAGGGTTGCAAATATTCAAAAGAAGTGAATCTGTAATAGAATTTACTGTTATATAAGAAGAAAGGGTTGCAAACTTGCTCAAGAAGTGAATCTGTAGTAGAATGTTTGTTTTTAGACAGAGAAAGGGTTGCAAACATTCACAAGAAGTGAATCTGTAATAGAATGTCTATTTTTAGAAGAAGAAAGGGTTGCAAACATTTACAAGAAGTGAATCTGTAATAGAATGTTTGTTTTTAGGAGAAAGGGTTCGCAAACATTCACAACAAGTGAATCTCTAATAGCATGTCTGTTTTTAGGAGGGGAAAGGGCATGCAAACATTCACAAGAAGTGAACCTGCAATAGGATGTCTATTTTTAGACGGAGAAAGCGTTGCAAACATTCACAAGAAGTGAATCTGCGATAGAATGTCTGTTTTTAGAAGGGGAAAGGGTTCGCAAACATTCACAAGAAGTGAATCTGTAATAGAATGTCTGTTTTTAGATTGAGAATGGGTTGCAAACATTCACAAGAATTGAATCTGTAATCGAATGTCTGTTTTTAGAAGGAGAAAGGGCTTGCAAACATTCACAAGAAGTGAATCTCTAATAGAATGTCTGTTTTTAGAAGAAGAAAGTGTTGCAAACATTTACAAGAAGTGAATCTGTAATAGAATGTCTGTTGTATAAGAAGAAAGGGTTGCAAAGATTCACAAGAATTTAATCTGTAATAGAATTTCTGTTTTATAAGGAGAAAGGGTTGAAAACATTCACAAGAAGTGAATAACAGAATGTCTGTTTTTAAATGGAGAAAGGTTGCAAACATTCACAAGAAGTTATTCTGTATTAAAATGTCTGTTTTTAGAAGCAGAAAGTGTTGCAAACATTTACAAGAAGTGAATCTGTAATAGAATGTCTGTTTTTAGAAAGGGATAAAGTTCACAAACATTCACAAGAAGTTATTCTGCAATAGAATGTCTGTTTTTAGAATGGGAAAAGTTGCAAAACATTCACAAGAAGTGAATCTGTAATAGAATTTCTGTTTTATAAGGAGAAAGGGTTGAAAACATTCACAAGAAGTGAATCTGTAATAGAATGTCTGTTTTTAAATGGAGAAAGGTTGCAAACATTCACAAGAAGTTATTCTGTATTAAAATGTCTGTTTTTAGAAGCAGAAAGTGTTGCAAACATTTACAAGAAGTGAATCTGTAATAGAATGTCTGTTTTTAAATGGAGAAAGGTTGCAAACATTCACAAGAAGTTATTCTGTATTAAAATGTCTGTTTTTAGAAGCAGAAAGTGTTGCAAACATTTACAAGAAGTGAATCTGTAATAGAATGTCTGTTTTTAGAAGGAGAAAGGGTTGCAAATATTCAAAAGAAGTGAATCTGTAATAGAATTTACTGTTATATAAGAAGAAAGGGTTGCAAACATGCTCAAGAAGTGAATCTGTAGTAGAATGTTTGTTTTTAGACAGAGAAAGGGTTGCAAACATTCACAAGAAGTGAATCTGTAATAGAATGTCTATTTTTAGAAGAAGAAAGGGTTCGCAAACATTCACAACAAGTGAATCTCTAATAGCATGTCTGTTTTTAGGAGGGGAAAGGGCATGCAAACATTCACAAGAAGTGAACCTGCAATAGGATGTCTATTTTTAGACGGAGAAAGCGTTGCAAACATTCACAAGAAGTGAATCTGCGATAGAATGTCTGTTTTTAGAAGGGGAAAGGGTTCGCAAACATTCACAAGAAGTGAATCTGTAATAGAATGTCTGTTTTTAGATTGAGAATGGGTTGCAAACATTCACAAGAATTGAATCTGTAATCGAATGTCTGTTTTTAGAAGGAGAAAGGGTTCGCAAACATTCACAAGAAGGGAATCTGTAATAGAATGTCTGTTTTTAGAAGGAGAAAGAGTTGCAAACATTCACAAGAAGTGAATCTGTAATAGAATTTCTGTTTTATGAGAAGAAAGGGTTGCAAACATTCACAAGAAGTGAATTTGTAATAAAATGTCTGTTTTTAGAAGGGGAAAGGGCTTGCAAACATTCACAAGAAGTGAATCTCTAATAGAATGTCTGTTTTTAGAAGAAGAAAGTGTTGCAAACATTTACAAGAAGTGAATCTGTAATAGAATGTCTGTTGTATAAGAAGAAAGTGTTGCAAAGATTCACAAGAATTTAATCTGTAATAGAATTTCTGTTTTATAAGAAGAAACAGTTCCAATCATTCACAAGAAGTGAATCTGTAATAGAATGTCTGTTTTATGAGAAGAAACAGTTGCAAACATTCACAAGGAATTACTCTGTAATAGAATGTCTGTTTTTAGAAGGGGAATGGGTTCACAAACATTCACAAGAATTGAATCTGTAATAGAATGTCTTTTTAGAAGGAGAAAGGGTTCGCAAACATTCACAAGAATTGAATCTGTAATAGAATGTCTTTTTAGAAGGAGAAAGGGTTCGCAAACATTCACAAGAATTGAATCTGTAATAGAATGTCTGTTTTTAGAAGGGGAAAGTGCTGCAAACATTCAGAAGAAGTGAATCTGTAATAGAATATCTGTTTTTAGAAGGAGAAAGGATTGCAAACATTCACAAGAAGTGAATCTGTAATAGAATTTCTGTTTTTAGAAAGGGAAAGGGTTGCAAACATTCAGAAGAAGTGAATCTGTAATAGAATTTCTGTTTTTAGAAGGAGAAAGTGTTGCAATCATTCACAAGAAGTGAATCTGTAATAGAATGTCTGTTTTTAGAAGGGGAAAGGGTTCGCAAACATTCACAAGAAGTGAATCTGTAATAGAATGTCTGTTTTTAGAAAGTGAAAGGGTTCGCAAACATTCACAAGAAGTGAATCTGTAATAGAATGTCTGTTTTTAGAAAGGGAAAGGGTTGCAAACATTCACAAGAAGTGAATCTGTAATAGAATGTCTGTTTTTAGAAGGGGTAAGGGTTGCAAACATTCACAGGAAGTGAATCTGTAATAGAATGTCTGTTTTTAGAAAGGGGAAGGGTTGCAAACATTCACAAGAAGTGAATCTGTAATAAAATGTCTGTTTTTAGAAGGGGTAAGGGTTCGCAAACATTCACAAGAAGTGAATCTGTAATAGAATGTCTGTTTTTAGAAGGGGTAAGGGTTGCAAACATTCACAAGAAGTGAATCTGTAATAGAATGTCTGTTTTTAGAAAGGGAAAGGGTTGCAAACATTCACAAGAAGTGAATCTGTAATAAAATGTCTGTTTTTAGAAGGGGTAAGGGTTCGCAAACATTCACAAGAAGTGAATCTGTAATAGAATGTCTGTTTTTAGAAAGTGAAAGGGTTCGCAAACATTCACAAGAAGTGAATCTGTAATAGAATGTCTGTTTTTAGAAAGTGAAAGGGTTGCAAACATTCACAAGAAGTGAATCTGTAATAGAATGTCTGTTTTTAGAAGGGGTAAGGGTTGCAAACATTCACAAGAAGTGAATCTGTAATAGAATGTCTGTTTTTAGAAGGGGTAAGGGTTCGCAAACATTCACAAGAAGTGAATCTGTAATAGAATGTCTGTTTTTAGAAAGTGAAAGGGTTCGCAAACATTCACAAGAAGTGAATCTGTAATAGAATGTCTGTTTTTAGAAAGGGAAAGGGTTGCAAACATTCACAAGAAGTGAATCTGTAATAGAATGTCTGTTTTTAGAAGTGGTAAGGGTTGCAAACATTCACAAGAAGTGAATCTGTAATAGAATGTCTGTTTTTAGAAAGGGAAAGGGTTGCAAACATTCACAAGAAGTGAATCTGTAATAGAATGTCTGTTTTTAGAAGGGGAAAGGGTTCGCAAACATTCACAAGAAGTGAATCTGTAATAGAATGTCTGTTTTTAGAAATGGAAAGGGTTCGCAAACATTCACAAGAAGTGAATCTGTAATAGAATGTCTGTTTTTAGAAGGGGTAAGGGTTGCAAACATTCACAAGAAGTGAATCTGTAATAGAATGTCTGTTTTTAGAAAGGGAAAGGGTTGCAAACATTCACAAGAAGTGAATCTGTAATAGAATGTCTGTTTTTAGAAGGGGTAAGGGTTGCAAACATTCACAAGAAGTGAATCTGTAATAGAATGTCTGTTTTTAGAAGGGGTAAGGGTTGCAAACATTCACAAGAAGTGAATCTGTAATAAAATGTCTGTTTTTAGAAGGGGTAAGGGTTCGCAAACATTCACAAGAAGTGAATCTGTAATAGAATGTCTGTTTTTAGAAAGTGAAAGAGTTCGCAAACATTCACAAGAAGTGAATCTGTAATAGAATGTCTGTTTTTAGAAAGTGAAAGGGTTGCAAACATTCACAAGAAGTGAATCTGTAATAGAATGTCTGTTTTTAGAAGGGGTAAGGGTTGCAAACATTCACAAGAAGTGAATCTGTAATAGAATGTCTGTTTTTAGAAGGGGTAAGGGTTCGCAAACATTCACAAGAAGTGAATCTGTAATAGAATGTCTGTTTTTAGAAAGTGAAAGGGTTCGCAAACATTCACAAGAAGTGAATCTGTAATAGAATGTCTGTTTTTAGAAAGGGAAAGGGTTGCAAACATTCACAAGAAGTGAATCTGTAATAGAATGTCTGTTTTTAGAAGGCGTAAGGGTTGCAAACATTCACAAGAAGTGAATCTGTAATAGAATGTCTGTTTTTAGAAAGGGAAAGGGTTGCAAACATTCACAAGAAGTGAATCTGTAATAGAATGTCTGTTTTTAGAAGTGGTAAGGGTTGCAAACATTCACAAGAAGTGAATCTGTAATAGAATGTCTGTTTTTAGAAAGGGAAAGGGTTGCAAACATTCACAAGAAGTGAATCTGTAATAGAATGTCTGTTTTTAGAAGGGGAAAGGGTTCGCAAACATTCACAAGAAGTGAATCTGTAATAGAATGTCTGTTTTTAGAAATGGAAAGGGTTCGCAAACATTCACAAGAAGTGAATCTGTAATAGAATGTCTGTTTTTAGAAGGGGTAAGGGTTGCAAACATTCACAAGAAGTGAATCTGTAATAGAATGTCTGTTTTTAGAAAGGGAAAGGGTTGCAAACATTCACAAGAAGTGAATCTGTAATAGAATGTCTGTTTTTAGAAGGGGTAAGGGTTGCAAACATTCACAAGAAGTGAATCTGTAATAGAATGTCTGTTTTTAGAAGGGGTAAGGGTTGCAAACATTCACAAGAAGTGAATCTGTAATAAAATGTCTGTTTTTAGAAGGGGTAAGGGTTCGCAAACATTCACAAGAAGTGAATCTGTAATAGAATGTCTGTTTTTAGAAAGTGAAAGAGTTCGCAAACATTCACAAGAAGTGAATCTGTAATAGAATGTCTGTTTTTAGAAAGTGAAAGGGTTGCAAACATTCACAAGAAGTGAATCTGTAATAGAATGTCTGTTTTTAGAAGGGGTAAGGGTTGCAAACATTCACAAGAAGTGAATCTGTAATAGAATGTCTGTTTTTAGAAGGGGTAAGGGTTCGCAAACATTCACAAGAAGTGAATCTGTAATAGAATGTCTGTTTTTAGAAAGTGAAAGGGTTCGCAAACATTCACAAGAAGTGAATCTGTAATAGAATGTCTGTTTTTAGAAAGGGAAAGGGTTGCAAACATTCACAAGAAGTGAATCTGTAATAGAATGTCTGTTTTTAGAAGGCGTAAGGGTTGCAAACATTCACAAGAAGTGAATCTGTAATAGAATGTCTGTTTTTAGAAAGGGAAAGGGTTGCAAACATTCACAAGAAGTGAATCTGTAATAGAATGTCTGTTTTTAGAAGGGGTAAGGGTTGCAAACATTCACAAGAAGTGAATCTGTAATAGAATGTCTGTTTTTAGAAAGGGAAAGGGTTCGCAAACATTCACAAGAAGTGAATCTGTAATAGAATGTCTGTTTTTAGAAGGGGTAAGGGTTGCAAACATTCACAAGAAGTGAATCTGTAATAGAATGTCTGTTTTTAGAAAGGGAAAGGGTTGCAAACATTCACAAGAAGTGAATCTGTAATAGAATGTCTGTTTTTAGAAGGGGTAAGGGTTGCAAACATTCACAAGAAGTGAATCTGTAATAGAATGTCTGTTTTTAGAAGGGGTAAGGGTTGCAAACATTCACAAGAAGTGAATCTGTAATAGAATGTCTGTTTTTAGAAGGGGTAAGGGTTGTAAACATTCACAAGAAGTGAATCTGCAATAGAATTTCTGTTTTTAGGAGGAGAATGGGTTGCAAACATTCACAAGAAGTGAATCTCTAATAGAATGTCTGTTTTTAGAAGGGGAAAGGGTTCACAAACATTCACAAGAAGTTATTCTGTAATAGAATGTCTGTTTCTAGGAGGCCAAATGGTTGCAAACATTCAAAAGAATTGAATCTGTAGTATAATGTCTGTTTTTATGAGGAGAAAAGGTTGCAAACATTCACAAGAAGTGAATCTGTAATATAATTTCTGTTTTATAAGTAGAACGGGTTGCAAACATTCACAAGAAGTGAATCTGTAATAGAATGTCTGTTTTTAGAAGGGGAAAAATTTCGTAAACATTCACAAGAAGTGAATCTGTAATAGAATGTCTGTTTTTATGAGGAGAAAGGGTTGCAAACATTCACAAGAATTGAATCTCTAATAGAATTTCTGTTTTTAGAAGGGGAAAGTGTTGCAAACATTCAGAAGAAGTGAATCTGTAATAGAATATCTCTTTTATAAGGAGAATGGGTTGCAAACATTCACAAGAAGTGAATCTGTAATAGAATGTCTGTTTTTAGAAAGGCAAAGGGTTGCAACCATTCACAGGAAGTGAGTTTGTAATAGAATTTCTGTTTTTAGAAGGAGCAAGTGTTGCAAACATTCCCAAGAAGTTAGTGAATATTTACAGAAAGACCTCATTTGGTGCACACCGAATGACGTATCCGTATAGTTAATGGCAAATCTGGAGTGAAAGGAGAAATGATATGACTGAAAGACAATCATAAAGTTTAACTTTATGCCCAATGGCACCTCTATCAATTTTGCCTCAATTTTGGCATAGTGTGAAAACTCAGAACGTAGCTTCTTAAAGATAAGCCATTTTGGAAAATTAGTAACATCCTTTTATTCAACATAACAGCATCTTAAAGATCATGCAAGCAATCAGAGTACATGTCTGGACTACCTTATCCCATCAACCCTAGAGTTATGCACACCAAGGCTTTTATGTATTTGGCCTGTAACAAAGCACAGGGAGAAGACTGGTTATGTAATGATGAGGTGAAAAAGGCAACTCAGATGGGGCTTAGAAAGCAGCTGAAAAAGTATCTAAAAGGCAAACTTTCAAAAGTGAAATACCACTATTGAGAAAGATCCCTATATTGGTAACTAAATTTGTAATCTTGAGTCTTTTGTGTTCATTTTAGTATGCTTTATTATTACTATTAAATCTGTTGTAGCCAAAGAAGAACAGGCCCTTTTGACTAACCCTAAAGCCAGGATTAAGAAGAAAGGAGACTCTGTTGAGGACTAGATCTGGAATCACAAGTATTACTATTAAACCTATTGTTCTTAAAGAAGAACAAGCCTTACTTTTTGACCAACCCACAAATCATGATAAACAAGGAAGGAGGTTGAGGACTTGATTTGGAAGTGCAAGACTTTTGTTTTCATTTTGAAGTGTGTTGTGTTCTTTTAGTATTTCATCTATTGTAGTTAAAGAAGAACAGCCCTTACTTTTTGATCAACACACAAACCTCCATAAAGGAGAAAAGAGACTATGATTTGTAATCAAAAAACTTGTTATTATTTTGGTGCTCTGCTATTATTAATCTAGGTATATCCATAAAATTGCTAAGAAAATCAGCATACTGTGATGAAAACATGCTCCAAACATAATGAAAACATAGTTTTATCATCAAAATCTTTGTTATTATGAAGAGGAAGTATTTTTTTAATATTTAATTAATTTTTTAGTCCTTTTAAAAGAACATTCAAAATTTTGATTATAAAAAGAAAAACGTTTTTCTTATGTTAGTAGTTGTACTAACTTTTAACATGGCAAATTTTAGCCTCTTTTTTGTGGTGCCAGACACATTAATTTGGAAATTCTTGCAAAAATCAAATAATTGTCAGATTTTAATAAAATTTTCAAGACTTATTCATATATGAATTAAATTAAATTTTAAAATTTTTTTATTAGAAAGTTTTGGTAAAAATATTTTTTTTTTTACAAGTGTTTCATCCTTTAGCTTACAATTAAAGCTCAAATGAAAGCTTCAAGAAAACTTTTTCAATTCTAGAAATTCATTTTAAATCTTACGCATACCAAATTAAATGTATGCCTAATTAAATCTGTTGCAATTAAGGAAGAACATTACTTTTTGTATTATCCTCAAAGTTGTTAAAAAGAAAATCACTTCAGGACTAAATGATCCACAGGATCATTCTATCACAAAGACAATTCAAAATTTGTGGACACTACATTATCTTATTTCATATTTTCTGCTTATTTGCTTCTAAGACTGGTCAAAGTCTTCTCGATGTGAACAATAGTTGTCCTACCATGATTATTGTAAAATCTGTTAAATATGTTTCGATGTCATGAAAACTTATTATCTTAACATTTTATTATCAGTGTTTTATTCATTAGATTTTTCATAGTTTCGCAAAGTAGGTATTAGTTTGGTGCAAAAATAATGACGTAATAATGTCGTTTTTTGATGTATTTTTTAACGTCAAAAAACGACATTATTACGTCATTATTTTTGTACCAACCTAATAGTATACATTGTGTTGATATTAACTTGATGCATTTAAAATCTGGTTGGTGTACACTAACAAAACTTCATTTTACAAGGTAGTGGCAGCATACACAGCTGATTAAAGAATACATTAATGGAGAGTTTAAAAGTTTATTTACATTATACAATATTATGGGAGCCCAAGCAAGAGAATGCCACTACAGAAACATCTAGAAAAATATGTAACATTTATGGACAAGGGGCCATAACTAATTGGCAAGTAGGAAATTGGTTTGCAAAGTTTAATTCTGACTAAACATCATTTGTGGATGAACCCAAACTGGGGTCTTCTT
This sequence comes from Acanthosepion lycidas, assembly GCA_963932145.1. Classification (NCBI taxonomy): domain Eukaryota; kingdom Metazoa; phylum Mollusca; class Cephalopoda; order Sepiida; family Sepiidae; genus Acanthosepion; species Acanthosepion lycidas. The sequence goes on along the minus strand of OZ010599.1, from coordinate 59,584,260 downwards.
ATGAATATCTATGCAGATGTTACAATGGTATATAGCTGCACCGCCAAAAATCTAAATGATCTAGGCCTGGCAGCTGGGGTGCAGGACAACTCTTGACCGCCAACTCAACGCTGCTGTCTCAGCACCACCGACTCGACACCGGCTACCTCAACTCCATGACAACTGAACTCTAGGACAACTCACCACCAGCCTACTCAGTGCGGAGACAATTCAACGGCATGCAAGCAATGAAATTTTTTCGTTGTATTTTTAAAAACAAATCAAAGTAATTTATTAAGGAATATTTTTTTAATATATGACTTTATTTTTGATTTAAAATTTTATTGAAAATTGTATGCATTCCCAATCAAATATTCAGTTGTAGATCGTTGTGAAAAAGAAGAAACCACCTGCAAAATTCTTTTGTCTGCCTTCATAGACTTCTTCAATTTAGTGGGAGGGGGATGAAAAATGCATCTCAGTTTTTTTGCAGCCCCATAATGGATATCCATATTTCAGGGCGCACCATCCCCAGCTCGGTGGGAAGGTTTCTATTTGCTGCTTCAGGATGGTTATTTGCCCGATCTTGAAAATTAAACAACAACCAGTCAAGTAGGCTGTTGCAAGTAATAAGCCACTAAGAGAAACAGCAAACTTTCAAAATCTCTGTGACTCAAAGCCAATCTAAGAGATGTGCACACTAGGACAGCCAACACCAGTCTGAAGCTATAAATTTGACTCCATTTTTGAATTGTCCTCGTGTTAAGTAGGATGGTGGAAAGTTGTCATGTAGTTGAGTTAGAAAGTGTTGAATCGGCGGTGCTGAGTCGGCGGCGGTGATGAAATATCCTATCCTGTGTCAGCTGATCTCTCTTCAGACCTATCTTTAACAACTCAATGAGGGGAAAAACTGGCTGGTCACATTGAATACCTCAAAAAATATAATTGTAAGGTTCCATCATCACCGAGCAGCCCCTATCGCAATAGACAGGTGATCTCTCGAGGAGGGCTCTGGTTGAACGTCTATTGGAATTTAAGTTCACACCAGACCGAAAGTGTAACTCTCCATACGATCCATCCCTAAAGATGCTCCCCAAAATGGTTGGTTCGCTGTACCGTTTCAGGAAATACCTAACACCTTCTGCTATGCTCTGCCTTTAGTAAAGACAGTTCAGGCCGAAAAATGGAGTACTGTTGCCATATCTGGGCTCGAACTGCCCAGGCTTCACTTTCCAGTCTCGATAGTCTGAAATCGTGTCCAGCATTAAGTGATGCGCCACACGTCGTCCTTCAGCAGCAAAATGCAAAACAGTCCCACGTTTTGGTTTACGGCCACAAGTCATTGGCTGTTGCTTTCGTCTTTTTTAAAATCTATTTTACTGCATGCAAGACGGTAAAGCCACTACGACACAAGGGACTATTGGATGTGGAAGAATTAGAAAGCAGGAACATTACTAATAAGCGGGAACAAAACCAGGAGGACAGTAGATAGCGATTAACATTGCATTTAAATGAAAATTTGGATGGAAAGCATGAAGACGGAAGGGAGTTCCATAAGCGAGAAAAGAAACTGTTAGCATAGTATTTACGGTTACATCGAGCCAGCTCGACTGTAAATTGATGATTGCTAGACAACAGTTTAGTACTGCGCTTAAATTCAGGTACCATGGCGAAGAGTAATTACCATGATAGTATTTGTCGAAAAAACACAGGGAGAGGCAAATTTACGGCGGTGGGAAAATAACTGAAGCCGCACCTTGTCTGTTTTTTTTTTTTTTGTTTTTTTTTGCTTGTCTTCTTTCCAAAGAGAGTATAAGAGTTATTAGCTCAAACAACTAAAAGATACACCATCACCCGGTACTGACTACATATTTCATTGTGAGATGATTGACCTCATATATCCAACGGATTCAACTGAATTCTACAGAAGAGAGTAAAGTACTCAAAGCCACTAAACGTAATTCTGCCATTTTTATTTATTCAGAAGCCTTAAAGAAAATGGCAACAGAAAGAACACTTATACGCAGAATCAGGAAATTGTAGAGGCATGTTGATAGGAATGGACCGTTTCTAGATGTCTGTTTATAAGTGAAGCCGCATCTTGTCAGTTTTTTTTTTTTGTTTTTTTTTGCTTGTCTTCTTTCCAAAGAGTGTATAAGAGTTATTAGCTCAAACAACTAAAAGATACACCCATCACCCGGTACTGACTACATATTTCATTGTGAGATGATTGACCTCATATATCCAACGGATTCAACTGAATTCTACAGAAGAGAGTAAAGTACTCAAAGCCACTAAACGTAATTCTGCCATTTTTATTTATTCAGAAGCCTTAAAGAAAATGGCAACAGAAAGAACACTTATACGCAGAATCAGGAAATTGTAGAGGCATGTTGATAGGAATGGACCGTTTCTAGATGTCTGTTTATAACTGAAGCCGCACCTTGTCAGTTTTTTTTTTGTTTTTTTTTTTGCTTGTCTTCTTTCCAAAGAGTGTATAAGAGTTATTAGCTCAAACAACTAAAAGATACACCCATCACCCGGTACTGACTACATATTTCATTGTGAGATGATTGACCTCATATATCCAACGGATTCAACTGAATTCTACAGAAGAGAGTAAAGTACTCAAAGCCACTAAACGTAATTCTGCCATTTTTATTTATTCAGAAGCCTTAAAGAAAATGGCAACAGAAAGAACACTTATACGCAGAATCAGGAAATTGTAGAGGCATGTTGATAGGAATGGACCGTTTCTAGATGTCTGTTTATAAGTGAAGCCGCATCTTGTCAGTTTTTTTTTTGTTTTTTTTTTGCTTGTCTTCTTTCCAAAGAGTGTATAAGAGTTATTAGCTCAAACAACTAAAAGATACACCCATCACCCGGTACTGACTACATATTTCATTGTGAGATGATTGACCTCATATAACCAACGGATTCAACTGAATTCTACAGAAGAGAGTAAAGTGCTCAAAGCCACTAAACGTAATTCTGCCATTTTTATTTATTCAGAAGCCTTAAAGAAAATGGCAACAGAAAGAACACTTATACGCAGAATCAGGAAATTGTAGAGGCATGTTGATAGGAATGGACCGTTTCTAGATGTCTGTTTATAAGTGAAGCCGCATCTTGTCAGTTTTTTTTTTTTGTTTTTTTTTTTGCTTGTCTTCTTTCCAAAGAGTGTATAAGAGTTATTAGCTCAAACAACTAAAAGATACACCCATCACCCGGTACTGACTACATATTTCATTGTGAGATGATTGACCTCATATATCCAACGGATTCAACTGAATTCTACAGAAGAGAGTAAAGTACTCAAAGCCACTAAACGTAATTCTGCCATTTTTATTTATTCAGAAGCCTTAAAGAAAATGGCAACAGAAAGAACACTTATACGCAGAATCAGGAAATTGTAGAGGCATGTTGATAGGAATGGACCGTTTCTAGATGTCTGTTTATAAGTGAAGCCGCATCTTGTCAGTTTTTTTTTTTGTTTTTTTTTTGCTTGTCTTCTTTCCAAAGAGTGTATAAGAGTTATTAGCTCAAACAACTAAAAGATACACCCATCACCCGGTACTGACTACATATTTCATTGTGAGATGATTGACCTCATATATCCAACGGATTCAACTGAATTCTACAGAAGAGAGTAAAGTACTCAAAGCCACTAAACGTAATTCTGCCATTTTTATTTATTCAGAAGCCTTAAAGAAAATGGCAACAGAAAGAACACTTATACGCAGAATCAGGAAATTGTAGAGGCATGTTGATAGGAATGGACCGTTTCTAGATGTCTGTTTATAAGTGAAGCCGCATCTTGTCAGTTTTTTTTTTTGTTTTTTTTTTGCTTGTCTTCTTTCCAAAGAGTGTATAAGAGTTATTAGCTCAAACAACTAAAAGATACACCCATCACCCGGTACTGACTACATATTTCATTGTGAGATGATTGACCTCATATATCCAACGGATTCAACTGAATTCTACAGAAGAGAGTAAAGTACTCAAAGCCACTAAACGTAATTCTGCCATTTTTATTTATTCAGAAGCCTTAAAGAAAATGGCAACAGAAAGAACACTTATACGCAGAATCAGGAAATTGTAGAGGCATGTTGATAGGAATGGACCGTTTCTAGATGTCTGTTTATAAGTGAAGCCGCATCTTGTCAGTTTTTTTTTTTGTTTTTTTTTTGCTTGTCTTCTTTCCAAAGAGTGTATAAGAGTTATTAGCTCAAACAACTAAAAGATACACCCATCACCCGGTACTGACTACATATTTCATTGTGAGATGATTGACCTCATATATCCAACGGATTCAACTGAATTCTACAGAAGAGAGTAAAGTACTCAAAGCCACTAAACGTAATTCTGCCATTTTTATTTATTCAGAAGCCTTAAAGAAAATGGCAACAGAAAGAACACTTATACGCAGAATCAGGAAATTGTAGAGGCATGTTGATAGGAATGGACCGTTTCTAGATGTCTGTTTATAACTGCGTGAATAACATGGTCACACAATTTATATTTGGCGTAAAATACTACAAAGCATGAAATACAAGAAGGAACAAAATGCTTTTAAAAACATAACATTTGTATTTATTTGTGTATTGATGTACATGCTTAGAAGTTAATGATCTGTAGTGTTATATCCCTTAGAATGAATATTTTTATCCGAACTCACAAAAGTTAAATTAACTATAAAGCTGAGAAATGCTGAATAAACTGTAGTTTTAGAAAAATATTTCAAAGATAAAAGTTCCTGTTGCTTGTTTGGAAATGTTCTGTACGTTTGTAATGATGTCTGGGAAAATTTGTACGTACGTGCATGCGTGAATATACTTTTAACGTCTGACCGCCCATGGTCGAGACGAGAATCCTTTTGATCACATCTTCGCAGGAAGTAGAGGAGATAAGAGAAGAGAAAGCAGCAAGCTTCTGTTTACTATTTATAGATAATGTAATCATGTGACAGGCTCATAGTAAAGTAGCGGGAGAACTTTGCTTTTTCACGGGCTGGAAAATATTTGTACGTGGGTGGATTGCAACGCCCACTAGTGTGTTTATTGACCAATTAGAAGCTGATTTTTTCCTGAAAATATTTACTAAGCTGAGTAGACTCTCTGATCCATCTTTTGTACAAAAAATGCACAAAATTCAACATTTATAAGAAAATGGTAGCGGTATGCTATAAAAAAAATGACATCTGAACTTCTTTGGACGCATAACAAAGGAGGAGTGTCTGGAAAAGTTAACCCTCACGGGGCAATAAACATAAGGAAAGACTGTGACGAGCTTGTGTGAATGGTTGGCAGAATGCGGGAATGGAGCTGTAGCAAAAGGAGAGAAACTGCAAAGAGCCATAAGGGATAGGAAGTTGTGGAGAGCCATGATCGCCTATGTTCTGAAGGGACCCGGTACAGAGAAAAAACATACGATTCAGCACCTAACAAAAAACAAAAATTGTTATTTATCGCTCCATTTCTCATATGATTATGAAACAACAGTTCCTGTACGATCACCGAAGTTAAACAACGTTGAGCTTGGTCAGTACATGGATGGGTGACCGCTTGAGAATACCAGCTTGGAAATATGGTTCTACAGAAGGATGCTGAAAATTCCATGGAGGGAGCGTGTAAGCGACAAGGAAGTCTTACAGAAAATGGCAGCTGAACTTCTTTTGCTACATAATGAGGAAAGGAAACTTAACAGTCACGAGATATTTAGGGCAAGAGAGGTAAGGGATCTTGTGTGAATGGATGGCGGAATGGGTGCCTTACCAAAGGGAAAAAACTGCGAAAGACCACAAGAGACAGAAAACTGTGGAGAGCCATAACTGCATATGTCCTGAAAGGACGTAGCTCATAGAAAAAGATGAACCCTTTTCGTTTTAGTGCCTTTATTGCTTTGTTTGGGGTAACGTGATAAAAAAACGGATACAAGACTATCCGCTAGCTTTCAGTGATTTAAGTCCCATGCGTGATACACGTCAGGATATTTTCCCCAACTGGGTTGCCATTTCTTTCTGCGGCAGACCGGTTGCCAATCAAGGCTACAGAACCCAGTCTGTCCTACTGCTGGGAGGGGAGAGAGAAAGTTGGATTCATGACTTCCCCAAGGATATTAGCACGTAAGTGAGTGTAATGAATTCGACAGGAATTCGAACTCGGTTCATTGATTCCTCAATCCGAGCCGTTGCCAAGGACCTACAATATGTACGGCCAAGAAGTAATGAGAGTACGGCAAAGAGGAAATGAGATTACAGCAAAGAGGAAATGAGTGTACAACAAATAAGAAATGAGAGTACGACATGTAGGAAATGAGAGTACAGCGAATAAGAAATGAAAGTACTGCCAAGAAGAAATGAGAGTACAGCAAAGAGGAAATGAGAGAACAGCAAAGAAGAAATGAGAGTACAGCAAAGAGGAAATGAGGGTACAGCAAATAGGAAATGCGAGTACGGCAAAAAGGAAGTGAGAGTATGGTCAAGAGGAAGTGAGAGTATAGCAAAGAGGAAATGAAAGTAAAAGAAATAGGAAATGAGAGTACGACATGTAGGAAATGAGAGTACAGCAAAGAGGAAATGAGAGTACGACATGGAGGAAATGAGAGTACTGCAAATAGGAAATGACAGTACAACAAATAGGAAATAAGCATACGACATGGAGGAAATGAGAGTACAGCAAAGAGGAAATGATAGTACAGCAAATAGGAAATGAGAGTACGACATGGAGGAAAAGAGAGTACAGCAAATAGCAAATGAGAGTACGACATGGAGGAAATGAGTGTACAGCAAATATGAAATGAGAGTACGACATGGAGGAAATGAGAATACAGCAAAGTGGAAATGAGAGTACAGCAAATAGGGAATGAGAGTATGGCCAAGAGTAATTGAGAGTACAGCAAATAGGAAATGAGAGTACGACATGGAGGAAATGAGAATACAGCAAATAGGAAATGATAGTACAGCAAATAGGAAATGAGTGTATGACATGTAAGAAATGAGAGTACAGAAAAGAAGAAATGTAAGTATGGCCAAGAAGAAATGGGAGTACAGCAAATAGAAAATGATAGTACCACATGGAGGAAATGAGAATACTGCAAAGAGGAAATGATACTACAGCAAATAGGAAATGAGAGTACAACATGGTGGAAATGAGAGTACAGCAAAGAGGAAACGATAGAACAGCAAATAGGAAATGAGAGTACGACATGGAGGAAATGTGAGTACAGCAAATAGGAAATGAGCGTACAGCAAATAGGAAATGACAGTACGACATGTAGAAATGAGAGTACAGCAAAGAGAAAATGAGAGTAGAGCAAAAAAGACATGAGAGTACAGCAAATAGGAAACGAGAGTAAGTATTGGAGGAAATGAGAGTACAGCAAATAGGAAATGAGAGTACGAAATGGAGGAAATGTGAGTACAGCAAATACGAAATGAGAGTACAGCAAATAGGAAATGACACTACGACATGTAGAAATGAGAGTACAGTAAAGAGGAAATGATAGTACAGCAAATAGGAAATGAGAGTACGACATGGAGGGAATGAGAGTACAGGAAATATGAAATGACAGTACGACATTGAGGAAATGAGAGTACAGCAAATAGGAAATGAGAGTACAGCAAATAGGAAATGAGAATACGACATGGAGGAAATGAGAGTACAGCAAATAGGAAACGATAGTACGACATGGAGGAAATGAGAGTACATCAAATAGGAAATGAGAGTACGACATGTAGGAAATGATAGTAAAGCAAATAGGAAATGAGAGTACGACATGGAGGAAATGAAAGTACAGCAAATAGGAAATGACAGTACGACATGGAGGAAATAATAGTAAAGCAAATAGGAAATGAGAGTATGGCATGGAGGAAATGAGAGTACAGCAAATCGGAAATGAGAGTACGACATGTAAGAAATGAGAGTACAGCAAAGATGAAATGAGAGTAATACCAAGAGGAAATGAGAGTACAGCAAATAGGAAATGAGAATACGACATGGAGGAAATGAGAGTACAGCAAAGAGGAAATGATAGTACAGCAAATAGAAATGAGAGTAAGACATGGAGGAAATGAGATTACACCAAATAGGAAATGAGAATACGAAATGGAGGAAATGAGAGCACAGCAAAGATGAAATGAGAATACAGTAAAAAGGAAATGAAAGTACGTCCAAGAAGAAATGAGAGTATGGTGAAGTCGAAATTACAGCCTCAATCTATTTAATTTTTTCTAGACTATGCTCTCCGCGTGTACAAACACAACTGTAAATATGGGCTTTCATCGTTTAAGAATTCCATACTACAACAGCGCATATCAATTCAAACAACGATCCTGCTTTCCCTCCCGAGGCCAATGTACTTATGATGAATTAGAGATATGCTGATGACATAGGTATTCATTGTTCAGTTGGGGATATTCTTGAACAAAAAATATCAACGTCCTCTGCCAAATTTCCCAAGACATAGGACTGAAGATAAACCTTTCCAAAAAAGAAACTATGATCTGGAATCAGTATGAGTGTTGTGATGGATCCATCCCTGAATCCACCCTAAAAAATGAGTATGTGGAAACAATAAGCACAAAAAATTTACGATACCTTCGTGTATGAATCACTTACAGTATAGGATATTGAACTTGAACATAGAATAGAGCCCGCTAGTGGTAGTTTTATCGAAAAATCACAAAATGTTACAAACTAAAACACTAACCTAAGAACTCGAATCATGTTCTTAAATAGTCTCGGAGACTTTCACGGAGATATTCACGTGGATATCATACTTGTTCAGAAATGTCGACTGTACACAATCGCTTTCGCAGATCAATAGTGAAAAAAAGGCTTTGAGAGAGTGAAGCTTATGGATATTGCCTTTGGCCATCCTTCTTTGAACATTGTGGGCTGGTGCTACAGATGCACAGAGAACGGTACCAACTAACAGAAATCACATCACTTGAGGATTACCAACAGCAGCAACGACCAAAATAGATAGCACATGTAACTCAATGAGGAAATAATGACGTAATCAAGATGTTGACCTCCTACACTACTTCAAATAGAAGGAAATCTCTTGCACTACTGGAAAGAGCGATAACACCTACTGGACTTGAGAAACTAGTTTTCCAGAAAAATTGTTTTAAGAGAAAGATTTTATAAACTTCAGCCGAAAGTAGCCATGGTCAAGCATATTAGCATTACCATTATGATATAAACTACGTACCCCCAATATTTTCTGTATAAATAAATTAATAAATAAATAAAGTGGAGGTACCTAAAATAAATTATCAAAGATTATTAAATAGAAAAACTTAATTGCATAAAAACACGACACTGAATCGTTCATCCATAATTATCGTTTAAGCAACCCCGGATCTTGTCAGATAATATCGGCGAATGAATATGTGGCTTTGGGGGTTTCTTCGAACGTGGATTATTCTTCCTAAGATGTAAGTAATCTTTTCTTTCCCCCTTATCGAGTGAGTAATGTCTTCCTCTCATTGCATGTCAGTTGGGTCGGCATGTCGGAGGCAGCTACTGACATTCAGTGAAGTTAAACTTGGTGGCTAGGGAAGGGGAGGTATCTTCCAGAGCAACCCGCAAATGTACTTAGCTTCTCTGAAGCTCTGATATAACAGTGAATGCAAGGTCAGTTTTGGTATGTGTTGTAACCTAGGGAAGGTTGGTAATAAATGATAATACTTAGGACATGAACAACACATATAAGATTCGCCAGCGGTGCGTGGAAGAAGTATTCAGCTGCTAGAAATGAATCAAATGAATTTCACAATGAATCTACCAACCGCCCCACGCGGTCAGATGTAGCACAAAGCCGAATTTAATGTGGGGTATCCGAGCCCGTGGGCTCGGCCAAAATTTTTCCGTAGAACCCATATAAAACGGGACCGAGTAACTGTTTTCCGAGACGAGACTCTACCCTTCGACATACCCTCGTCTGGGGATCTTCTCTGCCCGGAGGCAGAGAGTTTGACCATCACAGCTGGAGACGAATCTTTAACTGTAGGTAAACATACAATATTTACTACTGTATTTATGTGATTGGGGACATAACCATTATCATCCATAAGCATGCTATTAGATTGGTGCAAAAATAATGACGTAATAATGTCGTTTTTTGACGTATTTTTTAACGTCAAAACACGACATTATTACGTCATTATTTTGCACCAACCTAATACAACAGTATCATTGTGGGATTGCTCAGTACATACTGGGATCATTGCTGATCAACCGCTTTGAGAACGAAGGTTAAAATTTGAATCGAATTCAATTAAGGCTATCTGGTTACTCACTGGAGTGAATCTTGGCTCAACCACCTATTTACATGTCAGGACAGCAAACTAATCTTCAGTGAAGCAGCGATTCTGTACTTGGTGGCTAGGGGTTTATCCTCCAGGTCAACCCGCTGATGCACCTGACGTTTCTAAATCTTTGATGCAACACCGAAAGCAATACTGCATTATGAACTTTGACCCGATTTCTTAAGGGAACAAAGAAGGATGCAATAGTTGATCCGACGTTTCGTAATCTCGGCGCTCAAATTTTTAACATCCGAGAACATTAACGCCCAATCCCCAACCATTTAAACGAAATTTTTCTAAATCTCTCATTTCTTATTGCTTTTATTTCCTGATTAAATTCAAGTGTTGACGCTTATTTGATCTGATCTTATCATACCTCGGTCTTCAACGCCACCAGGCCGAATACCAGTTTAGTTAATACTCAGTAAGCGTTAGATATTCCATTCAAGGTCTCCATTCAGCCGTAGGAATGTCAACGGAAAATGATTAGATTAATCTCTATAAGTAAAAAGAATGAAGATTTTCTCCGTAACACAAGAGAAACAAATCACGTATTTTTGGCTTCTGCTGGCACAGTCACACAATCTGAATTTTTTAATTTAGTTTTGAATGTCGGCAATATATATATATATATATATATATATATATATATATATATATATATATATATATGACGAAATATATTTTTCAGGTGTGCTATGTTTATGGGATAAAGTGCTCAATATCAGAGATAGAGCGTATGTAAATATAAATATAAAAGTGAACATTGAAGTAAACAATCAGAGGGGACAGGCTGTTTCATACTGGACGCAATCATCAGGCCGCCTGACGATTGCATCCAGCATGAAACAGCCTGTCGCCTCTGAGTGTTGACTTCAATGTTCATTTATATATATATATATATATATATATATATATATATATATATGTGTGTGTGTGTGTGTCTGTGTGTATAAAAATATAAATATATATATATATATATATATATATATATATATATATATATATATATATATATATATATATATATATATGCAATTTTTTATATATATTATTTATATATTATATATGCGCAGTACTTATTGGAACCATATATAAATCCAAAATTAACAAATTAATCAGTTTGTCTGACGATCGCAAATACCGGGAAACCCAGGTTCACATACTCACATCAGTTCAACTATATATATATATATATATATATATATATATATATATATATATATATATATATATATATATATATATATATCTGTCTGTGTGCTTGTGTGTATGTATATATATATATATATATGTATGTATGTACATATATATGTATGTTTATTTATATATGTATGTATGAATGTACGTGTATATATATATATATATATAGGTTTGTATATGAATATGGATGTATATGTATATATATACGTATATAAATATGTATATATATGTATGTATATATATGAATGTATGTATATATATATATGCATATATATATATATGTATGTATATATATATGTGTATATATATATGTATATATGTATTTGTATATATATGTATGTATATGTATATATGTATGTGTGTATATATATATATGTATGTATATATATTTTTTTATTGTTATATGTTATTTATATAGATGTTCTGTTTATAATAAACAGTATTAAGAAGATTTACCAGACTCAGCGTCCGAGAAATTTTCATAGAAAATATGTCCCCCGACACGAATCGAACCTGTATCCTTCACGGAACCGTCATATAGCGTGAAGTGCTATACCAGTTTTCCTACAGAGGAGCGTCTGGGGAGCAAGGTCGATTTTACTGCTTTTAAACTACAAACTTCCCATGAGTTCTCTTGAACGTTCATATCGGCTCGAAGCGTACCTAAACGTAAACGAAATGACATCATACACTACGAAATGGACAAAGTCCGACAATTATTTTAATATATTATTGTTATACGTTATTTATATAGACACAAATATTTAAATAACGTATAACAAAATATATTAGGTTGATGCAAAAATAATGACGTAATAATGTCGTTTTTTGACGTATTTTTTAACGTCAAAGAACGACATTATTACGTCATTATTTTGGTACCAGCCTAATATATTAAAATAATAACAGGATACACTTGGTCCGATAGCCTTAGATGTGTAGAAGGAAAACTCAGAATTGAAATCCTGCGCAGGGCTCTTTGGGGACCTTGCGGCACACTGTGCCTCAGTTCTTTGTTTCCCAGTTGGTTCCTGTTATAATGGGGAACAATATAATCAAATTTCTGGGTGTAACCATAATCAAAATTTTATGTGTGCGTAGTCTAGCTGTTGATTCTAAGAACTGAGTTATCGAAAAAGACGGGATATACTAAAATATTCATATATATTTATGTATCTTCATACATATATATATATATATATATATATATATATATATATATATATATATATATATATATATAAAGTTTTCAACATCAAGTGAAGCCATGATTTCATTGTCGCGTTTTTCACTTTTTACGATTTACTTCTAATGTTGACTTAACACTGTATTTACTAGGAAGATAGGGAGTAATAAGTTGGTTAATGTCTTTTGTTAAATGACATACAGGAGTTGGAATTTGCGATATGATAGGACGGAGAGGATAGTTAGGTTTATGTGTTTTTATAATGACGTATATGTAGCCAGGTCTATAATCGCCAACAATTTTAGGGAGTTTTAAAGAGTTCTGTTCAGCATTATTAGCATTAATAAGTTTATTAAGCTTTGATTTTAGTTGGTTGGTCGGGTTCTTAATATATATATATATATATATATATATATAAATATATTAACGGTCCTAAGCTCTCCTCCTTGGTACCTTGACCGCATGAATTTAAGCCTTTTTAACAATTTGCAAAAAATTTACAGGAAATTTTTTTTCTTGCTATATATATATATATATATATATATATAATTACATGAATCATTCATTCAAAAAACAAATATAGAGGTTAATGATTTAAATGGCGAGAATACGTTTTCGCAAACAATTTCAATAAGGTACACTAACCCCGAACCTGTATATGAATGATATCCCTGTTTATAAATACCAGTTGCAGTTGTTTTTTGTGTTAATGACTCATGTAATTATAAATTGAACTGCACCTATAATCGAAATTAAAATAACTGATCCAACGTGCAACTTTCGGATAATAAGTGTGACATTACTGTAATTATTGAACAATATAGTTCATGACATTGATGGAAAATCTACCAGTAAAAAAGAATTCTCTTATTGCTATATTTGTACAAAAACGACCAACCTTAAAATTTAAAATTCAAACTCAGCGTTGCGACCGCACGTTCCAAAACAATAACACATTTCTCATAGCATTTTTTCGGATTACATCTCTATTTTCGTTGTCCTCTTATTACTGAGAAGTAAAAAACAAGAACAAATCTATTTCCATACCTGAGGATGTCTGTAGGAACAGACGAAAGTTTGTAAAAAATTAAAAAGACCTTATGCAACTGGAATTTATAAACAGGGATCATATCATTCATATACAGGTTCGGGGTTAGTGTACCTTATTGAAATTGTTTGCGAAGATGTATTCTCGCCATTTAAATCATTAACCTCTATATTTGTTTTTTGTATGAATGATTCATGTAATTATAAATTGAACTGCACCTTTAATCGAAATATATATATATATATATATATATATATATATATATACCCCAAAAAATTACCTCAACAAGCTGTTATGTACGCGGATATCATCAGCCCCTAAGTGTCTGTGTCACGGAGCATAGTTTTAAATTTATTTTCAATGTCAGTCCTCCTCTTGGGCAGAGTGCGTTCTGGGGAGGCTCCGTCAAAGTACAGGGTCACAACTGAGGAAAATTATACTGAGAGGTACCCAGCCTGGGGAAACAGTTGACTGAGGCCGCGCCCTCTCATCGCACCAGAGAAAGGGAAAAGGGCTCACACCAAGGCCAGTGTAACCGACGGCTGCAGGAGCTCGGTCAATTTTTGTTCCTAGCTCGGGTGTACGCCCTTGTGCTCTCCATATTAAACTGACCTTGTGTCACAACCTGACCTCGTTGGGGTGACAGTAAATACGAATTACTACGAGTAGATTGGTTCGCCTATTGCCCTGTTCACACTCCTTTCCCATTTATTGAACAGGAGTAGAGGTTTATCCCTTGTTTCCTTTTTAAGATTGGGTTTCCAGTTATTTCTAAAGTCTTCATATTCTAATTCCTTCAATATGTTTATATGGACTTTTGGCCTTGTTTTGGTGTAAGGGACCCGGCCCCAAAGTTTGCCAAAGTATTTTTGATACACCCTATTTATATATATTTATGTATTGTGATGAATAACACTTCAGAATTTATATTTATCGTAATCATTTTAATAAAAACAAATATTATAAACTAAAATTCACATTGTGTGTTTACCATATATCCAGAATATGTTACAAACATCGCTTAATTAATTCCAATTTTAATGTGAGAACATTAACATGAGTGAAAACAGAACCGACAAAAAAAAAAGTTCTTTCTAGACTCAGAAAATGGAAAATCTATCTCGGGGATAATAACCTTTGTTGTTTATTTCCTACTAGCTGCATGACCCGTCTTTGACTGGGTCTTTCATGACTGGGAATTTTTGCCTTTCATTTAGAGCAGTTTAAGTTTAAAGTCAGCCCACCCAAAAATCAATATTAGTAACAACATTTGGGTGCAACTGAGGCACACCTCGAATAGGGGGATGATTTAAAAATCTGAATTGGGGGGGGTATAATAATAAATATTAATATTGTAATAATTTAAACTATTTTTATTAGAGTTTTTATGAAAGATATATACCCAGGAACAGATAGTAAATAGTAAAACGTTGCTGAGAATTATAATGGACGGGAAGTAGTGGAGAGCCATTGTCGCCAACAATTTGGACTCAAAACCGACGCTGAAGAATTATCTATCAAACAAAAAAAATCAAAATCGTATGAAATGCGTAAAGAATATCCGATCACACACACATATACATACACAAGCATACATGCACACACATACATTTTGAGAATTTTATATATATATATATATATATATATATATATATATATATATATATATATATATATTCACCCGAGGAACCATCGACCAAGTTATGCACCTTGTCTTTTTCGTCGGGTTCCTTAAAGAAAGAATGAAATTGACGTGACTCGGCATAAAAGTTTGGGTGACAGAACTAATTTCATCTCGAGGGTAATTTGCAGTTCAAGTCTCGCGCTCTTTTTCTAATAAAAAATTCCCGAATAGTTCCATTTAGGTGTAAATGTATATATATATATATATATATATATATATATATTTTTTTTTTAAATTTTCACCCCAAGCAAAGCGGAAGTGCCACTAGAACACAAGGGGTTACAGAAAGTGGGAGCGAGAATAAAGAGGCGTGATAGAGGAAAGGATGAAGAGAAGGACGGGGAATAGATCAAGGCATTTGAAGATGTCGATTGACATTGCATTTAAATATTTGAAGATTATAGCTATCAGGAAAGCAATTAAGAGGAAGGGAGTTCCACAGACATGAAGCTATTGGAGTAGAAGACACGGCTACAATTAACCATTTCGGCAGTGACAGGGTGGGGCTGAGATACCAACCTAGTAGCACGCTTAAATTCATGCAGTTTGGGATCTAGCGAAAATAGCTGGTCGGCGCAGTTACCGTGAAAATATTTGCAGAAAAGACAGAGGGAGGCGACGGCATGTCTGTGAGAGAGCAACTGTAAACGAGATGCCAGATCAGGGCCAACCACATTGCATATCCGTCTCTGGATTTTGTTAAGGACCCTAAGACGAACAGCGGAGGCGCCAGACCGTATATGACTGCAATATTCCCTGTAAGGGCAAATGGTTGATTTATAGATTTGAAGGATGGACTTGGGTATATACTTAATTCGAAAATAGCAAAGAAATTTTGAGAAAATCTACCGTTTTGGAGTTATTGACAATAAAAGTTCGGACTCATTCGCGTCGCGGTGGGTGAAGTTGAAATTAATTCTGCACCCACCAAATTTCGAAAAGCAAAGCAAATATTTCACTCAGAAGCGCGTATTAATTAAATCTTGACAGTGAAAAGCCTTGACCGAGAAATTTCTCATTTTATGAATTGAGTTATATCCGTTGTGTATATCTTTCGTAATAAAACGTTAATTTCAGATCTAGAAAAAGAAATTGATCGTCCTCTACCTCCTTCTAATTCAGGTTTTACCAAACGCACAGGATTAAAACAGACAAACAATCAAAGAAAAAAGCACAAAAAATATTTACGAGCTCAGCGAATCGATCAGGTAGTTGGTTGGTTGGTTGGTTGGTTGGTTTTATTTGGCGGCATATCAACACATCTATGGGTTATTTAATGCCGAAATCTAAATATTTTGTACGTAATTTTATGCTTTTAACTAAAGATATTTTCTCCATAATTTTATACTTTCAAGGTAAAGGTATATTTTTTTTAGATATATAGTTTTTAAACCATTAAATATATAATGATACTTTTACTATAAAATGCACATATATATATATATATATATATATATATATATATATATATA
>OZ010599.1:59552373-59564873 GCA_963932145.1 Acanthosepion lycidas | reverse complement strand
TGCTTCTCTCCGTCATAATTGACCGGCAAACGTCGTGTCATTCAGACATGACTAGCCGATTAAATTAATATAATCGAAGAAATTTTCACCTGCCACTGATTCGTTTCCCGCTTTCTCTCTAAGAATATATATATATATATATATATATATATATATATATATATATATATATATATATATATATATATATATATATATATATATATATAATCGCTCTCTTTCTCCAGATGCGTATAAAAGAGGAATCTGTTTGTCTGCGTGCGTGTGATTTTGACTCTACTGACGCTTACTCAAGGCTTAATGAAAGAGTAGGATAAAGAAACACGGAATTTAGAAAAGAACAAAAACAATGTCGCTTCAGGAGAGCCATAGTTTTTTCCACATATTAATTGCCATCTTTGTCTAGTTGTATATGAGAGTTAAAGAATATGTGTATGTGTGTGTATCTCTCTTCTTCTCTCTCTCTCTCTCTCTCTTTGTTATAAAGAGAGTAGGGGAGAGATTTTGACTGCTATTTACATTCGATGAAGGCTTACTGGAAGAGTTTTATAAAGAAAAACTGCATTTTAAAGTTAGAGAATAGAAATAAAACTAGAGAATAAATAGTAAATCGGTTCAAGAGAAGGAAGCTTCCTAATTCCAAGACGAGATGAAGTCAACGGAAAACCACTCCAATATCTTTCTCGAGAATGCAGGTCAATTTTTGAATAATAAAGACAGCGAAAGCTGTGAAGAGTCATAATCGTCCACAACTGCTGATTTGTGGAACAGGCTCACTCACACACAGACACACATACACTGAGTTTTTATCTCTGATATGCCTCGAGAGAAAGAGGGTGATTAATATGTGGAGAAATCTGTGGCTATTCTTGATCGCTTATGTCCTGAAACGACATGTCATTTAAAAGGCAGTTTTTCTTTATAACACTCTTTCAAGCCTTCATCGAATGCCGATAGCAGTCAAAATCTCCCCCTACTCTCTCTATATCACAGAGAGAGAGAGAGAGAGAGAGAGAGAGAGAGAGAGAGAGAGAGAGAGAGAGAGACATACGCACACATACACATTCTATAACTCTCATATAGACAAAGATGGCAATTGATATGTGGAAAAATCTATCTTTATTTATTTTCTAATTTTTAATGTCTTTTAATATGTCGGCATTGTGAGTTGTCTCCACTTTATTTATTTTTTTTAATATATCGGTATTGTTTTATTAATATGTCTTTAATATGTTTTTTAATATGTTTTTTTAACAACACTAAATATGTTTTATTGGCAAACCAAGAAACTATTTACCTTGTTCTGACTATTATCCTCATCTTTGCTGTATTATTCACGACATTTCGGCCGTTGTACACTTCCGGTGTCTTCCGGTTATTGGAATTTCGAATTGGACCCTTTATTTCATCCACCGGTGTAGAGTTCCCTAACTAAACACTCTAATCTACTCTAACCCAATCCCACACTTGACCCCTTCGCTCTTATTCCGATCTTCAGTTTTCTTTCATGATCATAAGATGACGGGTATAAAGTTAGGGGTTTATTGGGTTAATAGGTAGAGTGAACGAACCTGAAACCCTTCATCGCAAACCTCTCCATAACTACACGTAGCTGACAAAAGAAATCCCGTAACACTCTGTATATATGAATTTAATTTAATTTCTCCTTCTGTATACTTCTGAATAAGTTGTTCTGTATAGACACCCCCCCACCCCGCACCTAATAATATTTATTTATCATTCAAATACTTTTGGTGATAATAATAACGATCTTTTCCTATAATTTTTTAGATGAGGTTTTGTTACTATTTACATTGTTCGGACTGTTGTCCTCATCTTTATTCCTGCATTCACGGCCTTTAGACCGTTGTACGCTCCAGCCTTCTTCAGGTGATATTCAGGTTACCAAATAAACATAGCTGAGTGGATAAACTCGTTGGCTGGTTGATTGATCCAAAAATAACTTGACCCAAAGAATTCCGAGTTCAATCCCTGGCCAGAGCAGAGAGAACAAAAAAA
This sequence comes from Acanthosepion lycidas, assembly GCA_963932145.1. Classification (NCBI taxonomy): domain Eukaryota; kingdom Metazoa; phylum Mollusca; class Cephalopoda; order Sepiida; family Sepiidae; genus Acanthosepion; species Acanthosepion lycidas. Next base: position 59,562,854 of record OZ010599.1, on the reverse strand, counting down.
AAAAAAAAAATTGGACAGTTATCAAGGAGAATTAAGTGAAACTGGGATATACAAAGGTGTAACTAGAACAATCTACCCCTATGGACTTAATAAAGTTTTCATATGTTCTGTCAATGGCATTCTCAGTATCCTTCTGTAGAACCGAATCTCTGTTGCCTCAATCATCCTCTTCGTCCACGAGGAAATTTGTCTAACATTCGCTGTCATGAAATAGGATCGATATTACATAGATTACTTGATAATCCCTGTTCCCTAATTAAACACCCTAATCTACTCTAGCCCAATCCCATACATGACTCCTTCGCTCTTACTCTGATCTTTACTTTCCTTTCATGGTCATAAGATGACTGTCTATACTTTTGAGATGACGTTTTGTAACTATTTACATTGTTCGGATTGTTGTCCTCATCTTTATTGCTATATTCACGACGTTTCAGCCGTTTACACTTCGGCCTTCTTCAGGTGACTGGAATTTCGAATTGAACCCTTTATTTCATGGAAACCTTCTACAGGGAAAAAATCTGACCCGTCAGTCATCTATCACGCATGGCACACAACTGACTGAATTATTTCTTATTGTTTTTATAATGAATAGGCTCAATAAAGACACTGGAAGACGGTTCATTGGCAAGACAATAAATTACAATAGGTCTTTTTTTTTTATATCTTTCAGTTATGTGCCATGCGTGATACACGCTTAGGCGATCATGTATCTTGCGATACATGACTGACGAGGCAGTTTTTTTCCCGCAGTAGGTTGCCATTTCTTTCTGCGGTAGAGCAGTTGCCATGCAAGGCTATAAAACCCGGTCTGTCCTGCTATTTACCTATAACCGGAAGAAGAAGAAGATTCATACATTTCCCAAGGCTATTAGCACGTAAGTGAATTTCAGTCAGTTATGTGTTATGCTTAAGCGATCATGTATCTTTCGATACATGACTGACGAGGCAGTTTTTTCCCCGCAGTAGGTTGCCATTTCTTTCTGCGGTAGAGCAGTTGCCATGCAAGGCTATAAAACCCGGTCTGTCCTGCTATTTACCTATAACCGGAAGAAGAAGAAGATTCATACATTTCCCAAGGCTATTAGCACGTAAGTGAATTTCAGTCAGTTATGTGTTATGCTTAAGCGATCATGTATCTTTCGATACATGACTGACGAGGTAGTTTTTTTTCCCCGCAGTAGGCTGCTATATCTTTCTGCAGTAGACCAGTGGCCATCCAAGGCTATAGAACCCGGTCTGTCCTGCTGTTTACCCATAACCGGAAGAAGAGAAGAAGAGGATTCATACCTTTCCTAAGGGTATTAGCACATAACTGACTGAAATTCAGTGATACACGCTTAGGTGATCATGTATCTTTCGATACATAACTGACGAGGCAGATTTTTTCCCGTAGTAGGTTGCCATTTCTTTCTGTGGTAGACCAGTTGACATCTAAAGCTATAGAACCAGGTCTGTCCTGCTATTTACCCATATCTGGGGGGAGAAGAAGAGGATACATACCTTTCCCAAGGGTATTAACACGTAAGTGAATTACAGTAAGTTATGTACCATGCGTGATACACGCTTAGGCGATAATGTATCTTTCGATACATGACTGACGAGGCAGATTTTTTTTTCTGCAGTAGGTTGTCATTTCATTTCGTGGTAGACCAGTCGACATCCAAAGTTATAGAACCCAACCTGTCCTGTTAATTACACATAGCTGGAGGGAGAAGAAGAGGATTCATACCTTTCCCAAGAGTATTAGCACGTAAGTGAATGTGTAATGGATTCAACTTGAATTCGAACTCGGCTTTCCGATTTCTCATACTTTCTTTAAATACGAATTTTCTATTTGTTCGAGCGTTAGGCCAGAACTACTATTACAGTGTAACCCGGATATAAGAGAAACACGGATATAAGAGATATTTTATCTGGTCCCAAATTAGAGCCATACTTACCTAAACAAAATAGACCAAACCCGGATATAAGAGAAACCCCCCGGATATAAGAGACTTATTCTCCGGTCCCGACAACTCTCTTATATCCGGGTTACACTGTATTAACAGATTTGCAGGCGTCGCATGCGATGAACACTTTACAGCCTTCATTTTCTGGTATTTACCCATTTAAGGCATTATTACCAATGGATATAACAGCCTGAGCAGTATTTACATTATTCGGAGCTCATCTTTGTCGCCATATTTATCACAACGTTTCGGCCGTTGTACGCTCCGGCCTTCTTCAGGTGGTTGGAATGTCGAACTGAACCCTTTATTTCGATCACTGGGGTAGACTGTTCTAGTTCCACGTGCCATGTTTGATGGATGTCAATCCTCAAGGACACATGGCACAGTGAATAAAGGCGTTGGTTAGATCCAGTGACAGGACCCAAAGAGTGTGAGTTCAATACCCGGTTAAGGCAGTGGAGAACTTTCAGAGGGAAAATTAGCAGGAGATAACTGACATCCATCAAACATGATGAGGACAATAGTCCGAATAATGTAAATACTGTACATAATACCTCATCTCAGAAATATAGATAACAGCCTGAGTTAACCGTTATTTCTCGCATTTTAAAACCTTTCTAGATTTTATCACAACCTTTCGACTGCTTTTTTATATTAAAGTTAACTTAATACAATCAAGCTCGAAGGTTACTGCTAAAATGAGTTAATGTTATTGTTATGATGAATAAGGCTTGAACGGAAAAGGAGGTGGTAGGTAGTGAACATCAGAAGGATAAGTAGGATAGATAACGATTTACGTAAAGCGGTTAAGAATATAGTGTTTAGTGCAAACTTGTAAGCCGCATACGATATAAATTCTTCTTACTAGTTTCGCCCGAATGTCCTCTCCCCTTAGCACGAAATCTTATTGTTTTTAGAACAACGTTTCGACCGACACATTCGTCATCCTTCTTCAGTCGCATGCAGGCTCAGTAAGGAAATTTGAAACAGAGCAACATTAAAAACGGTTCATTGGCAAGCCAAGAAATTACAATAGATCTTTCTTTTTTTCTTTACTTCCTTTAAATACGAAATTTCTATTTGTACTTCTAGCGTTTTGCTAGCACTAGTAGTACTAACAGGTGTGCAGGCGTTGCATGGGAAGAAAAATTTACAGCCATCATTACCTTCATTCCTATTTTCGGCATTATTGCCAATGACTATAACAGCCTTACTGCTATTACTAATACGGCCACAGGCGTTGTATAGGATGAACAATTTACTGCTTTCATTACATTCATTCCTATTTTCGGCATTATTGCCAATGAATATAACAGCCTTACTGCTATTACCAATACGGCCACAGGCGTTGTATAGGATGAACAATTTACTGCTTTCATAACATTCATTCCTATTTTCGGCATTATTGCCAATGAATATAACAGCCTTACTGCTATTACTAATACGGTCACAGGCGTTGTATAGGATAAACAATTTACTGCTTTCATTACATTCATTCCTATTTTCGGCATTATTGCCAATGAATATAACAGCCTTACTGCTATTACTAATACGGTCACAGGCGTTGTATAGGATAAACAATTTACTGCTTTCATTACATTCATTCCTATTTTCGGCATTATTGCCAATGAATATAACAGCCTTACTGCTATTACTAATACGGTCACAGGCGTTGTATAGGATAAACAATTTACTGCTTTCATTACATTCATTCCTATTTTCGGCATTATTGCCAATGAATATAACAGCCTTACTGCTATTACTAATACGGTCACAGGCGTTGTATAGGATAAACAATTTACTGCTTTCATTACATTCATTCCTATTTTCGGCATTATTGCCAATGAATATAACAGCCTGACTACTATTAATAATAGGGCTGCAAGCGCTGCATGGGATAAACACTTTATACGGGAACTGTAACTCTTATATCCAATCTGCTGTTAAAGATGATGGGAAAATGGTCGGCTCTTTGTACCGCTCCATTAAATATATGACTTCTTCTGCTCTACTCTATCTTTACAAGAGCCAAATCAGATTTAAAAGTGGAGCATTGCAGACATATCTAGGTTGGAGCTGTCAAAAAAGGTCTACGCATTATTTTCCATCCTAAAACCCTTTTCCCATGAACGAAACGTTCCGAGACTCTCGTTTCGCTGTCGCTAATCCCATGGCATGCGTTCCGACTAGATACATTTCTTTCCTTAGTCATACCACCCCTGACCTTTACAACTGGGACCCGCCATGTTAGATGCACAAGGATGAATCATCTCCCATTCCTTTTAATTCCTATAGCAAAAACTAAGTTCCATACCCACTACTACATTGTTAAATAAACTTCCGACAGTATGTTTTTTCAATCACGACAATCTTGGCTGTTGTGGTTTCCTCACTCTATATTAGACTCTTCCGCCTACTATAAGTTTAGTAGGAGAGAAGGTTCGGGGAACAGTGAATAGATTGAGCTCTAGTTCATTCGAGACACTGTTACTAGTCGTGTAATACTCTTCTGGTGTACTTAACCATTTACTTGATCACAATACTGACCTATTTAAATCTAGTCTTAAATATTATCTTTCCTTGCCCTTTTTTACGCTCATTCTACACCACGCAGTAACACGCAGTTTGGTAAAACACTGAATGGGTTTCGTTCTCTGATGGTCAGGATTTTATTTTGCAACAAGTATTTGCAAACAAAGGATTTTATCATGTATCTCGTGTATCATGCGAGTCCCTTTTTTGAGAAACCAAATTAAAATAGACTAACCTCTTTTCCTCTGTCTCTTTATCTCATCTTCTCGTTAAATAAGTTAAAAAAAATGTAAAAGAGAATGATAAAAGTATCGTTAGTAACGCTATACTCGTTGCGTAAACACGTACAGCCAGAAACAACGGATCGAGAAACAGGAAAACATCTTATAAACGTAAACAATGGAAAAGATGCATTTTCGTTATGTTTGTATTTTATAATACGATACTAATATGTAAATATTACATGCATTATTATTGGATACAGTTAAGGAAAATATCGGTTTTATCAAAACCCAGCTCTACTTTTTGACTGCTAGTAAATGGATATATAGTTTGGTCAAAAGCGTAGCCAGGAACAGCAGTACATACGCTAATTTAATATCTCGTATCTTATGCGACCCTCTTAAAATTAGCTTCAAAATTAACCTCTTTTCCTTTAGCTCTTTATCCCATCTTCTATTTAAATAAGTTAGAAAAGTAGAAGAGAAAGATAAAAAGAATCGTTTGTAACGCTATACTCGTTGCGTAAACGCGTACAGCCATAAACAACCAAACGAGAAACAGGTAAACATCTTATAAAGTAAACAATGGGAAAGATGCATTTTTTTTATGTTTGCATTTTATAATATGATACTAATATGTGAATATTACATGCATTATTATTGGATACAGTTAAGCAAAACATCGATTTTATCAAAATCATGTTTATTTTAAATACAGCTGTACTTTTTGACTACAGTAAATGAATATATAGTTCGGTCAACGGCGTAGCCAGGGCCAGCAGTACATACGCTAATTTTATATCTGGCGTATGATGTGACCCCCTTAAAATTAGCTTCAAAATTAGGTTTTCAAAAGTAGCATGATACGCGAGTAGATACGGTACTTATAAATCAACCTAATTTTATCGCCAACAGTATGCAAGAAGACGAAATGAAATCTAATTTGATCTATTGGAGATTAGGGTTGATACATGTGTCCTCCCTCCGCTGTTTCTGTGTCAACAGTTGCTCCACCTTTAGAATAAAAAAGGGGATCAATAGAATTTATACCTAATCAAGTGATACAATAGGCAAAGAGTTCACCTGATTCAGGTCACTAATCCTTATTTTTTCTGCTGGTCACGAAGTCTTCTTCCGTTAAGCTGGGCTAGAAGGTATATATTTCCTCCATATTTGATGACTATCTACATTTAATGTTTAATCTGATGTCATCGACTTTAAGTGCCGGATCAGTAATTACATTCACAATGATCAACGAACCCCCCTCTTATCATATGTCTCATCGGTTTATACCAACAAGCTGGTGACGTCATTTGATCTGTAATCGGCAAGAAATGCCAACAAAATCGAACTTTAATACTTCGATAGCGGGCAATTTTTAGCCAGTGATTACTTCATAAATATTTAAAGAAATGATTTGCTACTGATAGTCTTTATCAAAATGGAAGTGTTTTGAAGAGTCTATGACGTAGCCAGTGCCTAAAATATATTACAATCATTACTGATGTTTGATTACAGGAAAGTCTTCTTTCTTCTTCTTCTTCTTCTTTCTTCTTTCTTAATCTTCTTCTTTCTTCTTTCTTCTTCTTTCTTCTTCATCTTCTTCTTCTTCTTTCTTCTTTCTTAATCTTCTTCTTCCTTCTTCTTCTTCTTCTTCTTTCTTCTCCTTTCTTCTTCTTCTTTCTTCTTCTTCTTTTTTCTTCTTCATCTTCTTCTTCTTCTTCTTCTTTCTTCTTCATCTTCTTCTTCTTTCTTCTTTCTTAATCTTCTTCTTCGTCTTCTTTCTTCTTTCTTCTTCATCTTCTTCTTCTTTCTTCTTTCTTAATCTTCTTCTTCTTCGTCTTCTTTCTTCTTTCTTCTTCTTCTTCTTCTTTCTTCTTCTTCTTCTTCTTTCTTCTTCATCATCTTCTTCTTCTTTCTTCTTTCTTAATCTTCTTCTTCTTCTTCAATTGTTAGACGAACTGAAAGTCGAAAACAGTTTTTTTTTCATTAGAAAACCATTCGTTGCCGTTCAAATAGAACAGTTACATGTTCATCTCTAACCTTTCTTGTTCTCCTTTGAAACCATATAAATCGAGGTTTAGTTTATGATTTACAGGAATGACAGTTTCAACTTCTTGTTAGTCAGTTGGTTGATTCTTTAAACTGAAAGTACAAAATAGTTTTCACTCTTTTGTAATTAGAACGTCCTTTGAATAGAATAATTACGTGCTCTCTTCTCATTTTGTTCTTCTTTCAGTCCATATAAATTGAAGTTTATGATTTACAAGAATGACGGTCTCAACTTCTTGTTAGTCAATTGTTGATGCTCTTAACTGAAAGAGGAAGAAATGGAAGAAATGAATAAAGAAGAAGAAGAAGAGAAAGAAATGAAAAAAGAAAAAGGGGTAAGTAAAGAAGAATAAAAAGAGGAAGAAGTGACTAAAGAAGAAGAAAAGGAAGATGTGACTAAAGAAGAAAAAAAGGAAGATGTGACTAAAGAAGAAGAAGAAGAAAAGGAAGATGTGACTAAAGAAGAAGAAAAGGAAGATGTGACTAAAGAAGAAAAAAAGGAAGATGTGACTAAAGAATAAGAAAAGGAAGAAGTGACTAAAGAAGAAGAAAAGGAAGATGTGACTAAAGAAGAAAAAAAGGAAGATGTGACTAAAGAAGAAGAAGAAGAAAAGGAAGATGTGACTAAAGAAGAAGAAAAGGAAGATGTGACTAAAGAAGAAGAAGAAAAGGAAGATGTGACTAAAGAAGAAGAAGAAAAGGAAGATGTGACTAAAGAAGAAGAAAAGGAAGATGTGACTAAAGAAGAAGAAGAAAAGGAAGATGTGACTAAAGAAGAAAAAAAGGAAGAAGTGACTAAAGAAGAAGAAAAGGAAGATGTGACTAAAGAAGAAAAAAAGGAAGATGTGACTAAAGAAGAAGAAGAAGAAAAGGAAGATGTGACTAAAGAAGAAGAAAAGGAAGATGTGACTAAAGATGAAGAAAAGGAGGATGTGACTAAAGAAGAAGAAGAAAAGGAAGATGTGACTAAAGAAGAAAAAAAGGAAGATGTGACTAAAGAAGAAGAAGAAGAAAAGGAAGATGTGACTAAAGAAGAAGAGAAGAAAAGGAAGATGTGACTAAAGAAGAAGAAAAGGAAGATGTGACTAAAGAAGAAGAAAAGGAAGATGTGACTAAAGAAGAAGAGAAGAAAAGGAAGATGTGACTAAAGAAGAAGAAAAGGAAGATGTGACTAAAGATGAAGAAAAGGAGGATGTGACTAAAGAAGAAGAAAAGGAAGATGTGACTAAAGAAGAAGAAAAGGAAGATGTGACTAAAGAAGAAAAAAAGGAAGATGTGACTAAAGAAGAAAAAAAGGAAGATGTGACTAAAGAAGAAGAAGAAGAAAAGGAAGATGTGACTAAAGATGAAGAAAAGGAGGATGTGACTAAAGAAGAAGAAGAAAAGGAAGATGTGACTAAAGAAGAAAAAAAGGAAGATGTGACTAAAGAAGAAGAAGAAGAAAAGGAAGATGTGACTAAAGAAGAAGAAGAAGAAAAGGAAGATGTGACTAAAGAAGAAGAAAAGGAAGATGTGACTAAAGAAGAAGAAGAAAAGGAAGATGTGACTAAAGAAGAAAAAAAGGAAGAAGTGACTAAAGAAGAAGAAAAGGAAGATGTGACTAAAGAAGAAAAAAAGGAAGATGTGACTAAAGAAGAAGAAGAAGAAAAGGAAGATGTGACTAAAGAAGAAGAAGAAAAGGAAGAAGTGACTAAAGAAGAAGAAAAGGAAGATGTGACTAAAGAAGAAGAAAAGGAAGATGTGACTAAAGAAGAAAAAAAGGAAGATGTGACTAAAGAAGAAGAAGAAGAAAAGGAAGATGTGACTAAAGAAGAAGAGAAGGAAGATGTGACTAAAGATGAAGAAAAGGAGGATGTGACTAAAGAAGAAGAAAAGGAAGATGTGACTAAAGAAGAAGAAGAAGAAGAAGAAGAAAAGGAAGATGTGACTAAAGAAGAAGAAAAGGAGGATGTGACTAAAGAAGAAGAAGAAGAAAAGGAAGATTCGACTAAAGAAGAAGAAGAAGAAGAAGAAGAAAAGGAAGATGTGACTAAAGAAGAAGAAAAGGAAGATGTGACTAAAGAAGAAGAAAAGGAAGATGTGACTAAAGAAGAAAAAAAGGAAGATGTGACTAAAGAAGAAGAAGAAGAAAAGGAAGATGTGACTAAAGAAGAAGAGAAGGAAGATGTGACTAAAGATGAAGAAAAGGAGGATGTGACTAAAGAAGAAGAAAAGGAAGATGTGACTAAAGAAGAAGAAGAAGAAGAAGAAGAAAAGGAAGATGTGACTAAAGAAGAAGAAAAGGAGGATGTGACTAAAGAAGAAGAAGAAGAAAAGGAAGATTCGACTAAAGAAGAAGAAGAAGAAGAAGAAGAAAAGGAAGATGTGACTAAAGAAGAAGAAAAGGAAGATGTGACTAAAGAAGTAGAAGAAGAAAAGGAAGATGTGACTAAAGAAGAAGAAAAGGAAGATGTGACTAAAGATGAAGAAAAGGAAGATGTGACTAAAGAAGAAGAAGAAGAAAAGGAAGATGTGACTAAAGAAGAAGAAAAGGAAGATGTGACTAAAGAAGAAGAAAAGGAAGATGTGACTAAAGATGAAGAAGAAGAAGAAGAAGAAGAAGAAAAGGAAGATGTGACTAAAGAAGAAGAAAAGGAGGATGTGACTAAAGAAGAAGAAGAAGAAGAAAAGGAAGATGCGACTAAAGAAGAAGAAGAAGAAGAAGAAAAGGAAGATGTGACTAAAGAAGTAGAAGAAGAAAAGGAAGATGTGACTAAAGAAGAAGAAAAGGAAGATGTGACTAAAGAAGAAGAAGAAGAAAAGGAAGATGTGACTAAAGAAGAATAAAAGGAAGATGTGACTAAAGAAGAAGAAAAGGAAGATGTGACTAAAGAAGAAGAAGAAGAAAAGGAAAATGTGACTAAAGAAGAAGAAAAAAAAGATGTGACTAAAGAAGAAAAAGGAAGAAGTTGCTAAAGAAGACGAAGAAGAAAAGTAGGAAGTGACTAAAGAAAAAGTAATTAAAGTAGTAGATGAATAAGTCCATGTAAATTGAGGTTGAGTTTATGATTTAAAGGAACGAACAGCCCCAGCCACTTCTTTGAGGATCTTGATGCAACTAGTTGCAGCTTTAAAGTTCACAAAACACAGAAATGGTAGCCTCAACCTGATGCTTTAAATTGAAAGTAGAAAACAGTTTTCACTCTTTTGTGACTAGAACTTTCTTTGAATAGAACTCTTCCATGTTCTCTTCTTTTGTACTCCTTTCAGAACATATGAATCGAGCTTGCTTTTATGATTTGCAGGAATGAGCAACCGATTCCATTTCCTAACCAATTGGTTGATGCTTTAAACTAAAGTTGCAAAATGGATTTCACTTTTTTCTCATGAGAACGTCGTTCCTCGCCTTGCCAATAGTAACGGTGATAATATTTAAAACTAATAAATTGCTAGATCGTTTATACAAAACCTTTGTAACAACATAAACGCCTTTCACGGTTTTGTGGAAGTAGCTGAACGTTCTTGAGTGTACAAAAAACTGCATTTATTTGTGGTCAACCAAGCAACATAAGATTAATGATTTATTACATGAGAGAACCTCGAAATTTTGTTTGTAAGTGATTTTGCTACCTATATTGACTTTATTTAAATTCTATTATCCTACAGCGATCAAGGAAACTAACACAACAAAATTTTGACCTTCTCTCATAGAAAGAGAGATCAAAACAACGAAGGGTCAGATCAA
>OZ010599.1:59464873-59547373 GCA_963932145.1 Acanthosepion lycidas | reverse complement strand
CAAATAAATATTTGCTCAATTTAATTTAAGGTGTAGACAAAACAATGCTTAACGTGGTTAGACAGAGCTAAGAAATATATGTTAATATATATACATATACCTACGTTCGAAGTGCAAATTAAACTTTTGTTGTCTACCAATTCATTGAATATAAGTATTGTATTTTAATCATACTAGTAGGCTCCTTTAGAGATAGTTCTAAAATGTATTCAAAAATATTTAAAAAAAAAATAGAATTTTAAAATTAACCTATTGTTGAATATGTATATATGATTATTTCACACACACACCTCAAAAATCTAACCTATATTTTTCACTTTTCTGCTTTAGCTTAGACCTGTCTTTTGATTGGTCAAACAGGACATGCCGATAAAATAATGAAATCATGTTCTTTCCACCTTCTTAAATTCTTCAGTAAAATACCATTCTGTTTTAAAAAGTAAATCATTTTCATCAAAAGTTACCTAACATCGCTTGATAATGGAACAAATTTAAAGTTCCGAAACAGAAATTTTAGTGTCGCGATGTAAAATATTATTTAAATAAAAATATTATTAAAATATTATGCCCTATGTTGTATGGAGCACCTTTTTTTCTTTTTTTTTCTTTTTTTAAAGTATATGTTAAAGAACTGTGGATTCTTAATCTGACTGTTTTTTCTCTTTATATATATATATATATATATATATATATATATATATATATATATATATATATTCAAGAAAGTCTGGCTGAATAATATGGACATATTAATTCTATTTCTTTTTATTTTAATCCTCTCGAATTCTCTGAAGCGTCTTCTTAGTGTTGATATTAAGTAGTTTTTTCTTTTTTTTCATTTTCAAAAGTAGTTTCAATCTCATCGGATAGTTGTGATTTTTTGTTAATACGTAGGAAACGCGTAAGCTATCTTTTAAACATCTTTCGTTAAACATGAAAGACTAAGAAGGTTTAATCAACTTTTTATGTAATTTTTTACAGCATCCTTACCTTTTTCCGTTTGGCAGGAGTAAAGGAGTATATATATATATATATATATATATATATATATATATATATATATATAATTTATTCGAAAATTATAACATAAATATGTTATAAAATCACTACAAAAATAGCCATTTTGTTTCAACACTTCTGGTGTCTTATCAAGTGATGGACTTGAATGTAGAACCTTGTATATATATATATATATATATATATATATATATATATATTACGGCAAAAAACATAATTACCTCAGCATGAATATACTCTATTTCGGTCTGAACCCAAACGTCTTCAGCTCTTAAGTGTTTGTCTGGAAGAAGGGATTAGAATTTATTTTCAATATCAATATATTTTCAAATATATATGCTCTATGATAATAAAGACATTGAGGTCTCTGTTGATCAGTTTTAATATTTGTTATTACTAGCATCTACCTGGATTATATACCAGCGGATCTATTACCTGTCATATATATATATATATATATATATATATATATATATATATATAAATGTAATGAAAAACAAACCACTTTAAGGTACCATTACGATATATATATATATATATATATATATATATATATATAACACTAATGTATATATGTAAAGAATATATAGATATATTTAATATATGGGAGAAAATGATATATAGATTTTTATATACCAGAACAATGTAAAGTATAAAAGAATTTAAATTGGCTAAAAATATTCCCAAACATATTCAGTCAGTGTCATACATGATACACGCTTGAGTGGTAATGTCTCTTTCGATTCAAGTCTCTCGAGGCAGAATATTTTACCGCAGTTGCCATTTCATTCTACGGTAGACTGGTTGCCAACCAAGGCTATATGGTCCAGTGTGTCATGCTATTCAAATCCATAGCAGGGAGAAGGAATTCATAATTTACTGAAACCCGATTGGAATTCGAACTTTCTCATTCCTAGCCGATACCATACAAACACATATTAAAAAAAAAAAAAAAATTTAAATTTAGATTTAAAATTTCAGCGGCCCTTCCACTTTGAGTAAATGTGTAATTACATCAAGTAAAATAGCACTTTACTCCGATGAAGTCCTTAAGGATCAAACGCGTCCCATGAAAAAAAAATTTCCACTTTGTCATTAATTTTCCTAATATTTAATACAAAAAGAGAAGAAGGTAAAGCTAAGGAGTGAGTGTAAAGTGAAAAAAAAAAAAAAAAAAAAAAAACGAGGAAAAGGACAAATAATCACAGCACCCAACACGTACGCACATCTGCACAGACAGGCACATGGCCACAAGCGTGTAAACGCACACAGAAACACAAACAATACGGAAAAGACTTACACCAATGATATGTCCCTAAAAAAACACAAAATCGAGAAATATAAACAGTAAATTCCTGATATCTCGTGACAAGTGGATGAACGTATCCGCCTACGAAACTCTGGAGTCGGGATGCTGATGTAACATCAATCAGCTAAGTGACAAACTTTTACTCCTATATATGTATTCGACACATGAGGGTCAAGCAGCCCAGTTCTTAGGAAACGACAGCCCAAATACCATCACATACGATTATAGTGGTGAAGGTTTCGTGCAGGACCATCCACACTTTTTGAAGGGCCGAATACAGAGACCTGGTGCACTATGTGCCACAAGGTCCCCAAACGACCCTCCGCAGGTTTTGAATTCAGAGTTGTCCTCTTAGACCAGTTGCCATCCGCGGCTATAGAACCCAGTCTGTCTTGCTATTTACCCATAGCTGGAAGGAGAAGAAGAGGATTAATACCTTTCCCAAAGTTATTAGCACGTAAGTGTATGTAATGGATTCGACTGGAATTCGAACTATATATATATATATATATATATATATATATATATATGATAGGATAAAGAACAAGTAGGAAATAGTTCTCAATCTAACATGTTTCACTTTATTAAAGCTTCGTCTGAGATCAAGATAGAAATGATATAAAATGATAAAAAGCAAAGAGACGTAGATTAATGGTACGTTGTTTTTGATTATTTCTTATTGGTTAGATACGTGTCACGTGTAATGACCTAACAGATAATCAAATAAGTGTAAGAAAACATTCAGACTAATAAAGTGTGTAAAATTTAGTGAGATGCGGCAGCATCTTTTGAAAAAATTTGCTTGGTTTGAATTTTCATTAAAGTAAATTTCGAGCGTATTTTGTATATATTATATATATGTATTCATAGATTATATATACATATATGTAGGTATGTTTATATAACTAATGTAAGTACGTATCCATGTGTCTTTGTGAGATAAACAGTTTACCTGTTCATTTTGATGACTTTCACTGATATCCAGTAAATCGTTGTTGAAACCTTTGTTGCAGACCAGTTCTAAATTAATATTGACAAGTCGTTTTTCGCTTCTTTTGAAAATCGAACTAAATCCGCGCCGCGTGCATAATAATTTCCAAAGTAACCAACGTTCAAATTTTATTACCTACCAATATCAATTAGTGGTCACTGTCAGTTAGACTCTGAGGCACTGGACACAATCAGCACGTCCCATACAAATCCCCGAAGCGGAGACTTAGAGCTTGGTCAAATAAGACCTAAGCTGGCCGATCGAAAAAAAAAAAAAAAAAAAAAAAAAAATTCAGCTGCATAAAAAGTCTTAGCAGTCTGACATTTTCCTTCGGGTTCTCCATTTATGCACAAGGAATACGGCGAGAAAAAGACCAAAATGTCAGAATACATTTTTTTTTTTTTTTTTTTTTTTGTGGTTGAAGAATAAATGCAAACCATTTGAAGCAATAACATTAAGAGGCAAATCGTTTGAAATCGTGGCTGCAGAAACGAGAACATGAAACAAGGAGAGTTATAAATCTTTTTTTGTCCCCCGGCGACATGGCACGCGAAAAAGAAAAAAAAACAAAAAACTACAGATCTTCACCTATCCTTCCCTCTGTTCCCTACTATCTATCTATCTATCTATCTATCTATCTATCTATCTATCTATCTGCACATCTTCATCTATCCTTCCCTCCGTCCCCCACTAATGATTCTATCTATCTATCTATCTATCTATCTATCTATCTATCTATCTATATTTTCTACATATCTTCATCTATCCCTCCCTCCGTCCTATCTATCTATCTATCTATCTATCTATCTATCTATCTATCTATCTATCTATCTATCTATCTATCTATTCTACATATCTTCATCTATCCCTCCCTTCGTCCCATCTATCTATCTATCTATCTATCTATCTATCTATCTATCTATCTATCTATCTATCTATCTATCTATCTATCTGCACACCTTCATCTATCCTTCCCTCCGTCCCCCACTAATGATTCTATCTATCTATCTATCTATCTATCTATCTATCTATCTATCTATCTATCTATCTATCTATCTATATTTTCTACATATCTTCATCTATCCCTCCCTCCGTCCCATCTATCTATCTATCTATCTATCTATCTATCTATCTATCTATCTATCTATCTATCTATCTATCTATCTGCACATCTTCATCTATCCTTCCCTCCGTCCCCCACTAATGATTCTATCTATCTATCTATCTATCTATCTATCTATCTATCTATCTATCTATCTATCTATCTATATTTTCTACATATCTTCATCTATCCCTCCCTCCGTCCTATCTATCTATCTATCTATCTATCTATCTATCTATCTATCTATCTATTCTACATATCTTCATCTATCCCTCCCTCCGTCCTATCTATCTATCTATCTATCTATCTATCTATCTATCTATCTATCTATCTATCTATCTATCTGCACATCTTCATCTATCCTTCCCTCCGTCCCCCACTAATGATTCTATCTATCTATCTATCTATCTATCTATCTATCTATATTTTCTACATATCTTCATCTATCCCTCCCTCCCTCCCTCCCTCCCTCCGTCCTATCTATCTATCTATCTATCTATCTATCTATCTATCTATCTATCTATCTATCTACACGTCTTCATTTATCCTTTCTTCCGTCCTCCACAATCTATCTATCTATCTATCTATCTATCTATCTATCTATCTATCTATCTATCTTATTTTCTACATACCTTAATCTATCACTCCATTCCTCCGTTCCCCTCTCTTTCTCCACACACACACACACACACATATATATATATATATATATATATATATATATAGGTACGATGCGAACGAATAGAGTGCAATTCCAACGTTTGTAACATTTGATTTAAAAGAGGGCTTAATACAGAGTAGAGCAATATTATTTATTTTAGGATATTACACCTAATTTTAGGTTGGTGCAAAAATAATGACGTAATAATGTCGTTTTTGACCTATTTTTAACGTCAAAAAACGACATTATTTCGTCATTATTTTTGCACCAACCTAATACATGTAAAATTGCTACACAATTGCAGTCGTATTTCAACGCATATCAATGCGTTTCGTCAGGCGATTGTAAATTACTGGCGATTGAACGATTTATTTGGATTTAAACGACAATACAAACTCTTAAAAAAGTTTATAAGGCTTGAGGGCTTTACCCTGATCAACCAATCAAATCTAACTCTCTTAGTAAAATATTTTACAGAAACACATTAAAAGTGAGTTACAGCTGCACCAATAAACTTGAAAAGATTATAAAGTTACACAATAATAAAATTTTAATGCAATTTAATAATCTGGTCATGATACACGTTCCAAGATATAATATCATTAATGATACTGGCCAATGTAATTGTTGGAATTCTGACCAATGCCCATTGCCAAATAAATGTCTAACGAAAGCTCTTGTTTATCTTTGTACTATCTCTACAATAGAGAAAACGACGGTTAATAAATTCTATATTTGCAGAACTAAGAATTCTTTCAAGACTAGGTGGTATCAACAATTCTTTGTCCTTTAATAATAGTACTTACAGAAATAATGCATTACTTTCTAAATATTTTTGGAGTATAAAAGATGATAATAAATCTCCTACGGTGAAATGGAAAAAATTTAAAACGGCAAGGACATGTAGATCGTTAATCCCTTATGAAATCAGAGAAGTGAATTAACAGTAAATTGCAAACATAGTTTACTTTTTACCTTACAATTTAGTTAAACTTTGGAATTTGATTATGCCTTTTCTTATATTTTAGTTATACTGCGTTGCACCATATATGATTTATCTTTCTATTTGTAAGATTAATTTGGATGTAATATAATTTTGTATTAATCTCCTAGTAGTATTAGTAACATCTTGTACGGATGGATTGGTGTCTGGTTGGTATTTTTGAGATTTTACATTGATTGGTTAGTGTTGTTAACATCTTATATGACGAATCTTTATTCAATCGTTGTATATTAAATTACCAAATAATTCTATACGTTTAAATTATTCATAAGTTCTTAAAGAAGCCATTTATTTATCAACTACAAAAAAAAATTACGTAGAAAATTCACATAGCATATAACTTGTTTAGCATTTAGTTAAGTTACCTCTCTACTGCCCCGTTTTATTTCTTAGGAAAATGGATTGTCTGATTTGTATATTTTATGTAACAATATGTATCAGCTTTGTTAATGTCTGGTTGCTGTTAGCTGCCGATCTACAGGTCAAGTTCCATTGATATAAAAGATAATTTTTAATTTTTGCTTCTTCGCTTAGTTTAAATTTAACGTACATCATATTTGATTGGTTGATCTGAGTAAAGCTCTCAAGCCTTATAACCTTTATTTTTTCTAAAAAGAGAGGTTGAATTTTGCTTTTAAATTAAAAAAAAATCGTTTACTCACCAGTAATTTACAATCGCCTGCTGAGACGTATTGATATGCATTGAAACACGACTGCAATTGTGTAGCGATTTTATGTTTTTGGCGTAACATCCTAATATATATATATATATATATATATATATATGGGATGTAAGAGTAATTTTTCTTTTTTTACATGTAAACAATAACAATATCTTGAGAATATATATATCTTTATATATACACTCATATAGAGATGTATTTTTTTAAAGCGTTTCACCCCAAGCCAGGAGGGAAGCCACTAGGACGCAAGGGGTTACAGAAAATTTGGAGCAAGATCAGATAGGAGTGATAGAAGAAAGGATGAGGTGAAGAGTAGTGCAGAGATCAAGGCAACTGGAGATATCGATTGACATTACATTTGAATAGTTGGAGATTATAGCTCTCAGGGAAACTGGAATAGGGAAGGGAGTTCCACAGGCGAGAGGTGCGAGACATGAAGCTATTGGAGTAGAAGAGACGGCTACATTTAGGAGTTTCAACAGTGAAAGGTTGAGAGCGGGATGCCAGCCTTGTAGGGCGCTTGAATTCATGAAGGCTGGGAACCAGCGAATGCAGCTCTTTGGAGCAATTACCATGAAAGTATTTGTAAAAAAGACAGAGAGAGGCAACGGCGCGTCTGTGAAAGAGAGACTGTAGATGAGATGCCAGAACAGGGCCAATTATATCGCATACCCGCCTCTGGAGCTTATTAAGAACCTCGAGGCAAACAAAAGGGGCTCCAGACCATATATGGCAGCAATACTCCATGCCAGGGCGAATTGTTGATTTGTAGATCTGAAGGATCGATTCCAGGGAGAAAAATTTCCTGGCGCGGCACCGGGAGCCAACTTTCCTTGCGGTGGACGAAGCAATTGACTCAATGTATTTGTTCCATCTCAGCTCAGCAGTCAACGTGAGACCGAGCAGCCGCAGAGAGGTGCTCTCGAGAAGTTGAGCGTCAGACATTCTAATGGGCGGGTCAGGGAAGGATCTCTGTGGTGATTAATAGAGAGCATTACATTTCTGTAAATCTCCTAACGAGTGGATCGAACGATTACAAAAAAGGTTCATCTTCGCAACTCTGATGTAGAGGATGGTGAATATAACGCCAGTCAGATAAGTGACAAAGTTTATATTTATATTGATCCTACAAACATATATGTACATATAAGTGATTAAAAATCTACTACACCACCTGGAAGTGTCCATAAGATCAGCAAGTTATACTCACTATGGTCTTTTTGTCCCTAAATTGCTCAGTCCCTCACTCAAATCATGGATTTCCCTACTCGTTTCCCTATCAAACCTTATCTTTACTTGATATATTCCTTACCTTCACTCTTAGCTCTTGCTGAGCTTCGCAACACTGTCCTCTTGGCAACTCTGATCACTCAGTAGTATCTATTGATCTATCGTTCCAATCATCTGATAGACATGAAGCTCCTATTCACAAGACCTATTTTCGTTAACAGAATGCTGATTGAGATTCACTTCGCGACTTTCTTCGAGAATACCCCTCCTCCCTGGACTGTCATTTTTAAACTTAATATTGAGAATTATGCCACCGAGGTTTCCTTTTGGGTCAAAGCTGTTATAGATGCTTTCATTCCTTCTCGGAAATATCAGTTTATACCAAAAGCTTCTTCATGTTTCACACCAGCATGGTCTACCGCTGTAGCCTACAGGAACCACTATTTCCGGCTATACCAGCGTGACAGTTCTTATCACAACGGACGCTTATTCGCGATTGCATGTAATAAATGTAAACGTGTCCTCGGAGCAAAGTCTATTTGCTGAGAGAATGAGGCATCGTATTGCATCTTATAACTTTGGATCTTGTGATTCTGTAGTGGCTGATTAAATAAGAGTAAGTTTTCTATTCTTTCTCTCTTCAGTCGACGTGAGGTGTTATTTTCCACTGATAAATTTGAATGTTTGACCCGTAAATTTTCCTTAAGTTCTACTTTTGAATCATCTGAAGAATTCTTGATTAAGTTTCCACTTAGAACTGAGTCTCGGTTGAGTGAATAGATATAACCTATTCTATGGCTTCTGCCGTCACCTCTAATCTGAATCCACACAAAGCATGTAGATCCGATGATATCCCTGTAATAGTCATTAAGAAGTGTGCTTGAGAACTGGCTGCTGTGCTCTCTAAACTGTATCATAAATACCCCGCTGTCTCTTGCTTTCCTGCCTGCTGGAAGTTAGCGTCTGTTGTTTCAGTATTTAAGAACTCAGGTGAACCGACCGACCCTTCCAACTTTCGACCCATTAGCTTTCGACCTCTTTTTTAGGAAACTACTAGATGCCATAATCAATGCTGAATTGGTTAGGCATCTCGCATCACAGGGCTTTCTTTCAGACAGACAATATTACTATCGTTTCTCTAAGTCAGCTGCTAATGTTCCGACGATTAATTGCAGAAAGAGTCTATCAAGCTCTAGATAAGAACGATGAGTTGCTCGGGCTGTGGCTTTAGACATCTCAAAAGCTTTCGATGTTGGAATTTTTGGGTAACTAGTACTAGTGAGCCAGCCAAAATGAGCTGACTCATTTTATAGTTCACCAATAGAAGGGTTAACCAATCAAAAGGCTCAAAATATTCAATGCGACGTGTATAAAGGCGGCCATGTTTTTTTTTCTGAATATTCACTTTGATATCGAAGACTGAAGAATTACAGAACAGCTGCTGGTGGTATTGGCGATATAGTCAGATCCAGTAGAGTGTCTGACTCGTGAGTGTTAATCTTTAACGTTGCTTCATTGAACAGATTACGTACTGTGCTGTATTCTATAGTCATAGACTATGGTGAACATGGTTAACATTCGACAGGATTTGGCGTACAGGTCTTCTTCACAATTTGTAAAGTTACGGTGTCTTCGGACAAATTTTGAAATTGATCCAGTCATTCTTATCAAATCGGGAAATGAAAGTGTTGTAGAGTAGCTAGCACCCTTTCAGCCCTCTACCAGATGGCCTGACTCACAGCCTTAAATAGTCTACAATTAAGGACTTCGTCAGTTGATTAATAAGTTGATGCTAAGCTGATTAATATTGAGACTGATCTTCGGTTGGCTATACAGCATTTGACCCTCTTCTATTCCTTGTAAGTTGTCTTGTTGTTTTGTAACTTATTGTTCTGTGTTTTGTTTTTTTGTATGTACCGGTTAGCACCGGATACTGGTGCTGAATAAATATATTAATCACTCATTCTTCACTGTGTTTCACTCATTTCGACGATACAACAGAAGTAAAATGCAGATTTGGTCAAAAATTTAAAACCATCTGGCAAAAATTAAGATTTTTCGATTATTGCAGGATATTGCATTATCCAATTTAATTAATATAAGCAAACTACAATATTTCATAATCCAAGTGGCGTGCGGAGGTTTGATGATGACCGGGTCCAACCTCTTGATTGTATGCCCCTAAGACTCATGTAGAGGAGATCTATGGCGCCTAATACTGAGAAATGTGAGAAAAGAAGACATTTTAAATATGTAAAAATCAGATGAAACATGAAATAAACACTTTATTCAAATTGAATGTAAGTCAGCCTCATTTATTAAGTGATACATTATACAGAGTATTTAGATGTAAAAGATTTTCTACTCCGGTCTCGCTTATCAAAAGACGGATCCACATTCAGATTATCTCATGGAACTGTAGCACTGGATATTGGTGCTGAATAAATATATTAAGCACTCATTTTTCTCTGTGTATCATTCACCTTGACGATACAACAGAAAGTTAATCCTGAACGACCAGTCTTCCTTTTGAACTAATGTAAGATTCCTTTAGGGCTGTATCCTTTCTCCTACTTTACTTTTAATTTGCATTAACAACTTGGTATCTATGCTGATGGCACAACCATTTGCTCCTGTCTCGATGGTAAGGCCGGTCAGTTCGATAAGGTCAAATTGGTGGCTAATGTCAAAAACAACTAGGGCAAAAGATGGCGTGTTAATTTTAACGCTTCCAAAACTAAACTACTCTCTATTAATCATCTGAGATACCTCTTTCTGTCTTTCATCAGTATGGCTGATGCTAACCTCCAGGAGAGTGACATTGCGACTTCTCGGGCTAATTTTCCCGGTCGACATGAAGTGGAAAAACTATATTGAATTCATTGCTAGGTCAGCTACTAAGAAAGCTGTTTCATCGTATCGTGCTGGACACTTTTTCTCTTCTGAATGTATCTTATAGGTCTTAATACCAGGAATAAATATTTGTAAAAAATAATTACCAGCAATAAATTTTTGAAGAAAAATATTACTAGTAATACATTTTTGAAGAAAAATATATGACCAGCAATACATTTTTGAAAAAAATATTGCCAGCAATAAAAATCTTGTCGACATTAAATATCCCATTGAGGTTGATATACCGTAAAAACAAACCAAACTAAACCTGTAACCCCCTGTGTCCGAGTGGCATTATCGCCTTGTTTGGTATGAAATGATTTTTAAAAAAGTATAATTGAGTGATTTGATCTTTATGGTCTGACAGCCGCTTGTCAGGTATTTAAAGCTAACATACTTAAGGTTTTGTTGTAGCATACCTACTGACGATAATGGGTATATCTCCATTCACATAAATGCAGTAGTAAATACAAAGTTGAAATTTTTTCTCTGGCTGTACTGGTCAAACTCTCTGCCTCCGGGCAGAGAGGATCCCCAGACGTGGCTATGTCGAAGGGCAGAGTCTCGTCTTGGGAAACAGCTACCCGACCCAGTTTTATACGGGGTATACGAGAATTTTTGGCCGAGCCTACGGGCTCGGATACCGCACATTAAATTCAGCCTTGTGCTACATCTGAGCGCGTGGGGCGGTTGGTAGATATCCTGCAGTTGGAGATTCATAGTAGAAATCACCTGACTCACTTATACGCGCCGCTGGCGAATCTTATATGTGTTGTTCTTGTCCTAAGTATTATTCTTCGTTACTAACCTTCGTGTGATTATTCTCTTCAGTAACCTTCCCTAAGTTACAACAGGTTTTAAGAATAATTCTTTTTCTGCGAGTGGATATTGCATTATCAATGTTAGCTTTGCAGTTAGGAAACATGGTGCCCCATGTCAAGCTAGAATCTCGCTAGAATCTATCATATCATATAGATATGGCACGCGAAAAAGAAAAAAACACTACAGATCTTCACCTATCCTTCCCTATCCTATTATATATATTTTTTGCTATTCGTCTTTCCTTTGAATATTGTTGCCCCGTCTGGTTTTGTCTTGTCTGGTGCTTCTGCTAAATATTTATAGATACTTGATAAAATCTAAAAAAGAATCTGCAATTGGTCCTGACCTGGCATCTCGACTTCAGTCACTTTCACACCGTCATAACTTAGCTTCCCTGTGCCTTTTCATTGTATTCCAATAACGATTTTAATGTGAATTAAGTGTAAACGTCTAATGATTTTTTTCTTTTTCTTTCAGATTTGGCAGATATTTGGGTGATATTATTTTTCACACATAATTGCCATGAGTTAAGTAACATGATTCAATAGAGAAATATATAAATTTTCACCAATAACACTGATTTATTTACTGCTGACTTTGATCCGTCTTAAAGAAACACCCTTATATATAATCCGTCTTAATGAAACACCCTTAGTTCTGATGAACTTTTCTCTATGGTACCTAAACTTTATGAATTTAACCTCAATACTAGATTGGCGGCAAGGTCTCATCCTTTTACAGCTGAATTGGCTTGATGTAACCATAAGTTCTATGTTAACAGTTTTTTTCTCTCGTTTGTGGAACTGTCTTCCGGTTTTTTGTTTCCTAGTTAACTTTGATCTTCAAAAATTTAAATGCAATATCAATCGTTATCTTCTATCCTGTTAATTTCTGCTTTTATTGTTCTCACTCTTTAATAATGTTTTTCTTGTTTTTCTTATATTCTCTAACACACAGTAACTCTTTGCGTCTTAGTGACTTTAGTGCCTTGCTTAGTTGCGAACATAATTACAAAGTATAGAAATGTGTTGCACGCTTTCTCTCCGACCCTAAAAATTAAAAAAAAAATAAAACTAAAAACTCTTGGATGTTACAAAAGGTTGTCTTTACTCACAAGTACGGAGCTTCATTTTGCAAGAAGTTCTTTCTACTAATGTATCCGGGAGCCTCCCATTTGCTCCACGTATCTGGGTGGCTTTATCGCCTTTCTCGGGGTGAAATAATTTTCTTTTTTTTAGAAAGACAATAATCATTAGTGGTCAAATTTGAACCAAAAACCTTGTAAGCAGAAGGCTACCGAGTTTATGGAAATTGTGGAGCTTTTATTTTATTTTTTTTTTTCTAAATACCCCTTGTCAAATTAAAGGTGTGTTGTGTGTGTTGGCTCATATTACATGACAGGGAATAACAGTATTACCTTTGGCCAAATATCACATTCGTATTGTAGACAGCTTTCACGCAAGAAGCATTGTTGCTGTTTTTTTTTTTGTTTTTTTCTTTATAAAAGTTTATTCCGAAAATTAAGCTTAATCTGACATTATCCGAGCAAGTCGGTCTAAGAGACACGCTTGTTAATCGTCAGGCTATGGTTGCTGCTCTTCTCTTCAAACTAAAACAGGTGTCATCAATAGCGTATGTAGTGTTTGTTCTGCCCAGGGCGGTCGTAAAATTAGATGCCCCTTTGTTGGCTTACTCCCACCCATGGAGATAATCACAGGCGTCGCTATATTTGAAATGCTCTTCATCTTCGCCCTTTGGGTTTCGGATTGGCAAGACACGTTTCGTTTCGCTTCGATGGGCATGTAAGTATTTCAGAGACGCAGACGGAAGATATTATTGAAGTGTTCATTATTTCAACTTCGTTTCTTTCTTTATTCTTCGATAACGTGTCTTTTTAATATATTTATTAATTGTTGTTTGTTTGAATACCATGTTTTTAATCTTATTTTTCCCCAGACTCACATGAGCCCACCAAATATTGTTTGTGAGGTAAATGTGCCAGAAGGCATGAAATGGTAATACTTTCCATTCCTGCAACATCTTTTAGACAACATTCCAAAATTGAATAATATCTACAAAGCAAAAGAAAGATGGCATTTATTTTGTTGGAATTGCAGACAAAAAAAAAAAAAAAAAAAAAAAAAAAAAAACAGCAGCAAGAACAAAATAAGAAAATGGAAAATATTATTTAAAAATAATTAAAAAAAACAAAAAAAAACAAGCGTATTGAGTAAATAATAATTTTTAGGATAAATTGTCACTATGTGAGGGATTGGTGTTAACTGCTGGGCGAAGGGCCTCCGCGACGCCGGTCACCGACCAGGGTGGAAGAGTTCCTCAGATGAATTACATCGGCCACCTTGGAGGACATCGGCTGTGGTCTAACCTGCAGAGGGATGGTCTCCGCCAGGCCAATACACGTCACATGATGAGCACATCAAGAAACCATTCGGGGGGACCTAGCAGACAACCACGAGAATGGTGGACAGCTCATCAATATCGGCGCTACAACGGCTCCTTCCGGAGTGGTGCTGGCGGTGGTCGTGGTGAAGAAAAAGAAAAAGAAGAAAAAGAAAAAGAAAAAGAAGAAAAAAAAGAAGAATAAAAAAAAAAGAAAAAGAAGAAAAAGAAAAAGTAGAAGAGGAAGAAGAAGATGAAGAAAAAGAAGAAAAAGAAAAAGTAGAAGAGGAAGAAGAAGATGAAGAAAAAGAAGAAGAAAAAGAAAAAGAAGAATAAAAAAAGAAAAAGAAGAAATTATTACATTAACAATATAGACACTATTAAAAACATCCCCAAACAGTAACTGATTCATAGTGTAAGCCCCGAAGTAAATGTCTAAACCACTCTTTCTCAATCGGTGTTTCCGGGAACTCTAGGGTTCCGCAAAAGGTCGCTAAGGGTTCCGCTAGAAACAATATAGCTAAGCAGGTTAATGTATTTGTGAGTCATTTTTATATTCGTAATTTTACGATACACGTAAGGCATATTGTTGGAAATTCCTTGGCTATAAAGGCTTCAACCTCTTCTTCATTTAAAATCATAATGATGATAAGAAACGATATCTATATGGCGTCAGTGAGAAAACCGCCTTCACTGCTTAGCGGACAGGACTTGTACACGACGGATTCGTGTATTAGTGAATGATTCACTTGAATACACGAATAGTATCCATAAACTTTTGTTTACCACATGAAATACGAGAAAAATATAATATAGATAGTCATTAATAATGGTATATAATAGTTTTTTTTATGCAGAGGTTCCCTGAGTCAAAACTATTCCAAGTGTAGCACAAGGGTAAAAATTTCGAGAAACGCTGGTCTAGTATGTTACTTAATAATAAAGCAAATTTCGGTTTTAAAAGGCGTAAGTAGAATGGGACTAAGAAAGAACACACGACTAACTCTGCATGCTCAGTCAGTCTGTCAGTTATATTCCATCTGTGATACACGTTTAGGCGATCATGTATCTTTCGATACATAACTGACGAGGCAGACTATTTCCCGCAGTAGGTTGCCTTTTCTTTCTGTGGTAGACCAGTTGCCAACCAAGTCTATAGAACCCGGTCTGTCCTGCTATTTGCTCATAGCTGGAGGGAGAAGAAGAGGATTCATACCTTTCCCAAGGGAATAAGCACGTAAGTGAATATCAGTTTTATTGATATTGATAATATTGAGGAATCGGAGAGCCGAGTTCGAATTCTAGTTGAATCCATTACATACACTTACGTGCTAATACCATTGGGAAAAGGCATGAATCTCTCCGCCCACCTATGGGTAAATAGCTTGACAGACCGTGTTCTATATCCTTGGATGGCAACTGGTCTACCGCAGAAAGAAATGCCAACCTACTGCGGGGAAAAAAAAATCTGCCTCGTCAGTCATGTATCGAAAGATACATGATTGCCTAAGCGTGTATCACGCATGGCACATAACTGACTGACTTTACATGCTAGTGCCTTATAAAAGCCGCTCAGAAACGTCACTTGACACCTGAGGCGGTCTGCTTCTCTTATCCGCCTTTAGGCCCGCCTATGATTGTAAGCTCAATAAATATGTATATTGATATGTTTATTCCTATTTATATTAAATGGTCACCAAATGTTTATAAACAAGATCGAATCATTTCGACAGAATTGACGCTTAATATTAGGGTGGTGCAAAAATAATGTCGTTTTCTCACATGTGTTACTATGTGAGAAGACGACATTATTTTTGCCTAATAGTTATCTTACAGAACTGATCATCTAATCAAGAAGGGCGAAGTATGTTTCAAGCGACACACCTTGTGCTTTGTTCTCTGTGACACAGCATTGTTTCTATTAATAGTTAGTGTCAAAGGTAACGATATAAATTAAAGCTACCTGGGGTGGTCGCCCGCTTAAAGATAATCATTACTGAACTATATCGAATAAAGGAATTTTTTAAACTCGTGATTAGATATCGATAAAAATATACTCATCATTTTGAAAGATCAATCAGAGAATTCGAACAGATCGATTTGATTCTTTTAACGGTATATGGGTCATTTAATGCTGAAATTTAATTTTCTTCGGACTTTTGACGAAATAAAAATAGGATATATGTTATTCTGCTTTCGCAATTGAATACATGGTAGGTGATACTCAGCTTTTATACATATACATGTTTGTGTAGATATTGCTAGAGGCATTGATATACGTGTTTTGTGTTGTTTTGTTGAGGTTATACTTTGGAGTACAGTTTAAGAAATTGTAGGATATTATAAGGATTATTGTCATGAAAGGATTCTTTCATATTGAGTGATGTATTGTTGGCAATTTTATTATAAATAGGTATTTTTTTTAATACTTTTTTATAAGAATCTATTGCTGATATTCTTACTATATAAATGTATTTTTTATATTTTAGTGTTTTTTTTTTTTCATTTGGTGGGTGGTCACTATTTGCCTATAGCTGGGGATTTAATAGGTGCTACCACTCCGGGTGAGGGGGAGCTGGAAACAACAGCAATTAAGAGGTGGTTCCACATACCTCAAGGTCACCAATCTTCCGATCAGAGGCCTTGCTGCCGGGTGTAGTTAATCGTCGTATACAGGACTACGAAAGAAAAAGTTATGTAATTTATTGGGAAGTGTGAGATTTTTTAAAAATTCTGGATTATTAGGAAATGGTCCTAACTTACGATAGGAAACAAACCATGACTGATAAAAGTATGAAGATAAAACAACTTTGTAATAAAAATAAACATACTGATGACAATGTGACAATGGTCATGGAGAGTTGGCAGTTTTTCTTTTTGGTACGCGTGTGAACACCCCACATCAAAACAAATCAGTGACTCGATGCCACGATCGGGAGGCGGGTAAATGCGAACATGCTACCCAGATATACGATTGGGATCTAAGTGTAGTGTCTGCCCTCGGGCAGATAAACTATATTTTGTCTCAGAACGCAAATGTAAATTTTATTGTCAGTTGCCCGATCTCAGGAAACATTTGCCCTTGACAGTATCTCCTTCATTGCACTAAACAGAGGGATCGGTATAATGATTATGCCAGCGCAACAGACGGGGGTTGGGCCGCATGCATACTCTCCCCACATTAAACTGACCTTGTGTCGCATCCTGCCAGCATCGGGCGGAAAGAAAATACAATCGCTTCTCGGTCTTTTTGCTAGGATCAAAGAGTAGTATCTGTTCTCGGCACCTGGGGGTAAACTACAATTTCATTCTTCAGTTGTGTCTCTGTCTTCGGACAGAGCGTAACTCATTTGTCTCTCTGTCTGCGTGCGAACACTGAAAATATTACTGGGAAGTCCCTGGACCCGGAAAACAGCTCCCCGCCGTACCTCATCCATTTCACTATAGGAGAGTGCAGGTAGCAATACCGAGAAAACTGCAACCGACGGTTGTGGGGACTGGGCTATTTTTGAATCTGGCTCGGGTGTATATTCTCGGGATCCCCACATTAAACTAACCTTGTGTCACATCCTGCCAGTGTGTGTGTGTGTGTGGGGGGGGTCGGCAAGTAAATACAGGTCAGTGCCATTAAGCCGCGATATTGCTTAAGCCGCGCATGTGCGATGGACCCCAAAATTTTTTGTCATGTTCATATTAGATATCAGAATCATCAATGGATCCCAATAAAAACAAATTCAAAATTGGTTGTGATACTTTTTAAAGTCTGATTTTTTTTCTTTATAATCTTTTACTTTAATAAATTCATTAAATTGAGTTTTAATACCTTCAGTGTATCCATATTTTCCCAGACATTTACAGTGTAACCCGTATATAAGAGAGTTGTCGGGACCGGAGAAGAAGTCTCTTATATCCGAGTTTCTCTTATATTCGGGTTTCTCTTATATCCGGGTTTGGTCTAATTTATATACATTAACACAGGCTCTAATTTGAGACCAGAGAAAATCTCTTATATCCGAGTTTCTCTTATATCCGGGTTTGGTCTAAATTTATATACATTAACACAGGCTCTAATTTGAGACCAGAGAAAATTTCTCTTATATCAGGGTTTCTCTTATATCAGGGTCTCTTATATCCGGGTTACACTGTACTATTGTTTAGGCTTTGTCATTTCACACTCAATTGTGTAGTGGTTTGGATTAGCACTTCGCGGACATTTTGTGTGTGAAATATGCAGCTTACAACCTTTATCCTAACTTAAAATTTCACATATTTACTCAACGGGATTTGCTTTAATATCAATAATGTGCTTTTCCAAATAAGTTATATAATCTGCTGAGAAGAGCTATTTTAAATCCTAAGTTTTAACGATTATTAATGGAGGCTGTCACTGCAGCCAAATAACACCTTTCAACACTTCCAAAAGTTTTTAAAAGTCCACATTAAATGTTTGTATAAATAGAGGCAAAAATGAAAATTTTGTACAGTCTCTCTCGGTATCAACGATCACATTTTTAGCTATATATTAGGTTGGTGCAAAAATAATGACGTAATAATGTCGTTTTTTGACGTTAAAAAATACGTCAAAAAACGACATTATTACGTCATTATTTTTGCACCAACATAATATTAACCCTACCGAAGTTCTTTTATTTAATACAGTTCTTAATGTTTTTCCTTCGTTTCTTCCTTCTCTTTGTCCTGCTACAGTTGTTGCTTTCTTTTCTTTTTTCTTAATTATAAATCTCTCGTTATTTGTAATTTCCTCGCAAACTTTAACATCCTGTCGAAAAAATTAAAAAAGAAAAGTATGTCTTCATTCCTTTCTTCTACAATTTCTTAAAAAAAAAAAAAATCTCCCCGTACGGAATCGTTATTATTTTTAATTTTACCCAAATCGGACAAGAACGATTTTTTTTTCTGGGAAAGGAACAATATTATTGTCAACGATAATCAAAAATAACTTTTGTGCTGGTACCTATATATATATATATATATATATATATATATATATATATATATATATATATATATATATATATATATATATATATATTGATTTGCTCTACGGTTGTATTGAGCTCTTTTGTTAGTTAGTTGTTTACTCGTATCGTTTTTTTTTCTTTGGGCTTCAAACCTGTACCTGTGCGATTTTTTTCGTAAGACTTTCATGTTTGTAGCTCTTTCTTTTTTTAAAACCTTTTTTTCCCTCGGGATTGATTTGATTATTGGCAAATCAAAAATTCGAGGGTTTTTCGAAACGAGTATGGTTACATATATATATATATATATATATAAACCTAGAGAGCAAAACAAACCTACCAAGGTTTCATCTAAGCGGATCGTCAGGGAAGGCTGGCAAGTTATTTTTCTTACTCGTATCGTTTTTTTTTTCTTTGGACTTGCATGATGGACGATTATTTCGGCTAACGTACATGTTCTTGGTTCTTTCTTTTTTTTATACCCTTTTTTAACCTGTGGTATTGGTTTGATTATTCGCAAATCAAAACACCAAAGTTTTTCCGGACATGTACAATTTCTCATACTTATAAGATTATTACTACTAATATATATATATATATATATATATATATATATATATATATATATATATATATATATATATATGAAATAGACAAAGTCCAACAATTATTTTAAGACATTTTTATGTTTATACATTCTTTTTATAGATACAAATATTTAAGCAAATGCTCTGTTTATAATAAACAGAATTAAACAACATTTACAGGCTGTGAAAATTTCTCGGACATTCAGGCCGGTAAATGTTGTTCAATACTGTTTATTATAAACAGAGCATTTACTTAAATATTTGTATCTATAAAAAGAATGTATAAACATAAAATGTCTTAATATATATATATATATATATATATATATATATATATATATATATATATATATATATATATATATATATATATATATATATATAATAATTTCCAAACAATTTTTATTAAAGTGTTAATTAAAAAAAAAAAAAAGAAGAAATATATGCACTCAAATTTTCAATTTTTTATTTATTTATCTCCATTCTCTTGCGTAGAAGATAATGGATAACGACTTGGATTGAGGAATCAGAGAACTGAGTTCGAATTCCAGTCGAATCCATTACAGTCACTTACGTGCTTAATACCCTTGGGAAAAGTATGAATCCTCTTCTTCTCCCCACTCCAGCTATTGGTAAATAGCAGAACAGACTATAGCCTTAGATGACAACTTGTCGACCGCAGAAAAAAATGGCAACCTACTGCAGGAAAAAAATCATCTGCCTCGTCAGTCATGTATCAAAAGATTCATGATTGCCTAAGCGTGTATCACGCATGGCGCATAAATGACTCTTGCGCAGCGTGTATACCAACTTATAAACAAATATGTCGTTGTTAAACATCCAAGGACAATCTCAAGTGGTTTTACGAATATAAATGTATTTTTTGTTTAATCAAATAATCTCGTGTCGATGGTGGATTTATTGATATGGCGCTTATAATTAGAACCAGTTTAGGCCGTTGTCTTTCAAATTTATTCACATTGTTTGCGGACTTTTATGTGAAATTAAAAAAAAAAGATTGGTTTTAAAAATGTTTTTCAAAACTGCCAATTTTCGACTCTTAGTATTGTATTGTAACCCGGATATAAGAGAGTTGTCGGGACCGGAGAAGAAGTCTCCTATACCCGGGTTTCTCTTATATCCGGGTTTGGTCTATTTTGTTTAGGTAATTATGGCTCTAATTTGGGACCAGAGAAAATATCTCTTATACCCGGGTTTCTCTTATATCCGGGTTACACTGTATACGCATTTCGCATGCTTAGACACTGTGTTACCCATTTTCCCGGATACCTCTATGGACTTGACAAGCTTTGTTTTGGTGGCCTTAAGCAGGCAATCCTGAAATCACAACTCACTTTTGATCTAAATCGCGGATAGAAGTTTTGAACCCCCAACAACCGCGGTTTATCGGCGCTAACCTGTACTAAGTGAAGAGCTGGAATTTAAAACAGGATAAATCCAATTTCTTGAAATTGAGAAAAAGACATTTTTTTTATAATTCATTTATGGTTGACTAAGACCCACTTTATTCTTTGTTAAACATTTATCACCAATTGACTACAAAAAGACAAAAATTTAATTAATATCTAGAATTTGACTGTAAGAGCATATTTTAATTGAAAGCGTAGCTTTTGCAAAATCCGATAAATCTGTTACACCTCAGAGTCTGTCTATATTTCTGAGATGAGGTATTATGTACAGTATTTACATTATGCGGACTATTGTCCTCATCTTTGTCGCCATATTTGTCACAACGTTTCGGCTTGTCCTCAAGGACACATGGCACAGTGTCCTCAAGGACACATGGCACAGTGGATAAAGGCGTTGGTTAGATCCAGTGACAGACCCAAAGAGTGTGAGTTCAATACCCGGTTAAGGCAGTGGAGAACTTTCAGAGGGAAAATTAGCAGGAGATAACTGATAACTGACATCCATCAAACATGGCACGTGGAACTAGAACAGTCTACCCCAGTGATCGAAATAAAGGGTTCAGTTCGAAATTCCAACCACCCGGAGCGTACAACGGTCGAAACGTTGTGACAAAGATGGTGACAAAGATGAGGAAACCTATGTTTCTACTTAAAATAACAGAAAATATTAATAAAAAAGAAGACAATAGCGATAAGAAAGTGTAGACATACGTAGAGGTATCACCAAAAGTGTGATGTGGGTTACTACGCCTCCCCATCTAAAGATTCTATCTCTCAACTAGAGCCCAGAAAATTTGGAAAATGTCATTTTTTTCGGATGATTTTTTTTTTATTTGTATTTTTTCCTGATTGCGATCTAGTCGCCACCCTATCACATCATTTCTTCTCGTTTTTCTGTCTTCGGAACGCGAAAAAAGCCTTTTAGGATGCTAGCACCCGGGGATTCCAAATCTGCTAGATCACCACCCAGTTGCACCAGGGTTG
This sequence comes from Acanthosepion lycidas, assembly GCA_963932145.1. Taxonomy (NCBI): domain Eukaryota; kingdom Metazoa; phylum Mollusca; class Cephalopoda; order Sepiida; family Sepiidae; genus Acanthosepion; species Acanthosepion lycidas. The sequence goes on along the minus strand of OZ010599.1, from coordinate 59,525,280 downwards.
GTAGATACTTTGTGTAATACAATTAAAATCTAACAAGCGAACTCGAAGCTATTTGAAACAAGTCCCTTCTTTTAAATTCAGGCCAAATAAAGCCGTCTATTGTTTCACTGCTTTCAGACGTAAAATTGTAGTCCTTTGAATTTGAAGAACAGAAGCCCAAATTTGTCATTCATAGTTTCAATATAATCATAGAATCACGGGTTTCTTTGTGAGTTTCTGAAATGTCATCTCGTAACAAAAGTTCTAGTTTGTTGGTCTAAAGCTGTCATCAAAAATATTTCCTCGCTTGATGGCCACATCAGAAATTTAGTAAAGAAAACTCTCATTTCGCAGTTAACAAGGAAACGTTGATTGTCATTCAAGCAGACGACAATGGGTGTCAAGTTTAAAAAAAGACTTTTATGTATAACTAATTAATTGAGTTCCATTTTCGCCAGCTTTTATATCAACAGAACTGCAAATATTTTACTTCAGTGTCTTTTAATAAAGCCTGACCAACCAGTGTCTTCTCTTGTGAGTAATCTTTATTCAAAGAAGTAACATTACTATAACAATGGCCAAAAAATGTCTTTTTTAATGTATCTATTAGGTTGGTGCAAAAATAATAACGTAACAATGTAGTTTTTTGACGTTAAAAAATACGTCAAAAAACGACATTATTACGTCATTATTTTTGCACCAACCAAATATTTTGGATTTAATTATGTCGTTCATAACGAAAATAAAAATATTAAAAATAACTTCTGGTATATATTTCCCTTTTGATTGACTTTAAACTTCCTTCAATTCATTTATAATTGGAACAAAAATTTCCTATAATATTCTCATTACTATAAATTAATAGAAGATGTTTGTTCTCTTACATTATTTTTCTATAATATTCTTATTCCCTTTAATATAATTTCCTATAATAATCTTATCCTTATCGCCATATATTCCTTATAATATTCCTATTTTTATTACTATAAATTTCCTATAATATTCTTTTCCTTATCGCCATATATTTCCTATAATATTCCTATTCTTATTACTATAAATTTCCTATAATATTCTTATCCTTATTAGTATAATTTTCTTATAATATTCTTATTGCTATAAATATCCTATAATATTCTTATCCTTATCGCCATATATTTCCTATAATATTCCTATTCTTATTACTATAAATTTCCTATAATATTCTTATCATTATTAGTATAATTTTCTTATAATATTCTTATTACTATAGATTTCCTATAATATTCTTATCCTTATTACTATAATTTTCCTATAATATACTTATCCTTATCACTATAAATTTCCTATTATATTCTTATGCTTATTACTATAAATTTCTATAAGATGTTTATTTTTCTTACATTAATTTTCTATAATATTCTTATTCTTTTTACTAGAAATATCCTATAATTGTCTTAATCTTCTTACTATTAATTTCCTGTAATATTCTTATACTTTTAATTTTAATTTCCTATAATATTCTTATACTTTTTACTATTAATTTCCTATCGGAATATCCTATGATATTCTTATTCTTATTACTATAAATACTGTAGTAAAAACTATAACATTCTTCTTTTTATTTCATTCACCCTAAGCAAAGCGATAATGCTACTAAGACGCAAGGTGGGGGGACTACTGTCAATGAAAGAGAATAAGAAGACATTAAAAGGAATCGAAAACTCAATTCTAAACAGGAAACAAGAGTCAAATCTCAACTCCTTTTTCAAAAGATTGGGGAGTAGCATAAACAGGACGATAGACGAACTTATCTACTTAGGGAATAAAAATGTAGTAAATGAAGTTACTATCTGCTATATACAAACGTTTTATCAGATCAGTGATTAAAAATGGCTTCAAGCGAATGAATCCTCTAGTTCTTAAATAAGACAATCCTTCAACCGACTTTATAGATTGGTGCAACACAATCACGAAATACTTCTAAATACTTCCAATACCTCAGTGTCGGGATCAGTGTTTTTACAATGTTGTTCAGTTTATTTAAGGCCCAAGAGCCAGTAAATGGTTACAGAGTAAGAAAGTACCACCCCCAAGCAAGGGCATAATGCCAACAAGTCGCAATGGGCCACCGGAAGTGAAAGAGAAGGAAAGGGCTTTAAAAGGAACCGGAAACTCAATCCTAAACAGAAAACAAGGGATAAAAGTATCTAGTAGGTCCTTACGTCATAGTGGCATTATCGACTTGTTGGGGTTAATTTATTTTAAAAACAATATCAGTGAATGCTGCACGATTCCCTCACAGATGAAGAGGAAACGGAGGTGTGGTACTTCAGAAGGATGCTGAGAATTCCATGTACTGAACATATGAGCAATGAAGTAGTTTTATTTATACATAAAATCAGAAAGCGGCAGTTGAAATATCTGGTTCAAAAAATGAGGAAAGCAGACTTGGAGACTGACATGCTGAAGGAAAAAGAGGCAGAGGAAAGTAGCGAGTATATATAAGCATGTATAGTATATATGTAAGTATATATATATATATATATATATATATAGATATATTCTCTTTCAGTATATGTCCTCCAATTTTAATTTCATCGCCTCATCTTTCTCCCCCACCACTTCTTTCCCTTTTTCTCCCTCCTTCTTATTCTGATCTTTAATATTCGATCGTCTATGGTGTGTGTATGTCACCACGAAATGTATCCAACAACATTCATATTTCCCCCATCCACTCACCTCTAGTTTTTAAAAAACCCTCTCTGTTAAGTTTTAATCTCCCAAATTCTCTTGTGTGTAACCCCTCTCTTTAGCACTAACATTCGTCCCCCACTCTCATACTTACACTCTCTCTAAATTCTATTTTTATTTCCGGAGTTGTTCTTTTCCGTTTTCTCTTTGAATTTGTAGGTCTGATGAATTGGATCGTATTTACGATTCCAATGGAATAAATTATGACCATGGAATATTAGTGTTTAAGCCTTTTTATTATATCCTTACGCTGTCCTGGACATTGAGTTCTACCTCTTGGAATTTTTTATTCAAAAAATATACATGTGTGTATATGTACCTGTGTATTTTGCATATAGATGTGTATATTTACCACTAATATTATCTATCTATCTATCTATCTATATATATATATATATATATATATATATATATATATATAGAGAGAGAGAGAGAGAGAGAGAGAGAGAGGGGGGGAGACAGAGATACATAGATAAGCAGACTGGTAGACAGACAGATATTAGAGACGATGACAGATATGAATTGAAAAAGAAAGAAAGAAAGAAAGAAAGAAAGAAAGGAATTATCTTTTGCAATCTGTTGGGTGCAATTATTTCATTGAAAGCATTTCAAAATCCTGTAGAAATCCCACGTTTAACAAAGATATGACTCACATAGTTTGTTGCATGCTTTTATATTGAAATGCTTCATTATCCACGAAACAACAAAAAAGAATTAATCTATTCTTTTAAATACAATAATTAAGCACTTTTGGCTGAACAACAACGGACTTCAGTTTAAAAATTAATTGACGTTAATACAAGCAGAAATAGGAGAGGACAGTGAACTGTTCTCCAAACGATTACGATGGTCTGTTATATCTATATGGAGGACAGAGATTTATTTCAGCTCGCTCAGCTTTCGATTTATAAGCAGTAGATTTTTACCTTCCTCTTCTTTTATGAGCCGTGCCCCTTCGGGATCGAGGTGACCGTTGCTTTCCACGGATTCCTATCCTCCCTTGTAGCACTAAACAATGTCACTTTATTATGCCCCCAACTCATGTTCTGCCATAAATTTAAACGAGCTTGTTAATCGCTACTTTCCTCTGCCACCTTTTCTTTCAGCATGTCCTAGGGGTGTCAGATTCCCTAAGCCTGCTTTCCTCATTATCTGAACCAGCATTTCAACATAAAAGCCTGCAACAAACTATGTGAGTCATATCTTTGTTAAACGTGCGATTTCCACAGGATTTTGAAATGCTTTCAATGAAATAATTGCACCAACAGGTTGCAAAAGATAATTCTTTCTTTCTTTCTTTCTTTCTTTCTTTCTTTCTCTTTCAATTCATATCTGTCATCGTCTCTAATATCTGTCTGTCTACCAATCTGCTTATTTATGTATCTAAATCCACCCCCCTCTCTCTCTCTCTCTCTATATATATATATATATATATATATATATATATATATATATATATATATATACTTACATATATACTATACAAACTTATACATACCCGCTAATAACTCTGCATGTTTTTCCTTCAGCATGTCAGATTCTCCAAGCCTGCTTTCCTCATTGTTTGAACCAGATATTTCAACTGCCCCTTTCTCATTTTATGTATAAATCGCACATTTCCTTTCCAATTTTCATAAAACTACTTCGTTGCTCACATGTTCAATACGTGGGATTCTCAGCATCCTTCTGTAGAACCACACCTCCGTTTCCTCTTCATCTGTGAAGGAATCGTGCACCATTCACTGATATTGTTTTTAAAATAAATAAACCCCAACAAGTCGATAATGCCACTATGACGTAAGGACCTACTAGATACGTTTATCCCTTGTTTTCTGTTTAGGATTGAGTTTCCGGTTCCTTTTAAAGCCCTTTCCTTCTCTTTCATTTCCGGTTGCCTTTTCCGACTTGTTGGCCTTCTCTCTTTGCTTGGGGGGTGGGTACTTTCTTACTCTGTAACCATTTACTGGCTCTTGGGCCTTAAATAAACTGAACAACATTGTAAAAACACTGATCCAGACACTGAGATATTGGAAGTATTTAGAAGTATTTCGTGATTGTGTTGCACCAATCTATAAAGTCGGTTGAAGGATTGTCTTATTTAAGAACTAGAGGATTCATTCGCTTGAAGCCATTTTTAATCACTGATCTGATAAAACGTTTGTATATAGCAGATAGTAACTTCATTTACTACATTTTTATTCCCTAAGTAGATAAGTTCGTCTATCGTCCTGTTTATGCTACTCCCCAATCTTTTGAAAAAGGAGTTGAGATTTGACTCTTGTTTCCTGTTTAGAATTGAGTTTTCGATTCCTTGTAATGTCTTCTTATTCTCTTTCATTGACAGTAGTCCCCCCACCTTGCGTCTTAGTAGCATTATCGCTTTGCTTAGGGTGAATGAAATAAAAAGAAGAATGTTAGTTTTTACTACAGTATTTATAGTAATAAGAATAAGAATATTATAGGAAGTTAAAATTAAATGTATAAGAATATTATAGGAAATTAATAGTAAGAAGATTAAGACAATTGTAGGAAATCTATGTCATTCAATTCATCTAGCTAATTATTCATCTCACTCTATTCATATCTACCTACCTACCTATCTATCTATCTATCTATCTATCTATCTATCTATCTATCTATCTATCTATCTATCTATCTATTTCTGTGTCAGTTAATTTCTATCTATGTCATTCCCGTCATATGTATCAATCTATCTCACTCTATTCATCTTTATCTCTCTATATATCACAGTCTCTTAATATCTATCTATCTATCTATCTATCTATCTATCTATCTATCTATCTATCTATCTATCTATCTATCTAGTTTTAACCCATGAAGCTTTCACGGTTTACCTAATCTTATTAATTCTTCAGTTAATGATTCAATAAACTTATGGTGAGTTCTAAGACAATAAAATATCCATTAGAAATTCCCCTATCACATCGTTAAATATTTGAGCTTAACAACTTTAACAAAATATTACAATGACAATCATACATATGAATGACGAGCTTGTGTTGATGGATGGATGTCGAAAGGCGGGGGGCGGAGGTCTTAGCAATGAGAGAACATCTGCTGAGAGCCGCACGAGATAGAAAGCTGTGGAGGGCCATGATCGCCTATGTCCTGAGGAGACTCAGCACACTGATTCAATGTAGTCGGTCCACTTCAAGTCAGTGGAAAACTTGAGGCCGAAAAAGGCGCGGGCGAACCGGCTAAGCAACAAGGATGTCTGAAAGAAAATAGCGACAGAAAGAGCCCACACGCAAAATCAGACAAATACAGCTGAAATTCCTTGGATACATAATGAGGAAGGAAGGTTTGGAAAACTTAATCGCCACAGGGCATATTGGCAGCTAGGGGAAGACAGCGAGCTACTTACTCGACGGGGGTGGGGGCTAAAAATGTCATGAGATAGAAAGTTGTGGAGGGCCATGATCGCCTATTTCCTAAAGGGAACTGGGAAATATAAGAATTATAATTCTTTTATTTCCCAGTTTCCTTTAGGGCATAGGCAAAATTGTGTCGTAATGGTTATCGCAGATCATTATGGCTGTGTAATAAGATATCCATCCTTTTTTATGGCAATAAATGCTGGATAATGCCTGAATAATAATAATAATAATAATAATAATAATAATAATAATAATAATAATAATAATAATAAACTAGAGGCAGCAGAAATGTTTTTCTGAAGAAGGATACTGAATATTCCATGATCGGGACGAGTAAGCAACAAGGAAGTGTTAAAGAAAATGGCGCCAGAATGCACAATTCTACTTAAAATTAGGAAAAGAAATCTGAAATTCCTTGGACATATAATAAGGAAGGAGGGATTGGAAAACTTAATCCTCACAGGGCATACCGAGAGTAGTAGCGATAAAGGAAGGTAGAGATCCACTTACCTAACGCAATTGAAAGCTGTGGAGAGCCATGATTGCCTATGTCTTGAAGGGACGCAGCACATTGATTCGATGTAGTGGCTCCACTTCAAGGTGTGGACGAAGCGAGTAAGCAACAAGAAAGTCTTAAAGAAAATGGCGATAAAAAGAACACGCACACACACAAAATCATATTGAGAGTTAGGGAGATAGAGGAGGGCAGTTGCTACTTACCTAACGAGCTTGTGGGAATGGATAACTAAACGGGGGCCTTAGCAAAGTGAGAAAAACAGAGCCACACGAGATAGAAGATTGTGTGGGACCATGATTGCCTATGTCCTGAATGGACGCGGATCACAGAAGAATAAGAGAAGCAGAAGACCGTCTAAAGGCAAGATATCCTGGCGGAGCCCCTCCGACTTCAGGTTGGTTTTGAGTTTCCCTTCACCTATATTTTACGCTATTAGTCCCCAATACACGAGCTGAATGGGGTTGTTTTATAGGCGTAACCATTCTACATTATGTGGGATAGATAACTTTTGGCCTTACACTTAAAGAAACAAAGATTGTAGTGTTCGAAGAAGCATTCCCTTGGGAGTCTGTTCCACAAAGCATTCGCACTTAAGAAGGGAATTTCCTTCTTATCAGTGAAATACAGAAGGAATGGAAATGGTTAGACCCTGCGTTCACCAGATGGCAGATTTTTCTATTAGGTTGGTGCAAAAATAATGATGTAATAATGTCGTTTTTTGACGTTAAAAAATACATCAAAAAACGATATTGTTACGTCATTATTTTTGCACCAACCTAATATAATGTTTGGAAATGGTGGAACAAAGGAATATAATTCGTCGGGAAATGATCCATGTAAATAGCGAGAGATTGAGGACTTTACTTCTGTGTGTAAATGGGTGTAGAATGGAAAAAACTTCGTCACCTAAACACATTTGAACACTGTAGAGGCTCGAAAGAGTGGATTGGACAGCTCCAGCCAGGCAACAATACTCATTTTTTGGTCTAATCTGACTTTTGTCGGGATTAAACAGTTCCAGCCTAGATATGGCAACAGTACTCTATTTTTGGTCTAATCTAACTTTTGTAGTGGGTCAATTGTTCCAGCTCAGATATGGCAGCACAACTCCATTTTTGGTGTCCCCTAACTCTTGTAAAAATAAATCATAAATTAGTTGCCCACCAAGAATAAAGATACCAATCAACTGAACTATTTAATCCATATCTAGAATAAGATGGATTCATACCTTTTCCAAGAGTATTAGTGCGATTTGAACGAAGCAGAATCGACTGGAAATTGAACTCGACACACCGATTTCCTTTTTTGAGCCGACAACCGAAACACCATTCGCGCCTCCATCTTTCAGTGGCTACATAGTACACGGTTAAAAGCTGAAATCGAAGGTTATATTCTTGCTGCGCAGAACCAATTCTTAACAAGAAATTATCAAGCAGACATATTGAAAAATTGTGTTAATCCAGAATACAGATTCCGTGATAAATATCCAGAAACGACTGATCATCTTGTATCAGGTTGCACGGTATTGGCACCCACTGAATATAAAACCCGGCATGACAGAGTGGATCAATATCTGCACTGGAAAATCTGCAACTTCTACGGGAAAGAAACTAAAAGAAATTGGTATGAACACCACCAAGACCCGGTTACGGAGATAGGACTTGTTACAATTTTATGAGACTACACAATACACACGGACAGAACAATCAAAGCTAATCGCCCAGACATTGTTATTAGAGACCACAAAAAAAGACAAAAAAAAAGAAAAGAAAAAAAGTGCCTTCTAATTGATTTGACAATCCCTGCAGACTGCAATGTATCTTTGAAGATATTCAGAAAGCTATCAAAATACAAGGACCTTGAAATCGAAATCTCAAAAATGTGGTACATGGGAACATCAACAATCCCTGTTGTAGTTGGAGCCCTCGGATTGGTTGGAAACGATTCCAATAGAATCATTGAAGGGATTCCTGGTAATCCATGCCTTATAGAAATACAAAAAATTGTTCTCACGAATACAGTCCACACCTTACAAAGGGCCATATCTATGTAAAATATGTTTGTATATGTTTTTTAATTGCTCGGTGGAAAAGGTCATGATGCCATTTCTGACTTTAGGTCTGTGGTCGGGACCCGGAAAGAAAAGAGTATACACTAGAACTCAAAGGAAATAAAATAATAATAATAATAATAAAATAATAATAATAATAATAGCCAACTCATGACAGCACAAACGTAATGGATTTCTTGAAACTTACAAACAATTCCGCTTGGGGAGTAATCACATATCTAATAATTCTATAGAAGACTATTTCAGCCAGAAAAAAAAGGATAAAGAAAATGCGAACCTTTCGCCGAAGAGAGAAGAAACTCTCGCCTACTTTGTTGTCGTGACCAGCTGCTCACCAGACAAATAACATTAAACTGATGGAAAACAAAGTGATATTAACTAAGCATCAGTCACGATTGATGATACGAAGGCTTTTGATTTCATTCCAGCTGACTGATTCGGAAAATCCTTTAAGATAGAAACTTGATACAATCATCAAATTTTTTTTCATTTCTTTAAAAAAAAAAAAAAATGGACACTACGACACGTTAAAAAAAACAAAACAACAGAAATTGCAAAAGTGAACGAGAAAACCGACAAAATGGATGAATATGTTTTATGAAATACTCAAATGAGAGCTTAACCAACGGCTTAATTATCAAATCAATAACATAACAGAGACAAAACTAGCACTAAATCAATGCTGAACCTATTCGGAATAAGGAAAAGCACTTTTCATGAGAGGCTCTTAGATTTACTGAACGCTTTATGCAGTCGAGACAAAAAGCGGATGACGCTAGGAAGACTTCAATTTGTCAGGAATTTCGGCAGTTTCAAGGATCAAATGTGGATCTGGATTTTCAGAATTAAATCTTTATAAATCACTTTTTTATGAAAACACACTTTTATTTACTGAAGGCTTATTGAAGGCTAGTTAAGCATCGGATGACGCTAGGAAGACTTCAATTTGTCAGAAATTTCGGCAGTTTCAAGGATCAAATGTAGATCTGGATTTTCATAATTAAATCTTTATAAATCACTTTTTTATGAAAACACTCTTTTATTTACTGAAGGCTTATTGAAGGCTAGTTTAGCATCGGATGACGCTAGGAAGACTTCCATCGGTCAGGAATTTCGGTATTTTCAAGGATCAAATTTGGATCTTGATTTTCGTAATTAAATCTTTATAAATCACTTTTTTTTATGAAAACACACTTTTATTTACTGAAGGCTTATTGAAGGCTAGTTAAGCATCGGATGACGCTAGGAAGACTTCAATTTGTCAGGAATTTCGGCAGTTTCAAAGATCAAATGTAGATCTGGATTTTCATAATTAAATCTTTATAAATCACTTTTTTATGAAAACACACTTTTATTTACTGAAGGCTTATTGAAGGCTAGTTAAGCATCGGATGACGCTAGGAAGACTTCAATCGGTCAGGAATTTCGGCATTTTCAAGGATCAAATGTGGATCTGGATTTTCGTAATTAAATCTTTATAAATCACTTTTTTATGAAAACACACTTTTATTTACTGAAGGCTTATTGAAGGCTAGTCAAGCATGACGCTAGACAGTTTTCACTTCATGGGAGTTCTGCATTATTATGACTGAATTGAGAACCTAGGTTTTTACGATGAATAATTCATAAGTCATTTTTCATGAAAACACATTTTTATATATTGAAGGCTTATTGAAGGCTTGTCAAGCAAGGAATGACTCTAGACAGTTTTCAATTTGTTATCCAAATTCGGCTTTATCATGGCTCAGTTAAGCACCTGAATTTTTATACTTAATAATTTATAATTAACTTTTCATGGATGGAGACGAAATCGATTCATGCTTTTCTCAAAGTCATTAGTTCAAAATGAAGGCTAGGACTGAATTTGACTTTTCTTTCCTCGCCGATAACAGTCACGCGGTCAGTATATCACAATAGTATGTAAAGTCCTGCAAAATGTGTTTAGTGTCAATTCACTGAATGATGGTATTGTATAATAGCGTTCGATAATCATGAGAACCCACATCCTTGTTATAGATGTCTTCCTTCTCTTAGAGTAGTTGACTTACACAGGCTGAAGTACCGCGTCTTCCCTGCTGTAGCTGAATGGAGGAGAGCGGGATCAGAACCTTTGCTAAGGGCATTAGTGTGAAAATGAAGGGAACAAGCGGATAGTTGGAATTTGAATTCGTTTTCCGATGCAATTTTTCGCGTCGAAAGCAGTTATGCTACCAGCATATCCTAGTAGTACGTACAGTCCTGTAAAAAGGGGCTATATATCAGTTCACTCTATAATGGCATTCAGCAATCAAGAACTCTATTTCCGTGCAAGAACAGCGATATTGGCAGGAGAAGGTTGGGCATCAATTGAGATTCACACATTTGTGTAAGCAATGGAACCGTAAAGCACGTGCAGAATAAAGTCACACAAAAGAGATTTTTTTTTGTTTTTGCGTCATAATCAAACAAAATCATATTACTGATCCTCTCCCCCACCCAAAGAACCCCGAAAGTAATTGAACACACGGTGAGGAATCTGTCATTTCACACCCTCTATAGATCCCTGATTTGTTTCCATCAGACATCGGGATGTTCCCGAAAAAAGACGCTGAAAAGTCAGCATTTTTCATCGGATCCTGAAGACAGATCTGCTGCGTCTAAATAGATCAGACGTATACCAGATACCATCTCCAAGAATGCTATGAAAAAAGACAGAATCTCAGGAATATATATATATATATATATATATATATATATATATATATATATATATATATATATATATATATATATATACAAGTATAGGATTGGTGTATACGGAATACATTCCAATAACCAACAAATACTATTCTTAAAAGAGTTCTCAAAACAGAGTAGAACAAATATAATCATTTATTCGAAAATTATAACATAAAAATGTACCCATTTTGTTTCAACACTTCTGGTGTCTTCTCAAGTCATGGTGTTGAATTCAATTTTTTATGATATAATTTACGAATAAATGATTATATATATATATATATATATATATATATATATATATATATATATATATATATATATACAGCGAAACCAAGAGAACGGACGTCTTTGAAAAATTCACATCATTAATTTTATTTGTGTACGTATTGGATTAGTATTATATATATAATATATATATATATATTATGATATATTATATGTATAGTATTATAATATATAATATAGTATATATATTATGATATATTATATGTATAGTATTATAATATATAATATAGTATATATATATAATACATAATATATAGTATTATAATTGTATTATTTGACAAAATCAAGGATGGAAAACAATATCCTTCATACGGTGTCCGCTTTCATTGATGCATTTCTGAAGGTGTTCTTGAAAGTTGGCCTCCACTCTTTCCGGCATTACTCTGTTGATTTGGGCGACTTCCACGTGAATAGCTTCCTTCAAATCGTCCAAATACGTGACTTATGCTCATACACACGTGCCTTGAGGTTTCCCAACAATAAATAATCACATATAGGCAAATCAGGAGACCGAGGGGGCTAACGAGTGTCAGCAACCCTGGAAATGAGGCGGTCACCGAAGAGAGGGCGAAGAACGCGCATTGATGGCCTGGCTGCGTGGGCCGTCACACCATCCTTCTGAAACAATACACGTCAGATAAGAATACGTTTTCGTTGTAATTCAGGTACAAATAAGGTTGTTTATCAACTCGATGTAACGCTTGTCATTTCCATTATGGTTTTAAAACAAGTACCAATGACGCCAGCTTTTCGAACAGTACACCAAACCGTCACTTTTGGACTGTGCTGTGGTCTTTTGTGCAGTTCTCTTGGATTTTCAAGAGCCTAATAACGACAATTTTGTTGATTCAAAATGCCACTGAGATGAAAATGAGCTTCAAGCAAAATGAGGTTGTCATTTCACTCAAAAATTGCTTTCATCTGAAGTGCGAAGTTAAGCCGCTGTGCATAGACCCCAATGGCCAATGACCAATTTGTAGGGGTGGAAATGCAGTTCTTCATAAAAATTAGGTGTTATCAAACGATTATCGATGCCAAGTTCAATAGCATGCCTCCGAACAGAGCGATTCGAGCTGCGCAGAAAAGCTTGTCTGGCCGGTTTCTCGAAATGTATGATATTCATTATTGTACCTCGTGTACAAAGTGTGTGAACCTAACGTAAGCAAGTATTCGGCCTTGCTTGATCGGTGACAACCTTTGTAGCCGAGTAGATTTAACGTTGGATCGAACGACGGTTTCTCAAAGGTTCGAATCCTCGCAGAGTGTGCATCTTTTTCTTTCATAAGACGAAAATAAATAAATCTAGGGTTTAATAAATAAACGGAACGTCTATTCAAATACGATTATCCACTAAAAATAATGTTGAAGTAATAAAATCTGTTGGACTAATGAATAAAAAAGCATCCCTTTCTTTAGAAATATAGGTGTGCGTGTGTATGCGTGTGCGTGTGTGTATATGCGTGTGCGCGTGTGTATGCATGCATGTGTGTATGCGTGCGTGTGTGTACGAGTTTGTATGCGTGCGTGTGTGTATATGTGTGCATGCGTGTATATGCATCAGTGCGTTTATGCGTGCGTGTGTGTATATGTGTGTATGCGTGTATATGCATCAGTCTATGTATGCGTGCGTGTGTATGCGTGCATTTGTGTATGTGTGTGTGGGTGTATATGCGTGCGTGTGTGTATGCAGCATGTGTGTATGCGTGCATGCGTGTGTGTGTGTATGTGTGCGTGTGTATGCGTGCGTCTGTGTATGTGTGCGTGTATGTGTGTGCGTGTGTATGCGTGTGTGAATTTGTGTGTGCGTGTATACACAGAGACACAGCACGAGAGAGATCAAAATGAATCAGCAAGTTTTATAGCGGAAAGAAAAAGAATTGCTTCCAAATTCCTAGTTTTATCTCAAGAGAAGTTCATCCTAATCCGATTGTTTCAATGTTTCTTGTATATATAAAATGTGCAACGGAACAAAAAAAGAAAAGAAAAACACGTCTAATGGCGAATCATCGCCATTCGTTCAATTGTCGATTTTGGCAAAAACCTAAATCTAAAATGTAAATTTAACTTGACGCATTTGAAAATGAAACTATCCCTGATATTTTTTTATCGTTTATTTGCTTTTATAAAAAGACATTTTTTTTTCACGAATATTTTTTGAATAAATTCTGTAATGTGATTTTCGACGAAATTTATAAAAAGAATATCAAGCTAAATGATGTGAAGAACATTTGCAAATGAAAATGACAGGAGCAAAATACGGCCAAATAGAATTCAAGCGTCACTAGACAATATATTGTCATTATTACTTATTATTGCCAATATTTGTAGCGTTTTTAAGGGAATTTCAAAGATGATATTTTCATACTTCTAGATACAATTATTCAGCCATATATCTGTCATTTTGTGGAGTAATCGATGGCGGCTCGGACTGAGGAATCGGAGAGCCGAGTTCGAATTCCAGTAGAATCCATTACATTCACTCAATACAATCCTCTTCTTTATAGGTAAATAGCAGGATAGACAAGGTTCTATAACCTTGGATGGTATCTGGTCTACCGCAGAAAAAAAAAATGACAACCAGCAGGAAAAAATCTGCCTCGTCAGTCATGTATCGAAAGATACATGATCGCCTATGCGTGTATTACGCATAGCACATAACTGACTGATATTCACTTACCTGCTAAAACCCTTGGAAAAGGTAAGAATCTTTTTCTTCTCCCCCCAGCTATGGGTAAATAGCAGGACAGACCGGATTCTATAGCCTTAGATGGCATCTGGTCTACCGCAGAAAGAAATGGCAACCTACTGCAGGAAAAAAATCTGCCTCGTCAGTCATGTATCGAAAGATACATGATCGTCTAACCGTATGCCACATAACTGACTAATCTTTTGACATCTCTGAGTTGATTCTTGATGCTATCCTCGCAGAACTTTCTAGATGATGAACCGATCGAAGGGTTTTTTTTACAGGCTTCCAAAGAATAAAATTTGTAAAGATGGAAATAAGCGGCAGTGCGAAGGTCAGGTTATCACTGCGGGTGAAGTCGAACATCACGGTCAATTTCTACCAGGTTTGTAAAGAGACGTGGGGTTTGGCATTGTCCTGATAAGAAGACAACACTCTTCAAATTAGCCAGTTCAGGACGCTTTTCGTCGAATGACGCCTGGCTTTATTCGCTCCGACTAGGAACTAGATCCGATTTTGTGGAAGAAGTTCGTAATACACAATACACTTTCAATCGCACCAGATGCACAACATCACTTCCTTTGGCTGCAGACCGCCTTGTGGAATGCTTAACAGTGGTTAATTTCGTTTTCCCCGGAATATTTTCGCTCCACATTGTTGTAAACAATTCATTTTTCATCGCGTGTGATCGTTCTTTTAAAAAAATATCGTTTTTTTTTCCGTTTGCAATAAAAAATGCACTCCTGTCCCCAAACGTTGTAGTCATTCATATATTCAGTAATTTTCAAATGTCTTAGAACGCTTATATAGTATATGTGGTGTATATCTGCGATGTTCCGTTTCGCTTGGCCTGAATTATTTTTAATCAGTACTTTGGTTATTATCAACGACTGTCGACCTGCCGGAATGTTTTCTGTTTTCCAGATCAAAATTTCCACTTATGAACCAAGAAAAGCATTTAGGAATAATACTCTCAGCTACGACACCATATCTATAAATGGCACGTATCTTTTTTGCTGTTTGTATAGCGTTTTTAACTTTCTAGCAATAAAAAGGTGTTAAATGACCAGACTGCATACGTCCTGGGTATGACAGTAAACTACTCCTGGCGGTTTTGAGGACCTAGAACCACCTCTTAATTGCTGTTGTTCCCAGGTTCACCCTGACCAGGGGTGGTAACAGCTGTTAGGGACCCAACTATAGTAAAAATACTACGAAAGTACTGGGATGAAAATACTATGAAAGTACAAAAAATAAATTTTTATAGTAAGAAAATTACCCGTAATTCATTTGTGTAAAAATAAAAATAAAAAATAAAAATTACTATTTTTGTCCCACAATTCCTTAACAATATTAAGCTGCATTGCAAAATATATCTAGTTAAAGTCATAAAATTGTGTCCAAAATATTTAGATTTCAGTAACCCATATAGGTGTTGATATGCCGCTAAACAAAATCAACGAAACAACCAGCACAAAAGAACTCTTTCATGGCATTAATCCATATATTATCCTACAAATTCTTAAAGAAATCAAACTGTATTCCAAAATATAACTTCAACAAAACTACAATATAAAACAAACATATCACCGCCTCTAGTAATTATGCCGACGCCAACATGCCCATTCAGTATATATTATACTCATTCAGTAGATAGGCGATCATAGCTCTCCACAACTTCTTAACCTTTGTGGTACTTAACAGTTTTTCTCCTTTTGCCAAAGCTCCCGCCGCCAGTTCATACAAGCTTGTCAGCTAAGTGACTCACTGCTTTCCTTTATCTCTCTTGTCCTTAATATGCCTTGTGAAGGTTATGTTTTCCAAGCCGTCCTTCCTCATTATGCGTTCAAGGAATTTCAGCTGTTTTTTTTTTCTGATTCTGAGTAGAAGTGTTCTTTCTGTCGCCATTTTCTTTAAGACTTCCTTGTTCCTTTCTCGATCCCTCCATGGAATTTTCAGTATTCTTCAACAGAACCAAAGTTCTGCTACCTCGAGTTTTTTTTTTCTTCGGACGAGGGGAGATTGTCCGGCATTCACTGCTATATAAGAGGATGGATAACACATAGCAATGAACGTAAACCAGTGTTTCGGCGCGGTATAGCCTTTTACGACAGAATTTAACTGTATCATTATAAAAATATTTTTCCTGTTCCATTGACATCACTGTGAGTCAAGAAGCATTTTTTTTTACAAATGAATCGTGCATAATTTTTCATACTTACTGTTTAAATTTAATTATTGTCATGCGCAGAACGTTTTGACAAATACGTGAGAATGCTGTGGTCTTCCATCTACATCTGCTGTGATAGAGTTCAAATAAATGGGTCGCTTAAGACCAACAAGTGCACTTAACTTCTCTCATAAAGGAAAGAAAGCAACGACGCTTTAAACAAGCCAAAAGCAGAGGCCGAGGAGACTAAGGCGGTTTAAGGCGTCCATAAAGCCTATGGTAGCATGACAGTATAACCTACTTGTGGACGCGACCGACGTAGAATTGCTTGGATGATAAGAAAGAACAGTTTGAAAGAAAATATCGCGTGCCTAGTGTACTTCCAATTTTCTGTTTTATTTTCTTTCTTTTTTTTTCTTTCTGGCAAAGAAAAAAGAAAGACAGAAGATAAATTAACTTTCAAAGTTAGCGAAGCGTGACACGGTTTTGATGGTGAACAATTTTGCGTACGTCTTCTTTTCTGGGCACCTCGGCTGCCATTCCCTTTTATGGGCGGTGAGTGTCGTGTGGATGGGAGTCAGCAACTCACTCGCCAGGTAAGAAAGAAGAAGAATGCCCACATGCTTCGATGCACATCACTTGCTGTGCACAGAGAGTCCATCGCCCGACGAAAGACGCGTGCCGGACATGCGCGTTAAAAGCACAAGGTGAAACTGAAATGAATAATAATAATAATAATAATAATATTGATGATAAAATAATAATAATAATAATAATAATAATAATAATAATGATAATAATAATAATGATGATGATGATAAAATAATAATGATGATGATGATGATGATGATGATAGAAGAATAATGATAATAATAATAATGACGATAAAATAATAATAATAATAATAATGATAATAATAATAATGATGATGATGATAAAATAATAATGATGATGATGATGATGATGATGATGATGATGATGATAGAAGAATAATGATAATAATAATAATGACGATAAAATAATAATAATAATAATAATGATAATAATAATAATGATGATGATGATAAAATAATGATGATGATGATGATGATGATGATGATAGAAGAATAATGATAATAATAATAATGACGATAAAATAATAATAATAATAATAATGATAATGATCATGATGATAAAATAAAATGATGATAATGATGATGATGATATAATAATAATGGTCATAGCAATAATAATAATAATAATAATAATAATAATAATGAGGGTCAGTGAAGAGAGTGGGAGTCATTACCATTGTTGTTGGTGCTCTGGGCACCGGATCAGTTGTAGAAGAGTGTGCTTAATGCCAAGATTGGACCCTTACAGAAGACTGAACACTTTAGGAGTGGTCGTACACTCCGAAGAGTTCTCGAATCACGATGCAAATGTGCCACTCTCAGTCCACTGGTTGGGGAAAGCTGGTACTCTCGTCCCATCTCCAGCAAAATGTCTGCCGACGATAAGAGAATAATAATAAAATAGTAAAGAGAAAGAGAAAGAGAGAGAGAGAGAGAAGGAGAAAGTGATAAAGAGAGAGAGAGAAAGAGAAAGACAGAGAAAGAAAGAGAGAGGGAAGTTGAGAGATGTATAGATAGATATACAGATAGATGAGAGAGAAAGAGAAAGGTATTTAGAAAAAGAGAGGTATATAGACAGAGAGAGAGAAGGAGAAAGTGATAGAGAGAAAAAGAGAGAGCGACATAGATAGATGAGAGAGAAAGATAGAGGTATATAGAAAGAGATAGAGAGACAGAAAGAGATAGAGAGAGAAGGAGAGAGATAGAGATAGAGAAAGAGATTGATAAAAAAAAATAGCGAGAAGAAAAAAGCGGGTGATGGAAAATGTAAGTTTTCTATTCAAGACAGGCGAACACAAGGAAGGACGGAAGGAAGGGAGGAAGGGAGGAAGGAAGGAAAATACATGGGGTCGGGGAGCAGCACAAGAATATAACAGTGTCCGCGCGACAAGGTGTTGCCAGGCGTTTGTATAATGACAGAAACCACCTTAAAAATGACAGCGATTCAGATTAAACATTTTGCGGGCGCTTAAGAATACATTAAATTATCCCGTTAAAAGGATTTTGCATTGAAGTCTTCTATATGCAAGTTTAAATGACTTCCGACTATAAAAACATTGGTTAAAAGAATTAAAAAAAAAAAAGCCGTCGCATGTAATTGATCATATTGTATCCAATTTATCTGGATTAGATTTAAATGCATTCTTGTTATTTGCAGAATCAAAGTGAACTGAAAACTTTTCATCGTAAAAATGAAAGCTTATGTTTAAGCCATTAGACAAAAAAATGTCTGACTCAGTTTTGACCCTTTTCATATCAATACCCTGCCTTTGTTTAGTCGTATTACCGAATCTATCCATCGAATGAATAAACAAATTAAACGCCAAGGCAGGGACGAGGCTACTACATTCTTTCCGCTGAATGCGTTGAAGATGAGTCTTTTACCTGTTAGGATTTGAATAAACGCTAAAATCTTCCGCGAGCATCCTCCATCACTTGATCTGAAATTGTACTTTTAAAATTTGGGTGGGTCAAAAGTAGGCTTACACTTTGTAGGTATGCTCTTTACATTTTTAAAAAAGATTTTATTGCATTTATATTTATTTGTTACAATAATATATGTTCAAAAGTGTTATAAATTTACTTACATTTTTAGCACGATTTAATCTCCTAAGTGCTCAAAATGTCCTCCTTCAACATAACAACATTCCTCGAACCTCTCCAGAATCTTGTGACACACAGTACGAGACAAATCTCGATCTGCATCAATTTCAATAAATACTTCTGAGATTTACTCTTTTAATTCGTCCCTGGGTGGGGATTTCTCTCATAAACCTTGTTCTTTATTACACTCACGAAAAAGAAATTAATTTGTGTTAGGTCAAGTGAATGTGGTATCTATTCGATGTTGCCTCCTTCTTCCGAAGCAATGCTGTGGAAAGTTTTGGTTAAGGTAGTCCCTTACTGCCAAATCAAAATGGGGAAATGCTCCATTTTGTTGAAAGAACAGTTCGGTGAAGATAGCACTAGTTATGAACTATGACATAAAAGGTGAAATTAATAGTGAAACAACTGTAAGCGTATTTTTGGCGCACCCTGTATATATATATATATATAATTTGGAATGCACCTTTTGAGTCGGACAATTGCAGAATTGATATTCTGACATATTGAAAAAGTACGGACATTTGGGTGATATTATTTTTCGCACATAATTGCCATGACTTAAATCACATGATCCAATCGAGAAATAAATAAATTTTCACCAATAACACTGATTTATTTACTGCTGACTTTAATCCGTCTTAATGAAACACCCTATACTAAAATGGAAAAGAACTCAGGTTTTTCGATAATATATATATATAGTGGGCCAAAAGTAGGTTTACACTTTGTAGGTATGCACTTTACATTTTTTTTAAAAACATTTTATTACATTTTTATTTATTTGTTACAATCATATTTTTTCAAAACTATGTACATTTGTTTAACATTTTAATATTAATAATGATAGAGGTATTGTAGTGGTGTAGGAGGTGGTGATGGTGGTAATGAAGATGAATAACAACAACAACAACAACAACAACAATAATAATAATAATAATAATAATAATAATAATAATAATGAAGGTCAGTGAAGAGAGATGATTTTGTATTTATATTTATTAGTGATAGAAAGATGCTGGGACGATATGGTTCTAACTGAGGCCTTCTTTTTTTATTTGCAAGTTTAGATATGCATTTAATAATAATATTTTTTTTTACCTCAGTTTAATCTCCTAAGTGCTCAAAATGTCCTCCTTCAACATTACAACATTCCTCGAACCTCTCCAGAATCTTGTGACACACAGCACGACACAAATCTCGATCTGCATCAGTTTCAATAAATACTTCTGAGATTTGCTCTTTTAATTCGTCCACTGCGTAGGAATTTCTCTCATAAACCTTGTTTTTTATTACCCCCCCCCCAAAAAAAAAGAAATCCATTGATGTTAGGTCAGGTGAACGTGGTTGACATTCGATGCTATCCCTTCTTCCGAAGCAACGCTGTGGAAAGTTTTGGTTAAGGTAGTTCCTTACTGCCAAAGCATAATGGCGAAGTTAGCTCTGCTGGTGAAACAACTCTAAGTCTTCTTTTGGTCCACCCTGTCTATGAAAAGTCACAAGAAAAACCTCTCAAACCAAGTCATCCACTTTGACATGGATTGTTTTAACAGAGTAAAAGTGATCAAACTCTTTTGGCCATATTATCCTAGTGTTAATTTAAACTAGCGCCTTCTTTTTTCGCATATACTGTGGCCATTTTGCTTAAGTTCGTATTTTATTAATTTGAGATAAAAACTTAACGAATTTTCCAATGTAATTCAGTGAAATTCTCACTTAACAAAATTATACTTTAGAATTTAAATATATGAAAGAAAAAAAAAGAAGGCCTCAGTTAGAACCATATCGTCCCAGCATCGGACTTAATGTGACACTTTCTATTTTCATACGAGGGTCATTCAATAAATAAGGTGAATTTTTCGGTATAAGGACTTCTAATACAGATAGAAGCTTACTTTATTATTTTTTTTTTTTTGTTTTACTTCTTTTTCACGTGGATTTAATTTCTTTTGCAGATTAAAAAAAAAAAACTTTGAGAGTTTTGGCGATTAACAAAGATGGCCGACCAAGAAGCATGCTCCAGGATTGAACAGCGGTCAGTTATCAAGTTTTTGGTTGTTCATAGGAGAATGTCAACTGTGTATGGTGCCACATGTTTCAGCAAAAAAAAAAAAAAATGTCTACAAGTGGGCTAAATTGTTTAAAGAAGGACGGAGCAGTTTTGAGGATGAAGACAGGCCTGGGAGGCCTACAGCAGTGAGGTCTCCTGAGGTGATCGAATCAGTCAATGACCTCATTCAGAAGAACTACTGTGAACTGCTGAGGCAGGTCAAGAAAGGCATAAAGAACAAACGCAGGGGTCATCAGTCAGAAGGAGTCATCTTGCATCATGACAACGCAAGGCCTCACACAGCAGCCCAAACGGTGTAGACCATCAACGAGCTGGGATGGGAACTAATCCCTCATGCCCCTTACAGCCCAGACCTTGCCCCTTCAGACTTTCACCTGTTTGGTTCACGAGAGGCACGAAGTTTAAAAGTGACGATGAAGTCAAAAGTGATGTGAGCGATTGGCTGAGACATCAGTCCAAAGATTTTTACGCTGAGGGAATACGGAAGCTTGTGCACCGATGAGAAAAGTGTGTGGCAGTGCTGGGAGACTAAATTAAATCCATGTAAAAAAGAAGTAAAACAAACAAAAAATAAAAAAAGTAAGCTTCCATCTGTATTAGAAGTCCTTATACCGAAAAATTCACCTTATTTATTGAATGACCCTTGTACATTGAAAGCATTTCACGTAACGTTTATATTCTTTTACAAATGAAAATTTAGTCATTTTCCAACATATTTCAGCGAAATTTTCACTTTCAAAAATTATAGATACACTAGCTTAAAAGCCGCTCGATAGGGCGGCATTTAAGCTAACTCCTGCGGAAGGATTTTGATTGGGCCTTCATTACAATAAGTAGGGAAGAGTAAGTACGATAGGCGAACTCATAATTGATCGCTGCATTTAAGTATTGCATTAATATTTGAGCTTACCTCTTACAAGTTCAACGCTAATTCTTCCGCCGCCACTTAATTTAAAGACAATTTGATGAACGTAGATCCTTAGTTTCCGTACAAAAAAATTCGTCGCAAAAAATCACGTACAAAAATCGCCGAAAACAATCGGAGTTAAAAAGGCAAGGCATTAGTTCAAAACGAAGGCATTAGTTAAAAAGATGACTGTAGTTAAGAAAAGATATTTGTTACAAAAAGAAAGTATTGAAAAAAGAAAGCATTACTTTAAAAAAAAAGGCATTAGCAAAAAAAGAATGCGTTAATTGAAAAATAGAGGGCATTATTTAAAAAAGAAAATATTAAACCAGGCATTAATTAAAATAGGAAGGCATTAGTTTAAAAAAGTGAATGCTTTAGTCAAAAGAAAAGTCATTAGTTCAAAACGAAGACATTAGTTAAATAAGAAGGCTGTAGTTAAGAGAAAGAAGTTAAAAGTTTAGAAAAAGAAAGCATGAATTAAAAAAATGAATGAAGGTATTAGTTTAAAAAAGGAAGGTGTCAGTTAAAAAAAAAAAGGCATTAGTTAAAAAATGAATACACCAGATAAAAAATAAACATTAGTTAAAAAAAGATAACGTTATTTAAAAAGAAAGCATCAGTTGAAAAAAAAGACGACAGTTAAAAAAAAAAAGACGGTAATAATTCAAATCAGTATCAGAAGAATATAAGTTAAATGTATGTAAACGATGAAAAGTTTATTAACAGAACAAACGTTTCATAGCAATGAAAACCTTTACATAATTTATATGATTTCAACATGTAACAGCAAAATATGTTGCTTTTTGAAAACGACATATTCAAGATAACTCTTTGTTTATGATTTCAAAGAATTGTATCATTTATTACAAATAAATGGACCATTAAAATCATTGCAAATTAATTGCAACGTACAGGATTTGTAAAAGACTTGCAAATAAAAGACAAGTACAATAGGGCCAATTCCGTTTATATTTTTTGATGTTTTAAAAATTGTAACTTAAAGTAAAAATAAATTGAATTTAGAGAATATCATTTTTAATTATTTTGTGTGGGAAAGACGCCTGGTTCCACTACAGTTCCCCATATCTTCCTGTACTTTATAGATCCAAGCAACATATGTCCCTTCACTATCCCTCTCAGTCCCTGACCTTTTTTCTTCTTTTAAGCACCTTGTCAATTCACGGTTCACCACAGCTTCCTGTACTATGTTGATCTAAGCAACGTATGTCCCTTTGCCATCCCTCTCAGTCGCAGAGCGTTTTTCTTCTTTCAGGCTCCTTGTCCATCAACGGTTATCCACATCTTCCTATACTTTGTAGATCGAAGCAACGTATACCCTTTTACAATCTCTCTCGGTGCATGATATGTTTTCTTCTTTCAGGCGTCTTGTCACATCACGGTTTACCAAAGCTTCCTGTAATTTGTAGATCTAAGCAACGTATGCCCGTTTACCACTCCTTTCAGTCCCTGGCCTTTTCCTTCTTTCAGGCGCCTTGCCCCATTACGGTTTACCACACCTTCTTGTATATTGTAAATCTAAACTACGTATGCCCGTTTACCACTCCTCTCAGTCCGTGGCCTTTTCCTTCTTTCAGGCGCCTTGCCCCATCACGGTTTACCACAGCTTCCTGTACTTTGTAGATCTAAGCAAGGTATGCCTGTTTACCACTCCTCTCAGTCCCTGACCTTTTCCTTCTTTCAGGCGCCTTGCCCCATCACGGTTTACCACAGCTTCCTGTAGTTTGTAGATCTAAGCAACGTATGCCCGTTTAACATTCCTCTCACTCCTTGGGTTTTTGTTTTGTTTTTCAGGCTCTTTGTCCCATCAAGGTTCACCACAGCATCCTGTACTTTGTAGATCTAAGCAAGGTATGTCCCTTTACCATCGCTCTCTGTCCCTGGCCTTTTTCTTCTTTCAGGCGCCTTGTCCATTAACGGTTATGCGCAGCTTCCTGTACTTTGTAGATCTAAGCAACATATACCCCTTTACCATGACTCTCGGTTCCTGATTTTTGTCTTTTTTTTTGCTTTGTCGCCACACGGTTCTCCACAGTTTCCTGTACTTGTACACACAAGTAATATCTGAACTCAGTAGAACACAGCAGGTGTTTTTCTTCTCCCGCACCCCTAAAAAGAATAAGACTTACTTCGGTTACTTAGAAGAACATCTGCTAACAAAGAAGTATTTTTGTCACACGAGCCATGTCATTTACTAAGAGTTATGATTGTTATCTCTATCTATGCGTATACGCAACAGCAGGAGGAGAAGATTCTTCAGGTTACCCTATATACAAAGGAAAATAAATAAGGCGTACGAATACGGAAAATTAGATGCGACTCGCAGTCACTTTACCTTTGTTTACTGCCCTATTCCAAGCTAACACTTACGCGCACAACGAGAGAAAGAATCCTTTATAGGTTATTTTTACTTTTGTCACCCTAGCAATAATGGCCGAACAGTGCCTGTGTTCTTTCTGATAAAAAAAAAAAGAAGAAAATCTCCCAGTGTCTGAATAGTATAAAATAATTTTTTTGTTCCATATACTGAATACTTGCTTGATAGGCGATATAATTTTAATATTATATATATATATATGAATATTAATAAAAAGAAAGAACAGTAAGATATATAATCCGGTGTTCTTATAGATATTTTTATTTTTACAAAATAGTGCTCAATGTAAATCTACAGAGCATTAATATTATAAATTAATAGACTTAAAATATGGTTTTTCGCTACACAGTTCCAACTATGTTTCAAAAATGGAAGCTAAACGCCCCGAATTTAATTTTGTAATTAAATTAAAGACATTAGTTCCATTTCATCTTCAAGCGAATTCGAATAATGTAAATAGTATGCATAATAACTCATCTCAAAAATATAGACAGATACTGAAGGATCGGATAAATATGGCAACAAAGATGAGGACAATAGTCCGAATAATGTAAATAGGGTACATGGTACCTCATCTCAAAAATATAGACAGATACTGA
The DNA here is from genome assembly GCA_963932145.1 of Acanthosepion lycidas. Lineage (NCBI taxonomy): Eukaryota > Metazoa > Mollusca > Cephalopoda > Sepiida > Sepiidae > Acanthosepion > Acanthosepion lycidas. Next base: position 59,500,031 of record OZ010599.1, on the reverse strand, counting down.
AGGATCGGATAAATATGGCAACAAAGATGAGGACAATAGTCCGAATAATGTAAATAGTGTACATAATACCTCATCTCAGAAATATAGACAGATACTCAAGGATCGGATAAATATGGCAACAAAGATGAGGACAATAGTCCGAATAATGTAAATAGTGTACATAATACCTCATCTCAGAAATATAGACAGATACTCAAGGATCGGATAAATATGGCAACAAAGATGAGGACAATAGTCCGAATAATGTAAATAGTGTACATAATACCTCATCTCAGAAATATAGACAGATACTCAAGGATCGGATAAATATGGCCACAAAGATGAGGACAATAGTCCGAATAATGTAAATAGTGTACATAATACCTCATCTCAGAAATATAGACAGATACTCAAGGATCGGATAAATATGGCAACAAAGATGAGGACAATAGTCCGAATAATGTAAATAGTGTACATAATACCTCATCTCAGAAATATAGACAGATACTCAAGGATCGGATAAATATGGCAACAAAGATGAGGACAATAGTCCGAATAATGTAAATAGTGTACATAATACCTCATCTCAGAAATATAGACAGATACTCAAGGATCGGATAAATATGGCAACAAAGATGAGGACAATAGTCCGAATAATGTAAATAGTGTACATAATACCTCATCTCAGAAATATAGACAGATACTCAAGGATCGGATAAATATGGCAACAAAGATGAGGACAATAGTCCGAATAATGTAAATAGTGTACATAATACCTCATCTCAGAAATATAGACAGATACTGAAGGATCGGATAAATATGGCAACAAATTTGAGGACAATAGTCCGAATAATGTAAATAGTGTACATAATACCTCATCTCAGAAATATAGACAGATACTGAAGGATTGGATAAATATGGCAACAAAGATGAGGACAATAGTCCGAATAATGTAAATAGAGTACATGGTACCTCATCTCAAAAATATAGACAGATACTGAAGAATAAATAATATGAAAATGATAGGTTCATCATTAATTAATCATAGTTATGGATAGGAAACTCATGAAGGATTGAAATAAAGTTAATATATATATATATATATATATATATATATATATATATATATATTATTCCAGGATCATTTTACAACTTATTCAAGATGATTTTCACCCTCTCTAACATTCTAACTTTCTGTCTTGGAAAACAGGTTAAAATTGTTTTGTATCAGTCCCACTGTTTTCTCAATAGTGAGGAGAAAATACTTTCTGTCTTGGAGTAACAAGTTGAATCACATGTTTCACATACGATTTTATTCTCAAGTCCTTTTTCACTACTTTTGGACAGTCATAGCCGAAACTTCTTTCTCAAATGTCAGACATCATGGACTAAGTTGGATCTTTTCTAATTGATCTTTTTAGCTCTAAGTTGAAATGATGATCCCTCTTCCTGTTGTGATCTCCTGATCTAGTTTTACCCTCTACTGTTCCCTCTTTTTTTAAACGTATTCACCATTCTCTTGATGGTACTTGAATGGACTTTGAAGATGGAAGCCAGAATATGAATGTTTACCATTACTGAAGTCCTGAATGATCTTTTCCCCTCATTATTGAGAAGACAGTGGTGCTGACACAAAACGATTTTAACCTGTTTTCTTTCTAGCGGAATAGCTGACAGGGTTTTTCTGTGATTCTTACCAGAAATGGTATCAAGATGGCTAAACGTCTTATCTGAAAACCTGGGATAAAGAAACTCAATTAGTTTAGTGTTTTTTTTTTTTTTTAGATATTAAACATTTTGTGGAATGGACAATTATGCTGTAACACGGTTCAGGCGATTTTGCTGTTACATCCGGTATATATATATATATATATATATATATATATATATATATATATATATATATATATATATATATATATATATATATATATATGTGTGTGTGTGTGTGTATTAGATTATTTATTTATTTATTTATTTAACCGGCTATTGAATTCAATCTCTTTGGGTCCTGTCACTGGATGTAACCAAGGCCTTTACCCACTGTGCCATGTGTCCTTGAGGACATCTGTGTATGAATTTCTGGGTATTATAGACCTAATGTCTTCAGCAACCATTTTTTACTAGTGCTCATATTGCAATTTATAGACAGATACTAATTATTTATTAAAAAAATTTAAAACCTCTAAACTTATAGTTAAAAAATAATAATTCACCTCTTAGAAAAAATTAAATAGGACAAACATTATTGATGAATTTAAATGTCCATTAAGGAAGTGTATTCCTGATCAATCAAAATTCGTAAATAATTATATAGGCCACACTACAACATGTTTGACACGCTGACTCACTCTACACCTTTCTGACCATAGCTCAATTAGATCTCATTTAAATATTCATGGAGACATAACGGACACTATTCGTAACATACTTGTTGACAACATTAATATAATAGTATCAACTACATTAAAAAAAAGGCTAAAAATAATGGAAGCCTTATTAATAAAAGCAAAAATCAAAAACTCAGTAATATCAACTATTAGGTTGGTGCAAAAATAATGACGTAATAATGACGTTTTTTGACGTATTTTTTAACATCAAAAAACGACATTATTACGTCATTATTTTTGCACCAACCTACTATGAACATGTACACAATATCTTGACCGTATTTTGAAAATGAAAACATTATATAAATAAATTCATACAACAAACTAATTCTTGTTAACAGTTAATATATTTCAACCTTGAAAATGGCTAAATATATAGCCGAAAGCGCCCAGATAAAAATAACAATTGGCCAAGAATTGTATAAAAAACTAAATCAAAGCACCTTGTCTGTCGTATTGCATATATATATATATATATATGTATATATATATATATATATATATATATATATATATATATATATATATATATATATATATATATATATATATATTAGGTTGGTGTATAAATAATATCGTTTTTGACGTACTTTTAAAGTCAAAAAACGATATTATTTTTGCACCAACCTAATATATATATATGCATGTATGTATGTATGTACGTATATATATGTGTGTGTGACCAGAAAAGAAAAAAAAAAAAAAACTTATCCGAATACAAGAAAAATTGTATAAAATCTTAATCGCAGTTCTTTGTCAGTTTTCTCCTCCCTAACTATGGATTAAAAGTTATGTGTTGTATCAGAAAACCATATTTCGGCTTTAAATAACCTTCAAAACAAAGCAATATTTTTTAAAAATCATTTTAATCTAAGCAATGTAATAAAGCCACTAGCATGCAAGAGGTTACAGGATTGTTAGAAAATATGAGAGATTATTAAAGAGAGGGTACGATAAAAGAATAAAAATTAAGAAAACACAAGATAACGGCTAAGTTGAATTTAAATTTTTGAAGATCAAACTTGACTTGCAAGCAAGAAGTCGGAAGAAAGTTACCCAAGCGAGAAGTGTGTTCGAAGAAACTGTTAGTATAGAACTTACGAATGTCAGACAAGATGAGAAAAAATATTCTATTAAGAAGAGAGGATAATAAAAGAATTGGAATTAAGAAGACAGAAGATAATGACTGTCATTGCATTGAAATTTTTGAAGATCAAATTTAACTGGGAAGCAAGAAGCCGGAAGTCATTTCATCCTAAGGAAATAAAGTTACTAACAGGCAAAAGGTTACTAAGTGTGAGGTAATATGAGAAAAAGAAACCATTATTAACGGTAGAAAACAATACAAAACAAAACTTCAGACAGAAGGTAACAGTTGATATTGGATTTAAATTTTTGAAAATCAAATTTAACCAAGAAGTCAGAAGAGAGTTCCAAAAGCTAGAAGTCTGAGAGAAGAAACTGTTCGCATAGAACTTACGGTTGCATCTCGCCATTTCCACTGTAAAACGATGGGACCTTGCCGCCAATCTATTACTGCGCTTAAATCCATAAAGTCCTGGTAGCAAGGAGGGAAGCTGATCAGGATAATTCCCCAAAAAAGGTACTGGGAAGCTACGTTACGGCGGTTGGAAAGTGACTGATGTCGAGATGACAGATCAGGACCGATAACATTGTAGATTCTTCTTTGTATTTTATCAAGTATCTCTAAATAGATAGCTGAAGCATCAATGACAGATATGACAGCAATATTCAAAGCATGGACGAACGGTGGACCCATAAATATGTAAATTCAGGTAGGGGAAATTGTCCAGGACGAAACAGTGAACCAACTTTCCTAGAAGCTGACCTAGCAATTGATTCAGTATAATCTTTCTACTTCATGTCAGTGGAACACTTGAGTCAGAGAGGCCGCAAAGTGTCTTCCTCCTGATGGTTGACATTAGACATGCTGATGGAAGGCGAAGAAAGGTTCTCTTGGACGAACAATTTTGTTTTGAAGGCGTTAAACTTAACAATATAGAGTGAAATATGAACCACTGATTCGTTTCTATTTTTTTTTTAATAATCCATGTTCTAAAACAAGACGCTCAACTTCTCGAGAGCAACTCTATGCGGCTGCTCGGTCTCACGTTGACGGCTGACCTGAGATGGAACAAATACACTGAGTCAATTGCTTCGTCCACCGCAAGGAAAGTTGGTTCCCTGTGCCGCGCCAGAAATTTTTTCTCCCCGGAATCGATCCTCCAGATCTACAAATCAACAATTCACCCTTGCATGGAGTATTGCTGCCATATATGGTCTGGTGCCCCTTCTGTTTGCTTCGGGGTTCTTGATAGGCTCAAGAGGCGGATATGCAATATAATTGGCCCTGCTCTGGCATCTCGTCTACAATCACTTTCTCACAGACGCGCAGTCGCTTCCCTCTGTCTTTTCTACAAATACTTCCATGGAAATTGCTCCGAAGAGCTGCATTCGCTGGTTCCCAGACTTCATGAGTTCAAGCGCCCTACGAGGCTGGCATCCCGCTCTCACCCCTTCACTGTCGAAACTCCTAAATGTAGCCGTCTCTTCTACTCCAATAGCTTTATGTCTCGCACCTCTCGCCTGTGGAACACCCTTCCCTATTCTAGTTTCCCTGAGAGCTATAATCTCCAGCTATTCAAATGTAATGTCAATCGACATTTCCAGTTAACTTGATCTATCCACTACTCTTCTCCTCATCCTTTCTTCTATCACTCCTATCTGATCTTGGTCCAAATTTTCTGTAACCCCTTGCGTCCTAGTGGCTTCCCGCCTTGCTTCATCTGAGAAAACTAGCAAGAAGTATTAATCTAGCTTACGAGTTTTCTTTAGCTATCTTGGGAAATGGATGATTCCTGTGACCTTTCGAAAAAAAAAAAAAAAATTAAAAAAATAACTGCCTCTTTGTGTATTAGATCGTCATTTCCCTGAAGGCTAAATTCCAATTTCTATCTCTTTTGCATTGATCTTATGATTAGTACGTCTATTTAAAACATGCAAAATTCTTATCAGTTCAGTTATGCCATGCGTGATACACGCTTAGGCGATCATGTATCTTTCGGTACATAACTGACGAGACAGATTTTTTTCCCACCATTTTTCTCCAAGGATACAGAGCCCGGTCTGCTCGACTATTTACCCATAGCTGGGGTAAGAAGAATAGGATTCATACCTTTCCCAAGGGTATTAGTATGTAAGTAAATTTCAGACAGTTATGTGCGATTATATTATGATCAGTACAGAAGGTAGTGAAAGAAAGCGAGAGGAAAGGATAAACGCAAAAATGCAAGAAGACAGATGAAGAAGAGACTTGAAGCAATAGAAATGGCCTCTACAAAGAAAAGAGTCCTGAACTGTTATGTAATATCAGTCCTCCTATATGGCAGTGAATGCTGGACAATCTCCTCACAGTTGAAGAAGAGACTCGAAGCAACAGAAATATGCTTCTACAGAAGAATGGACGGAATATATCAGCAATTTTACGTTCTTTCTTTTGTCCATCTTATTTAGCCGCTCCCCGCCTCCAAAAAAAAAAAAAAAATAATACGCTGCCTAAAGTTTAAAAAATAAAAATAAAAAATTCGTGAATATTTTATCTTAGTTTTAATTACAAGCTAACCTCAAACACCGATCCCGTACGATCACTGTAGTTAAGCAACGTTGAGCATGGTCAATACCTAGATGGTTGACCGCTTGAGAATAACAGGTGCTGTAAACTTGGATGTGTGCGTGTTACAATGGATAATTGCTCTGAATTTATAACCGGAGAGACGATTTCGAGTTACAGTTTGATTCGTTATGTTTACTTATGCGCAAATACTCTTGGGAACGGTATGAAACTACCTCTTATCCCCCAGCTATGGGTTAATTAGTTATTGTATCCCAAAAAACATTATTATTAAAAAAAAAAGAAGAAATTGCGTACGAAATATTTAGATTTTGGCATTAAAATAATCCGTATAGGTTATATTCACTTATACGCAAATACTCTTTGAAAACGTTATCCACCTCTTCTCCCCCAACTATGGGCTAATTAGTAAGACTTGTATTACTAAAAAAACATTATTATCTAAAAAAAAAAAAAGAAAAAGAAAAAAATTGCGTCCAAAATATTTAGATTTTGACATTACTATAATCCGTAGAGGTTGATATGCCGCGAAACAAAAAGAACCAACAAAAAAATTCAATTCAATATTTCCAATCTGTATTTTAAAATTTTAATTTAAATTGACTGTAATGATTTTTTTTATTATCAATAAAATCGTCCATATTGACAAACTTGTCAACACAGGATAATTCTCTATATTAAAAAAAATCTTTCAAAATCTTTAATTAACATCAATTAAAACAAATATTAGTTACTTTTAGGTTAATATATCACAGAAAATCATTTTTTGATACTGAGGTGGTTGTTTTTATGAGGGGTTGACAGATCTATCGATAACTTGATGTTTGGGAAATTTAGGTAGGGAGTAGGTAAATGAAATAATGTTGCATGACGAATACAATGTAAACGTCTTTTTTTTTTAAATATATTTTTTATCTACCTAGTAACTTTAAAATATTTTAATCTTAAAAATTTGAAATATTTCAAGCATTCTAATATTTTAGAGAATTTTAGGTACTTTCGCTTCATAGTCTCACGCAGATGTGTGTTGTGGAAAAGTTAGAAAATTACCAATAGATTTCAAATTTACTGTAGATACTACTCGATTTCATGATAATGTCGTGTATAGACATACGTAGTTTAAAAAACAAACAAACAAAAAAACACAACACCTTTATACACAAAATAATTCCCAAAATCTTTTTTAAGTACTAGGGCAGGAGTCGGTAATCTTTTGCTAACTATGTGCCGACTTAGGGTTTTAAAATCATTCAGTGTGCCAAGAGCATACGTATTTTTATACAAGTCAAGGTCAATATACCTGTTCTACAATATATATATATATATATATATATATATATATATATATATATATATATATATATATATAGTAATATATAGTATACATAATTATATATATAATTATATATAATAGTAAAGTATAGTATACATACCTTAGTATATATTTAAATTGAAACAGCTAAATATCTTCCTTGCATTGTAGTGGTTATTGGTTCGGACTTCGTGATGTCATTTGCGGCTGCGTGCCGTATGGCGTGCCACGTGTAGCACACGTGCCGTAGGTTACTGAGCCCTGTACTAGGAGATCATTGAACTGTAGTGAGCTTTTCCTTGACCATAGATATTACATCTTTTTCTAGAAGTTTCCGTAGAGTTATTCCCTTGTTTGAACCCTCATAATTATTATCCAACGCAAATGCACTTTCAAGTTCTTTATTATTGGGATTAAGAAATGTATACTTTAATCCGCCGTGTACGCTGCCACTGGCTAACCGGCAATATGTGTCTCTAGGTCAACTGCCAATGTGTTGACGATTATTGCTGAAAGAGTCTGTCAAGCTTTAGATAGTAACGGCGAAACACGGTCCGTTGCTTTAGATTTATTTAAGACGTCTAACATCCGGGTCTTCTTCACCGATTGATGGGTTATATTGTTTGTGACTGTTTTTTTTTAAAAATAACATTTGCCTTGAACGGCCACTCTTCAATTTAACAATTTATTGCGTCAACCCATAAGTTCTACCCCGATTTTTAATGATAGAGAACGAGTGATCGAATTTAACATTTTATTGAAATTTATTCATCAATGTAGTTTGGGCACGTGACGTTAGGACGTCCGCATTCTGACCATGAGACCCGGGTTCGAATCTTCCCATGGTCGATTTGTCAGGAAGGAGACTGGGGTCGATCCCAGCGTGCGGCACCTTTGCAAAATACCTTAAAATCATACCACTGGTTGAGCCAAGCCTTGTGAGTGAAGTTGGATTGACGGGAACCCTGGGGGCCGTCGATAGCTGTGCCAACACGAAGTCACAAGTTGAGCGTACTGTTCAAATTGTTGATCACGCGAGATAACACGCTCTCTCCCAGAAACTGTAACTAAGGTCTGCTCAGCGTAGTTGCAGTATAAACCACAGGTGGGTTCTGTAGGTGTTGAATAAACACAAATGCACCTGAGAAAGCATCTGCAATAGGGATTGCCTAGCCACCCTAGTAGACGGGTATCCTCGAATACGAGTGGCCAGGTATTATTATTATTATTATTATATATATATATATAGAGAGAGAGAGAGAGAGATAGATAGATAGATAGATAGATAGATAGATAGATAGATAGATAGATGCGAGGCCATAGATATATATAGATAGATAGATGTAAGGCCATCTCATAAGTTCTGTCCTGATTTTTAATCATAAAGGACGAGTGATCAAATCTTACATTTTATTGAAATTTATTTGATGTAGTTTCCATGATTATCCATGACTTTCATCTGATTACAAGCTTTTAATCCCACTAATAAAATAAAGATTTTTTTCGGTTCCGAGAAGAACTCTGAAATGTCAGTTTCGACCTCCTCGTGGATTTTGAGAGTTAATTCCATCCAAATGATTCAGTAAATTACGGATCAAATGGTAGTCTGAAGGAGCAATATCGGGAGCATAAGGTGGATAAGGAATTCTTACCCAACCAAGTTATTCAGTCTTCTGGGATGTGATTTTTGGAGTGTGGGGCCGTAAATTGTCCTGATGACACATCACTTCTTTTCGATTCACTAAAACATGTCTTTCTCTCTTCAAAGCCGCTTTCAAAAGCTCTAATTGCTGACAGTAATCTAAATTCTGCGCATGAAGTTCCTTTCTCAGTTGTGTTTGGGCCTTTTCCTCATTACTAAGCCACTGTCTACTACGTTTAACATTTTGATAAAAAAAAAATCCATTTTTCATCATCAATCACAAGTCTATTGGAAAAGGGCGAGATGAGTTCACGAGAATGAAGTGAAGAGCAGATGTCAGCTCGGGATTTGCGGTTGACTACAGACAATTCATGAGGGATCCATTTTCCAAGTTTAGGAAACTTTCCAAGTTGTTGAAGATGACGATGAACTGTTATATGGTTTGAACGAAGTTTCATTCCCAATTCTTCAACTAATACTAAAGGATTTTCTTCAAGTGATGCCACAACGAGCTCATTATAAAATTCAACTGGACGTCCTGTTCGGTCTTCACCTTCAAGGCTGAAATTTCCACTTCTGAATTTGGTAAACCATCTTCTGCAAGTTCTTTCATTCAGCCATTCTTCATAATCTGAGTAAATATTTTTGAGTCGCGTCGCCTGTAGAGTTCCTTTTTTTAAACTTAAAACCTTATGTGCCTTAAATGATCCTCCGACATCTCCCTCTTTGAGGGCTAATTTTAATAATTAATTCAAATTATTCTGTAAAAAGGCATTTTTATTAAGTTAAAGGTTTCTAAATTCATATGTTTCTCAGTCAGTATTATTTGACATTTTAGAATACTGTAAATATTGATTGAAATTACATGTATAATATTTCGGGCAGAACTTATGGGATGATCTGATAATACCTGGAAAGTTTTTTAACAGAAGATGGAACATGAGACACTGAAATGCAAAAGCCCATTGGGATAACAATGTCTTCAAAAAGCTAAGGAAAGCATTAAGAAACAGGAGCATTTCGTTAGAATCAAAGCAAATGGCAGTTAAGAAAACATGTTTTCACTAGGTACATAAAGGCAATCATCGTCCTGCCTGTTTTCCGTTCAGGAAATTTTACAAGTAAGACCATCTCGATTTCCCCTTTCCACACTGCTTGTTGTATGCATGTGCTATAATTTTTCTATTTAGGACAAATTATTGACATGTATGTATATATTGGTATAAAATATCTCTTTCAGAAGAAGATATGTTTGTCATTGCTTTCTTTCAGCTGTTTTGTTCCGTCCGTTGTACATCACGGATATATTAATACTTATAATAGGGAAATGTATGCTGAAAAGATTCTTTCTTAAATAGCATCTCGATTAATCGTTTCAACAAGAATCTTTCCGAGTGGAACTTAACAATGTAATAGAAAGGGAATGAGGATAAGTCAATCTTGTGCACGTGTCATGGCGGGTCCTAGCTGTGAAGGTCTGAACTGGCAGAACTATGTAATCTAGCTCGTCTTGAGAAAAAGTTTTCGTCATTATGGTGACTGATATAAAAAGATTGCGATCTAGCGTTTCTTTGTGCGCTAACCCTCTACCCCGATTAAAATGCCGAGCAGTTTTCTAGAATTGCACATTGAGGTGTTAGCTGATTTGAGCAAGTTAATAATATAACTAAATGTATCTGCTTCTGAATGCAGCGTGACTATTTAAAAAACATGAGGGTGGGGCGGCGCGACCACATGGAAAATGTCAGCGAAAATTCGATAAATATTTGATAAGTGCCATAGATATATAATCCGTCCGAATATCTAGACAAACAGCAGGAAACAAAGTCACATTGAGCATAAACTCAGTCCGGGGTTTTTCATCAATATTAATTCGAAGACAAATTGATCGATTTTTCCTATCGATTCATTCATTACATCTCTTATGATTAACACTCGGCGTCAACACGCTTTTAGCTGGGAACCTAATGAAAACGTTGCGGTTTCAACAATTTCAATAGTGAAACCCCATTTTCTTCGCTTTTTTTTTTTTTTTACTGAATAAACGAGAACTCGTACAAACCTTAAAGGGCACAACTTATGGCCTTTAAATACCGACCGCTCTCACAAAGAATTTCGAAACGAATTCATTAAGATAAAATTCCTATTAAATGAGAGGAATTTTGACACCTTAACAGATTTTATTATGCAAATCAATGTTTTCAACAATAAACTAATAAGGAACACACATACATACACACTGACATATATATATATATATATATATATATATATATATATATATATATATATATATATATATATATATATATATGTATGTATGTATGTATGTATGTGTGATAAAAGCATGAAAATAGTAGACGTGGTTGTTCTCTGCCTACCAGAATTTCTACTTTAATATATTAAAGCAATACCAGGTCTTATGTCATCATGCACTTCCATACCAGAAAGCGATTTGGAAGCAGAATCTGAAAAGTGTCTTCCCATCTTTCTCTAAAATTATATATATATATATATATATATAATGATTTTCCAAGCATAGCATCTCAGATGTGGCACAAGGCCGAAAGTATGGTGCACCCAGTGAGGATCGCACTCACTTCTCAGTCGCAGTTGTTTAAGCGAGACAAGCTTGCTATCTATTACACCACATCGAAGTGCCCATATATATATATATATATATATATATATATATATATATATATATATATATTAGATAGATATATCTAATATATATCTATCTATCTAATATATATATATATACATATATATATATATGTATATATATATATATATATATATATATATATATGTATATATATATATATTAGTTAGATATATATATATTAGATATATATATATATATTAGATATATATATATATTCATTATAGTAATATATATATATATATGAAGAAATATAGTTTTAAGGTGTGGTATATCTGTGGGATAAGGTGCTCAATATCAGAGATAGAGCTTATGTAAATATAAAAATATAAAAGTGAACATTGATGTCAACACTCAGAGGCGACAAGCTGTTTCATGCTAAAAATAGGCCTGACGATTGTGTCTATCATGAAACAGTCTGTCATCTCTAAGTGTTGACTTCAATGTTCTAACCATGTTTCAAAAATGGAAGCCCCGAATTTAATTTTGTAATTAAATTAGACATTCACATATATAGTTTTCTTTTCTTTCTTTCTTTCTTTCTTTCTTTATTAATTATGAATGTTGGTACCATTACTGAAGGCCTTAATGATATTTTCCTCTCACCATTGCTCATTTGGGAAGACAGTGGGTTTGACACAAAACTATTTTAACCTGTTCTTGTTCTAGCTAAATAACTCAAAAGGCCTTTCGCTGATTCTTGCGACAAATGGTGTCAAGATGGCTAAACATCGTATCTGAAAACTTGGAAAAAAGAAATTCATTTAGTTTCGTGTTTTTTTTTTTTAATTTTTTTTTATATTGAACCTTTTGTGAGATTGACGATTATGCTGTTACAAGATTTGGACAATATATATATATATATATGTGTGTGTGTGTGTGTGTGTGTGTGTGTGTGTGTGTGTGGCTGTTTCACGCCTCAAGTGATCATCAGGTGTGAACCTAACAGTCACAATCCAATTTTAATTTTTATGCATACACTAATTATATTTGATTTTTTTTTTACTTTTATTCTTTTTTTCTACTTTTCTTCTTTCTTAATTATTCAATTTTTGTTTTTATTTTCTTGATGAAACATTTTTCTTTCTACCTTCTTTTCTTCCTTTCTTTCTTTCTTTCTTAATTAAATTTTCGTACGTATTTTTAGCTTTTCTTTTCTTAATAATTTAATCTTCTTTCTTTCTTTTCTTTTTCTTTTTCATTTATTCTTTCTTTCATACTTTCTTTGTTTCTTACTCATTCAATTTTTGGGGGATTTGCTCTTTCTTTCTTTTTAATCTTTTAATCTTTCTTTGTTTCTTTCTTAATAATTTAATCTTTCTTTCTTTTTCTTTATCATTTTTTTCTTTTCTAATTCTTTATTTTCTTCTTCCTTTCTTTTGTCCTGCTCCCATAATCATTTATTCGATCTTACTTTTCATTTCTTTGCTTTCTTTCTATCTTTCTTTCTTTCTTTCTTTCTTTCTTTCTTAATCATTTATTGTTTGTTTCTTTTATTTTATTTTCTTCTTTCGTTCTTTATTTTTATCTTGCTTTATTAATTATTTATTCTTTCTTTTCCTTCTTTCTTTTCCTTGTTTTCTTAATTATTTATTCTTTCTTTCTTTTTTCTCTTATTTCTTTCTTTCTTTCCTTCCTTTTTCTTTCTTTCTTTTTTCTTGTTTTCTTAATTATTTATTCTTTCTTTCTTTTATTTTCTTTCTTTCTTTCATTTGACTTGCTTCAATAATCATTTACTCATTCTTTCTTTCTGTCTTTCTTTCTTTCTTTCTTTCTTAATTATTTATTCTTTCTTTATTTTTTTTCTTCTTTCTTTTTTCTTTTCTTAATTATTCATTCTTTCTTACATTTTCTTGCTTCCATAATCATTTATTCTTTCTTTTCTTCTTTTTTCTTTCTTTCTTAATTATTTAATGTTTCTTTCTTTGTTTTTTCTTTCTTTCTTTGCTTCTTTTCTTGTTTCTTTCCGTCTTTTTCCTTTTTTCTTTCTCTATCGCTATATCGAAGACTCTTCCCTCATAAATGTAGTAAATTTTAAACAATGTGTGTGTGTGTGTGTTGGCTATTCTACATTTTGCTTGGATATTGACGAAAAGAATGATAATAAAATGTCTGTGTGTGTGAAGGTATTTATTGAGCAGGTGGTCTCTCGCCTCACTCGACAACGGGCAAGTTGGCCTTGCTGTGCCAAACATAAAGCAACAACGTGTCGATCAGGGAACATGATAAGCGGTTCCGCCAAACCCTCATGTCTTTGAGCAAAGAGCAAAGAGACCTTTTTTTTTTCTCTTTCTCTCTCTTTCTCTTTCTCTCTCCCTCTCTTTTTGCTGGTAGAAAAACGGCTCTTCTAGATGACGCGTATACTGACGAGTTGCAAATCTCTCATTCGCCACGGAATGATGTCCAACGATCTAAGGAATGCATCGAGCGGCACGTCACCGATCGTTTGACCCAATAAACGGTTGATTATGGGGGAAGCTGGCATGACTGACGTGTCGTATTAGAGGCTCTTTTGTCCTCACGCCGACCAACATAAACTCGGACGGACGATGAAAGAGCAACCCTGTCGCGTTCTCATTGTCATTAGTCTCTATTAGTGTCCTAAACAAAGGTGCAAAACCGATCGTAATTGAATTTTTGCGGCTCGTAATACGATCGCAAGCATCACGTGATTTTCGATCGCCGACGCCGAGGGAATGTCTCTGTTATTTTTTTATAGTTTTTGTGTGTGTGTGAGTGTTTTTTGTTTTTTTTTGTGGGGGTGTCTCCGTTTGTTTAACTAGGGCCTTAGCGGAAATAGGCTCTCAAACGAGGGTTCGAATCGCATCTTCAGTACGTAGTTTCGGAAATGCAGGACCTGTTGTTATTTGTGTCCCGTGCATGAAGAGGAGGCGGAGTGACATGCGCGTCATGGAGCGTTTCATTGAGACATTTAGAATGCGCGGCTTTTTGGGGGGCGGGGGGTGTAGCGGATTATCAGATCTAAATGATCATAGAAAAATTGGAAAAAAAAAAGTAACCAAAAACAAAACAAAAAAATCCACCCAAACAAAATAAAGCTAAAAGAAAAAAAATCCCCCCATCCCCCACGCCCCCCCCCCCAAATATAGCCATGTTGTTTTGATTATTTTTTCTCCAGAAAATGATTCGTTTGCAGTGGAAAAGAATCACTATCATCAGTTCCAGCGGGAGTTATTCCCGTGTTCACTGGGTCAAAATCGAACACTTTGTTTCCTATTGAGAAAATACTTTGAAATTAAAATAAAAACACGTCACAATTTAGTACACAGACGCTTTAAACGGCTATATATATATATATATATATATATATATATATATATATATATATAAGATTAACATTTATCACTCAGCTGAGTGATATATATATATATATATATATATATATATATATATATATATATATATATATATATATATATATATCTTTGTACATATACCTTTATATACATTGAACAAAGTGAATCTGGAATTATATTTGTCCGTATACAACTTGAAACAACAGAAATAATTTTGGTGTCGACTCAAACAAAAAACAAAGTCTTTTGTTTTTGTTTCCATAATTGCCGACATTTTATACCTCTTTATATATGACAACAAATAAAAAAAAAGTTGATTGCCAATAAGAGGACGCTATACTTGTAACTTCAAAATGGAAATTCTTCCCAAGTGATAAATAATACTTTGCCTATAACTCATTGCATTTTCCATCTCCGTTTTTTTTTTTTTTTTTATGGCTACATAAGAACCAAATACCGATTCAATTTAAGAACTGTCGTTCGTTTTGTAAGAATGATAATGTCATCAAATCACGAGTTATTATTTAATTGACCAATTGACCAATATGTGACAACATTTAGGATAACAAAGAACAAAAGAAAGAAAAAATTACAAATAATTTCCTCTGCATTATTATTTTGTTTGATACATAAACAAGAATTTTCGATAAAGAAAATTGGACAAATTGATTTTGCTGCTTGATTTTCAAAGATAATTCGGGCAAAAACAAACTCTTTAGGAAAAAATTGTTATTCGTGATGCTTCCGTCGGAAATTCTTCAGAGTTACAGTATTATGATTTTATTTTTGACGTTGTATTTACTTTCATCTTCATTTTTTTTTATTAGGCGAAGCCTCGTCAGCCATTATTATTAAATGTTTAACTAATATTTACTTTCATCTGCATTTTTATTAGACGAAACAATGCCAACCGTTATTATTAATTTTTGACTTGTATTTACTTTCATCTTCATTTTTTTTTATTAGGCGAAGCCTCGTCAGCCATTATTATTAAATGTTTAACTAATATTTACTTTCATCTGCATTTTTATTAGACGAAACAATGCCAACCGTTATTATTAATTTTTGACTTGTATTTACTTTCATCTTCATTTTTTTTTATTAGGCGAAGCCTCGTCAGCCATTATTATTAAATGTTTAACTAATACTTACTTTCATCTGCATTTTTATTAGACAAATCAATGTTAACCATTATTATTAATTTTTTATTTTTTATGTTAACAATTTTTATTAATTTATTTTTATTCTAATTTTTTGTATGTCATCTTCATTCTTTTATTAGGTCAAGTATTGTCAACCATTATTAATTTTTAAATAGTGTTTGCTTTCGTCTTCATTTTTATTAGACAAAGCATTGTCAACCATTATTATTAATTTTAAATAGTGTTTGTTTTTCATCATTTTTTATTACCCGAACCAATGTCAACCATTATCAATTTTTAAATAGTATTTATTTTCATTTTAATTTTTTGTTAGACGAAACAATAACAACCATTATTATTATTTTTTTTTTCGTATATTCATAAATTTAGACGTCTTATTTTTTTTTAATCATTTCACTCCAAGCAGGGCGAAAATACGACTAAGACACTATTGTATTTACTTTCATCTTCAGTTTTTTATTAGTCGAAGCCTGGTCAGCCATTATTATTAAATATTTAACTAATATTTACTTTTATCTGCATTTTTATTAGACGAAACAATGTTAACCATTATTATTAATTTTTGATTTGTATTTACTTTCATCTTTATTTTTTATTAGCCGAATCAATATCAACCATTATCAATTTTTAAATAGTATTTATTTTCATTTTAATTTTTTGTTAGACGGACAAATGTCAACCATTATTATCAATTTTTAAACAGCATTTATTTTCATCTTCATTTTTTTTTGTAGATAATAGCATTTCTAGCCATTAATACGAATTGTTAGTGCTAACTTCATTTTTACAGTTCCTTTTTCATTGTAACTTTATTCTGGTCATCAATTTACTGTAGCATCAACCATCATTAAGATTTGAACTTTTTACCCGAGGGAAGACGCGTGTAAGCGAGATTTTGTCATTGAAAGCACCGAGCCCCATTGAGAACGTAGCCATTGATAGTGTCAAGAGAAAACGCTATGTCTCTGGTTCGGTAATAATGAAACACCACTAGCTTGGCTTTTGAGATATTGAAATTTTGGTGCCATTGAGCTGTTAGAGCTCGATCAATGGAGAGATCAGTTGCAAGATGCCTAATCATTTTGATTTTAGGAGGTGCTTCCATAATCTATGGTATCATCTGCATAGATATTTACCCTAATCCTTTGTGTATAGATCGGTAGGGAGCATAAGAACTCACCCCGTCCCAATATCACCCCATAGCAGCCTCCTCTAATTAGTAAACATTTTGAAGCTATCACAAACAAGAAAGTCGTTAAACACCTGAAGAAAAACAAATTCCTGAGCGACAAACAGTATAGCTTTAGCTCTTCTAGGTCCACTGCTGATGTCTTAACAGAATCAGTGAAGCTTGATAATAAAAAAAATCTCTCGAGTGTAATCGCCCTAGATATCTCGAAGGGCTTTAGTAAGGTGTGGGGCAGGGGTTGCTACACAAATTGACCAGCTATGGAATCACTGGGAGAGTCTTCTGTTCTATCCAAAACCTGCACCGATGCTGATAAGAGGCTCTTTGCCTCGAACACTTATTGGTGTATATATATATATATATATATATATATATATATATATATATATATATATATACTCTCGGCCTCATATTCGTATATTCGTGCCATGCTGGAAGAATGGTCAGCTCAATGCTCCAGAAAATACGTAACTCCGCTGCCAAGCTCTATTTTTTATAAGAGTCAAATCAGACCAAGAATAGCGTATTGCTGTCATATCTGGGCTGGTGCTGCACAATCTGTAATGTACAGTCTCGACAGTGTTCAAAAACATTTTCGCGGCCTGATGAGTGATGAACTGTTCTCAACTCTGCAACCTTCATCCTACCGACGACAGGTCGCCAGAATTTTCTATCGCAATTACTATTGAATACGTTTGGACGAGTTACATTCCTTAGACCATCACCAGCGCAGACGTTCACAGCTGTCACCCGCTATGGTGGCAAACTATCGTCATTACCTTCGTGTTCCTTTGATAAAAAGCAAATGCAACTCAGACTGCTTCTTCTCCGAGCAAACATTAAATCTAACCTAATCCTGATGAAGGGTCACAATCTCAAAGACGCTCGGAACGTCTACTGGGACTAAACTCCTGCTGTGCTGCTCTGTCTTTACAAGAGTCAGATAAAAATAGGAATGGACTATTGCTGCCATATGGGGACTGGCGCTGCACAATCTCCAGTTCCCAGCATCTCCGTGTCCTCTCAGGACACAGGCGATCATGGCTCTCCACAGCTTTCTGTCCCTTGTAGCTCTTAATAAATGTTGTCTTTTTGTTATTTCTGCTAAACCCGATTCCGCCATCCATTTACTCAAACTCACTAAGTATCTTATGTATTGGTCTTCTTTGTTCATCTTACCTTCAACATTTCCCGGGAGTATTAACCTTTACAAGTCTTTTTTTAATTTAATTTTTTTTTTGTTGTTGTTGTTATTTTAATATTTTTACAACCGCCAAATATATATATATTAGGTTTTTGCAAAAATAATGTCGTTTTTTGAAGTTAAAAAATACGTCAAAAAACGACATTATTACGTCATTATTTTTGCACCAACCTAATATATAAAATAATGTCGTTTTCTCACATAAGTTACTATGTGAGAAAACGACATTATTTTTGCAACAACCTAATAAATAGGCAAAGTAAAAACAATGGGCAGAATAGACAAATTGCATTCCTTATTCCATCACCAGCAAAGACCTTCACAACTGGGACCCTCCATGTTATATTTACGATGGTAAACCATCGTCATTCCCCTTCGTATTTCTTTGATAAAAAGCAAATACAACTCAGACAACTTCTTTCCCAAAAGAAGCAAGGTGCCGTGTGTGTTGAACTGCCCGGAGGTGGTGTGAGACTGGTCGTTTGATAAGCAGTAAACTGTCTCATTCCCTCCGCTAAGTTGGGGTTGAGACCTTGAGCAAGTTTTAGCAATCTCCCTGTATTAGGGATACGGTGAAGCCAATTGCACCAGGCTGGGTGAATTGCAGTTGCAGAGTACTGTCTGTTCCGCTTTCACGATGTTTTATCCCACAAGATAACGAAACGTCTACCAGGACCCACTGAATATAGCTTCTCTTGTGCACAAGTGTGGTGCCAGGGTGATCGCTCTTGAAGTAAAAAAAATGAGATTTGCCGGTCAACACCACCGCGCAAAAGGGGAAGTCATCTCTTCCTTCCTTTTTTTGGCATCCTTCTGGATAGTGTAATCTCATGAATTTTGACTTTCTCCGACCCCATGGCTCGAGACTCAGAATTGGACATTGGGGATCTGGGGATAGCAATGCAGGAAAGGAATTGTTAATGGAGTTCCGACCAACCACAGATGATGATAATGATGAAGTCAAAATAGTTGTATTAGATATAAGTTTCACTATTATTATTATTATTATTATTATTATTATTATTATTATTATTGACCTGCTGACACAACACATTCTTCAATAAATGAGCTGTTCCAAGAAGCGCTGCCACCTGCACACTTCCAATGATGTTAGTTACCCCCAAGGCGTCCTGCAAGGCAGAAAGATTCCTAGAAATAATCCCGAGTGCTTCAACCAAAAAAAAAGACAGCTTGAGGCGCTGCTTGGCATATTTCTCCCGATTTACCCAGCCAGGTCTTGAACCTCTTTAATTTTGCCTGCTCCGTTTTTCCGATATCCTTATTATTAGGTTGGTGCAAAAATAATGACGTAATAATGTCGTTTTTTTTTTTTACGTTAAAAAAATACGTCATTATTTTTGCACCAACCTAATACAAGATGCTGCAATATTTATCTGGATACATTCTGGTCTTGTGCACAAGTAATATTAGAGCGATTGTTCTCCAATCGCTTGTCAGTCAACATGTGTCCTATCCCACGTGTGCCCTCGAGGACATACTTCCTGCATCGTTTTCATTTCTGAGAGCTACTTTATCATGGCGTCCTGGGTAGCAGGGTGAGGTCGATCTTTTGATCCTAGCTCCCCAGCGTAGAAGTATCCCGATTAGCACTAGAGTTGGCGTGATACCTTGAGCAAATGTTAGCAACTGGTAAGCTCCCCGTGCCAGGAATACGGTGATGTCAGTGGCAGCTGTCAGATGGCTTGCAGGTGCTGAGCACTGTCTGCATCAGACCATTTGGTCAGCACAGCTTCCTTCGGCAAGAAGTGCCAATGGTAGGCGACACGTAATAGAGTTAGGAAGTTACTGCGAGCCATTTGGCTATGGCCTGCATTTTACTGCTTCGGCTTTCCATGAGGTCAGGTGCAAGTCAAACCGCCGGGGGCCGTTGTTGGCGTGCGATGTCAGTTTGGCGCTATAATCCAGCGCAAAGGCCGAGAAGGAAGAGTCTAGGTCTTGTGTGATGGAGCGAAGGCGGTGACCTCTGGCCTGAGAGCCTGGAAGACGTTAGTTCGAACTCTGCGCATAGGTGGCTGGTGTAAGGGTTAATATTGGGTTGGTGTATAATTATCAGGCGCTTTTAAATAATATTCATTATGAAAAAAAAAAAACATAACAATTCAACAATAACATTTTTAAATGATTATTCCGGAGCGTATGATTATGGGCACACATTTTTTTTTAAATCTGAAAACAAAATATTTTTATTAAAAAAGTAAATACAATAGCAATTTTTATTAACAAATAACTCGCCTACAAAAACGCCTGATAATTATGCACCAACCCAATACGTCGAATCACAAACAGTTTTTGGTATTAGATCTTTTCAAATGTTATTATATTTGGTCAGGCCCAAAGAGTTTCAGTACTCCTGTCCTAGTAGCATGTTTGAAAGATCTAACAAAGCAAAACTGACAAATGCTCTTGAAAACGACCTCCAATCAGTGATTAAATGGAGCAAGAAATGTATGTGAATTTTAACGCATACAAAACAAAACTGCTTTCATTTAATTGACGCATAGATCCTTTTCCGCCTGCCATCAGAATGGCAGACAGAAGAGTGTCACTTTGCGCCTAATTGATCTCACCTTTTCTAATGACATTAAGAGGAGTAATTATAGTGAATCAATTGCTAGGTCTGCTGCTAGGAAAGTGGGTTTACTGTGTCGTAATTGACGATTATTTCTACTCAGAATCCATCTTGAACATTTATAAATCTACTATTCGCCTGTGCATTGAATATTGCTGCTATATCTGGTCTGGTGCTCCTGCTATATATCTCGAGATTCTTGACAAAATTCAAAGGAGGGTCTGTGATGTAATCGATCCTGACCTGGAATCTCGACTTTAGTCATTTTATCAGAGACGTGACGTGGCTTTCCTCAGTCCTTTCTACAGTTGTTCTGATGAGCTTTCTTCGTTGGTGCCTCGACTGCATAAGTTAAGGGTGTTACTAGATTGGCAATTAGGTCCCACTGTTTTACTGATGAACTAACTAGATGCAACTGTATTTTCTATTTTAAATGTTTCATTTTTCTTCTTTTTTTTTGCTAATGTTCAGCCAATACAAAACCCAAGAGCCACTCAAGGTAGAGAGTTACTGTGTGAAGTTATATTAGCATAGGAAAGAACAAGGAGTCTAGAGTTGAAGAAGACTTTAGAAGGAATCGGAAAGAAGGGATAAACCTCTACTCCTGTTCAAAAGATCGGGGAAGAGTTTGAACAAGATGATAGGCAAACTTATCTACTACTATTGGGGGAGGAGAGAAAAAATTAATAAGTAGTCAGTGAATAAAATATCAGCGTTCAGCCTACGTTAGGTGTACAGAGCTGAAGCAGACTTTAGAAGGAACCAGAAATCCAATCCTAAACAGGAAAGAAGGGATGAACCTCTACTCCTGTTCAAAAGACCGGGGAGACGTGTGAACCGGATGATAGGCAAAAGTATTACTTCTATTTTCTACTATTACTACTATTACTACTTCTATTGGTGGAGAAGAGAAAATAGATTAGTAGTTAGTGAATAAAATCTAAGAGTTCAGGCGCCGACGTTAGGAGTATGGAGCTGAAACAGACTTTATAAGGAACCGGAAACACAATCCTAAACGGGAATCAAGGGATAGACCTCTACTAGAGGAGTTTGACCTGGGCGATTCTTTTCTTGTTCTTCTCGTCTGTCGAATTTCCTTTTTTCCTTACCGCCTAGAATCTTCAAAAATTTAAAGGCAACGCCAAACGCCATCTTCTATTCATCCTTTAATCTTATTCTTTTGTTGTTTTTTTTCTCCTTACTTTTCATCAATGTCTTCTCATCCTCTTCCACTCCTTGAGACCCCCCACCCCCAAAAAACCCTCGCATATTCATAAATTTAGACGCCTTTTTTTTTTTAATCATTTCACTCCAAGCAGGGCGAAGATACGACTAAGACACTGTTGCCGGAAGTGAAAGAAAATGAGAAGAATTCAAGAGAAAGAACCGGAGACACAATCTTGAAACAGGAAACAACTGATAAACCTCAAAAGACGAGGAAAAATTGCGAACCGAACGATAGACGTACCCATCTACAACGCTTGAAAAATCTTGTTAGAAGTCCCCTATATTCGGTGGGGTTAGGGACCAGAAACGGCCGTGAATAGTTAGAATCAGCGAATACTTATAACCCCTCTAAAAGTGCTTATAAGTATCTATTTTGATTGTTAAAACCACATATGCCTTAAACTTTAATCCTAAACACTTTAGAAACATTTCAGACCCTTTTAAAAACATTTTTGAAAAATACTATTGGTGACCATACACTTAATTTTCTTTTATACGTACAATAACCGTTTTTAATTTTGCATGGATGGATACAACTATTGAAAATACTGTATGAAATATGTGTAACAAGACATAAAATATAAAGTTTAAAACATTTTCTAAAAACAAAACAGTGATGATGCTCCAAGACTTAACATAAGTCACTTTTAAGACTCCAGCCACATCCATTAACAAAGAACAAAGCCCAAGTACTACGCGTGTCTTTGAGTTTGTTTTTTTACAAAGAAGATATACAATTCTGTCAATTTTTACCGTAAAAATGGACTGTTATATATTTTAAGTAACTTAAATAACAGGAAAATAATTCAAGAATATTTTAAATATGTTCTATCGAAAAAATACGCGAGTTCTCAGCGAATAATTTGTACATATGTTCTTCAGAAAAACACGTGAATATTCGGCGTTTCCACGAATAATAAGTACATATGTTCTAAAAATCCGCGAATGTGTGAGGCCGCGAATGCTGAAACGCGAATAGGCGGGGGCTCACTGCAATAATATTTAGACCAAAAAAAAAATAAAACAAAATTCTAATAATATTAGGTTGGTGCAAAAATAATGACGTAATAATGTCGTTTTTTGACGTTACGTCAAAAAACGACATTATTACGTCATTATTTTTGCACCAACCCAATAGTAGTGGGAGTGGCCTGTTTGGTCAAAGGTCACTCCTTTGGTGGTGAAACTGGGGTGACCTCTCCGGGGTGCAAAAAGATGAGCCCAAAATGCAAATTACAGGCCGGTGATACTAAAATCAAACAGGTACAAACATTTAAATATCAGGGAAGTGTTCTAACAGAGGAGGAAAAATGTGACACTGAGATCCGAAGACGTATTGGGACGGCCAAAGATGTATTCCAAAAGCTAAGCAGAGTATTAAGAGACAGGAAAATTTCGTTAGGAACAAAGAAAAGAATACTGAACTGTTGCGTGATATCTATCCTACTGTATGACAGTGAATGCTGGACAATCACTTCAAAGATGAAGAATAACCTTGAAGCAACAGAAATATGATTCTACAGAAGGATGCTGAGGATACCATGGGCCGAACATGTGAGCAACAACAAGGTTTTGGAGAAACTGGAAACAAAAAGGAAACTAATACTTAATGTTAGGAAGAGGTAGTTGAAATTTCTGGGGCACTTGATGAGGAAGGAGGGCTTGGAAAATCTGATACTCACGGGACAGATTGAGGGAAAGGACAGAGGAAAGCAGTGCGTACCATACTTGATGAGGTTGATCGAATTGATAGCAGGACAGGGTTTGGGATAAATAAGAAAATGACAACACTTATTAAGAGCTACAAGGGACAGAAAGATGTGGAGGGCAATGATTACCTACGTCCTGAAGGGACACGGCACATAAAAGAAGAAAGAAGGTGCGCAGACTGCATGCTCTTCCTTCTCGGGAGTACCTAAAAGGAATATAGATCATTAAATTTGAGGCCTCCGAACTGGCTCTATAATACCTCAGTGCGGGAGACACTGACTGGTCACATTCAAAGTCTCGTCTCATCACCATTGAGCAGATCCTGATCTTTCACTGGATGCAATGAACGGGTGTTCCCTCAAGTCGGCTCCGTGACTTGGACACCCATTGGGGCTTCAACTCAATCCAGACGTTAAATGGGACTCGTACATACGATCAATCGCTAATGGTACAGAAAAAATGATCGGTTTCCTGTAGTATGTTCCTGACATCATCTGCTATTCTCTACCTTTACAAGGGCCAGCTCAGATCGAGAATGGGGGACAACTGCCCAGTCTGCACTTTCCACGCTCGGTAGAGTCCAAAAGCGTTTCCACGTCCTTGGCGTTAAGGAATTATTATCTACCCTTTCACACAGATATTAATTCCATGGAAAATATTCAGACGAACTTCATTCTTCAGTTCCACCAGTTCAAGCCTCCACGTCTAAAACACGCCATGCCACTCACATTGTAGCAAACCAACCCATTCCCTTCGTAATCCATTCAACTCGAACTGTTTCTTTCCACAAACCGACTCCCACGAGGATGCTTCCACGTTCACTACGATCTTAACCTCTTCAAGTCCAGAGTTAACCGTTATATTCCCCACATATCCTCTAAAACTATGCTTGTTAACTCTTACTTTGTGGAACCGACTCCCAGGAGGATGCTTCCCCGTTCACTACAATCTTAACCTGTCCATTTCTAGGGTTAACCGTTATCTTCCCCACATATCCTCATAAACTGTGCTTATTACCTCTTACTTTGTGGAACCGACTCCCAAGAGGATGCTTCCCCGATCACTACAACCTGTTCAAGTCTAGGGTTAACCGTTATCTTCCCCACATATCCTCATACTCTGCTTCTTACCTCTTACTTTGTGGAACCGACTCCCATGAGGATACTTCCCCGATCACTACAATCTCAACCTGTTCAAGTCTAGGGTTAACTGTTATCTTCCCCACATATCCTCATAAACTGTGCTTCTTACCTCTTACTTTTGTGGAACCGACTCCCAGGAGGATGCTTCCCCGATCATTACAATCTCAACCTGTTCAAGTCTAGGGTTAATCGTTATCTTCCCCACATATCCTTATAAACTGTGCTTCTTACCTCTTACTTTGTGGAATCGACTCCCAAGAGGATGCTTCCCCGATCACTACAATCTTAACCTGTTCAAGTCTAGGGTTAATCGTTATCTTCCCCACATATCCTTATAAACTGTGCTTCTTACCTCTTACTTTGTGGAATCGACTCCCAAGAGGATGCTTCCCCGATCACTACAATCTTAACCTGTTCAAGTCTAGGGTTAATCGTTATCATCCCCACATATCCTTATAAACTGTGCTTCTTACCTCTTACTTTGTGGAATCGACTCCCGATCACTACAATCTTAACCTGTTCAAGTCTAGGGTCAACCGTTACCTTCCTTACATAGCCATGTGCTAATCTTTAATACATGTAAACTTATATTAATACGAAGTAATTCTAGAGGGATCAATTTATTATTTGGGGATCGTTTTTACTTTTTTATTAAGTAAAAAAAAGAGGCAATTGAAATTTCTGGGGCGCGTAATGAGGAAGGAAGGCTTGGAAAATCTGATACTCACAGGACAGATTGAGGGAATGAGGAACAGAGGAAAGCTCTGGAATTACTCCGTATTAAGAAATAATTAAATATATTACTGACTAGCACA
Source organism: Acanthosepion lycidas (assembly GCA_963932145.1). NCBI lineage: Eukaryota > Metazoa > Mollusca > Cephalopoda > Sepiida > Sepiidae > Acanthosepion > Acanthosepion lycidas. Next base: position 59,474,034 of record OZ010599.1, on the reverse strand, counting down.
CGAAAAACTTTTAATGATAGTAATGTAAATAGAAGTTTCTCCGTCATTTTTACTGTATAGTATTAATACTGGACATAATCAGAGAGTTGCTTATTTCTCTTAGTAATAAAAGGAATATTAAAAGGATGCCTCCTTCCAAAAAATTACTACATATTAATAATTAGAAAATATATATTTAAAAACTCACAATTGAAAACCTACTAAGAGGAAAGCCTTAACAAAAGAAATGGCTGTCCTTTTGACGACATATAACGTGTTAATAATTGTGGTTCTTCTTGGCTAATTCGAAAATTACTGATATAGAATTTGTGAGAATATTTTCTTAATTCTTTACAAAACACTACTTTGCTATTAAATATCAAACAGTTTTGTTTTTTTATCATGAAACCAAAAATGTTTAATTGTTCTCTCATTCAAAGCCAAAGCGAAATGGAGCAAAACAATTGAGTGATTTGGAAAATGAAGAACAACAAAAAAAGGGAGATAATTTCAGTTCGGAAAGCCAAAAAAAAAAAAAAGAAAAAACCCTCTGATAATTGTTGGTTTGGGGTCTGTTGTTTCCAGCAAAAGAATTCTTTTCATCTTTAAAACAAAATTTTCAACTATGAAACAACAAATCATCATTAATCTTACACTAAATCTACGAATTTGATTTCATTGACATTTTATAACTTCCTCTTCTGAAAGCAAAGCCTTTTTAAAATTGTATCATTTTATGTCATATAAATTATGTATTGTTTTATATATATTATATTATTTGATATGTTCCCGAAAAGGCTTACTCAAGTACTATCAATTTATATCTTTTATTTAGCTCACTTTCTCTCATTATATATATATATATATATATATATATATATATATATATATATATATATATATATATATATATATATTAAGCAAATCATTAAATGTTCAATGGACTTATCTTATTGATCAGCTCTAGAGATTCACATAAAGCCACTCGTCAGGGTCAGACGATCTGATAAATCTATTGAATTATTACCATATATATCTAACTATCTATCTATCACATATAATATATAATCTATATATATATATATATATATATATATATATATATATATATATATATATATATATATATATATATATATTGTTTTTAACCTATAATCTATAATTAACATATAATCTATTCTATGTATTATATATACTTTTAGAAACTTTGGAGGCAGGTTCCTCACACCAAAAAGGGCAAAAGTCCATATAAATATATCTTCGCAAATCCTTCCGTTTTGAGTTATTAAGTTTAAATGAATTTTCCGATAGATGGCGCTGTATTGCTATGTAGACTTGACCGCATTTATCTATCGTGTATATTTGTGGCTAGACTGTCTTCAACGTTTAACGTCTGTTAACATCTTACAGTGAGTTAACAGAGAAGCCTTCTGTTTAAGCATGGCAGGTTATTCAAAGCGTGCGCAGGTAGATATGATTTTTACATACGGCCGCGCGAATGATAATGGACGCGATGTTGCACGGCTGTGTCAGATTGTGCTTCCAGATCGAAGGCAGCCGAGTCATCCAATCTTTGCTGCTGTTTATCATCGCGTTGCTGAGACAGGATCTGTGGCACCACATAATATGGACCGAGGAGACTGAGATCCGCTCGTACGCCTGACCACAAAGAACACAGCCGGAGATGATCCAGGTATCAGCACACGTCATGTGACCCTAACATATATCTATATTGTCTTTCTCCCTCTGATCATTCACCACGGGAGAACTTTTGCCGGTTGTTTATTGTACAAACTGCCGATTCGTTGTTTGTCTTGTTTACGGAGGAGGCAACATTTGGAAGTGATGGACTAAAAAATTTTCACAGGCAATATTTGTGAACAGATTGGAATCCCCATGCTATAATAAAGGCTAGCCATCAGTATCAGTTTACGATTCATGCGTGGGCTGGAAAATGGAGGTGACTGTATGGTAGATCGATATGTTCTCACAGCACGTCTTACAGGGACTATTTCGAACACATTTCTGCTAGAGGATGCACCCCGGCTAATACGAAGACGCATGTGGGGTTCCAGCACGTTTTAGTTATATTTTATGCGATTCACTGGCTGACATCTACCATGAAAGATGGATAGGTAGGGGAAAACCGGATCCATGGCTTGCAAGTTCCCCGACCTCAATCTTTTAGATTTTCATCTGTGGGGCCCACCTAAAACATTGGTTTATTCAGCAGACATTAATAACGCAGAGACAATTCATAAACGTGCCATGAGGTTGGGGGGGGGGCGGCGAAACGATTCGACACCGTGTGGAAATATTTAAAAGGGTTCCTTATTCAAAGATCCGACGGGTGCATGTATGTGTAGAAGCAAGCGGAAGCCATTTTGTGCATTTGTCATGAGTTTCTGTGTTGAGTTACAACCATGGCCTATTGGACAATTTACCTTATTTTTATGTCAGTAACCCTCCCCCAAAGTTTGTGAAATTATTTTTGTATTGTATCTTGGATTGTGCATTTAACAAGCGTCTAGCGTAAACTTTAAACTTAACTCAAAAAAAACGTACGATTTGCGGACATACGTTTATATGGACTTTTGTCCTTGTTTTGGTGTGAGAAACACGCCCGAAAGTTTGTAAATGTATTTTTGATACACCTGTATATATATATATATATATATATATATATATATATGTTTGTTATGGTAATTTACCCACGCACGCATGGACTCTCCCACCTATGAATAGGAGCAGGTACTGCCTTTTGGAAAGGCAAGTTTCTAGCAGTCAGCTCTGATAGTCGGACCGAACATTCCTGCTGTAACACTCTCATTTGTATATGTTTGTATTACTGTTTCTGTTAATATATTTGTTTAACTCAATTCCTCTCTTTGTGTCTTTATTTTTGGCCCTAACAAGCCCACAACAAGGTTGTAATGCAGGATCTTGGCACATGATCTAAAGCGTGAAACTGCCAAACCCCATGTTGACTTTCATATTCACACTGTTTGCACACTCAGAAAAGCATAAACACATCCACAAATACACCCACCACACAGTCACATAGACTCGACGAAAAGCCGTGTTCCAATTCCAGTGGGCTTCGTTATATTCACTTACGTGCAAATACCTTTGGGGAAGATATAAATTCACCTCTTCCCGCCCCACCAGCTATGGGTTAATTAGTAGGAATTGCATCAGTAAATCATTATTATCTCCAGAAACTGTATTTCCTGGTTTTAAATAACCTACAAATGTTTGATAAGCCGTAAAAAACAAATCAATCACACAGATAAACACATGTATTTCAACATTTACACTCAGATTGACGGTGCAACCATGGGTTCATATCTCGGCCCCAACTTATCTAATTTCTATATGATTCACGCAGAAAGCAGATCTTTAGTAATTTTGCATGATCTATATATATCGATTCATACTAACAAAAAACCTAGGCAAAATTAAAACAAAAACTCTAAGAAACCTTCAAGAAAAAATTCCGTTCTACACTTATGAACCTTATAAAACCCCTCTCCTTGACGTTTTATTAGGCGCCAACTGTTATAAATTTACTACCTCACTGTATACAAACAAACAAAAAAAAAATCACAAGCAAAAATGCTTGTCTTCTCAGTTGAAAAAGTGAATTCTTCCAGATATAAACGAGCGAATATAATTTCTTTTTGGTACACATTTCTTCATAAAGAATAAAAATACATAAAAAAAGACACTTAACAATAATTCTTCAAAACATCTTAAAATGATCGATGATAGAGCATGTTATTCTTAAAGAATTCCAAAACGCCATATATTTTTCTTTTCATGTGCCGTGTCCTTTCATGACGTAGGCGATCATGGCTCTCCACTTCCCCCTATCCCTTGTGGCTCTCAAGAGGTTTTGTGTTTCTGCCAACTCCCCAGACCACGACCCGCCATCCATCTGCCCATGCCCGCTACGTATGTCATGCGCTGCTTTCCCCTGTCTCTTTTTCCCTCTATTCGTCCTGTGAGTATCAAATTCTCCAGGCCTTCCTTTCTCATCAAGTGTCCCAGAAATTTCATCTGCCTCTTCCTTATGTTAAGCATAAGCTTCCTCCTTGTTTGCATCCTCTCCAAGACCTCATCGTCACTCAAATGCTCGGTCCATGATATCTTCAGTATTACAGTGATACATTTAAAAAAAAATAGTCCAGCTTGGGTTTTTTGTAGTAATTAATTGCGAATTTTGACTCAGAAGCTCGAGCAGAAGGGATACAATTGTTCAGGAACGTAGGGCTCAAAGGGTTAATATTAAGGGACTGGTAGATTTATAAAGGTATAAGATAGATTATGGCGATAAAAATATCTGGGACAAATGATATTTTAAGTTTAGATAAATTCTTTTATTTTTATCTTCAAAAATTTAAATGCACTATCAATCGTTTTCTTTTTATTCCTGTTCTTTTATTTTTCTCTCTCCTTAGTGTTTTTTTTTTCTCCCATATTCTCTAACACTCAGTAACCTCTTTCGTCTTAGTGGCTTTATTCTTTTGTTTGGAATGAAATGACAAGGAAATGATTTTCAATTGTAGTCGTTATTGACTATATAGATAGGACTAGCAGTAGAGCCCGGCGTTGCCCGGGGATGTAACAGTAAGAGATAGATCAAGTATCGACCATCATAAAGACTGAAAAATAAAATTGACAAAGATTGTTGTTTAAGGTTGACAGACACGCATTAGTTTTTTGTTTTTTTTTACGAATTGGTCAAACCCAAACTCAAACAAAAACATTGTTTTCAATCGTTATGAGTCTATCGATTGAATAGAATTTTATTATAAACAAATGTCTTGTAAATGGAATTTTTAAAGCATTCTGAATGTAAAAATAAAAAAAAGTGTGCAAGACAATAAGAAACACTACCTACCAAAAAAAAGTGAAGTTTTGTTGAAATCGGTTGAAAAATGTAGGAAATCTGATCCCATATATAAACGAACACACACACACACACAACCAACCTGGGTTTTATAATAAGTATAACTCGATATGAGTTGTCCCCCTTTCATTCCGCGAAAGCGATGCCTCTTAATCGTGTTTTCCAATTGATTTCGTGCAAAAACAATTGTTTTCCAATGCTTGGCGTTGTCAGAACCACCGCAAGGTAATTTTACGTAGTCCTGTGAAGTTTTGTTGAAATCAGTTGAAAAATGTAGGAAATCCGATCCAATATATAAACGTACACACACACACACACACAAAATCCTGGGTTTTATAATAAGTATGATATAGATATATGTCTAGTTTTCTCAAAGTTATTTGTATTATTATCTTTGAAATTTTTATGGACTTTGTAAGCTTTCTGATTTGCATTATATAGGAAATAACTGGGATATTGGAGCCGTTTAAATGTATTTCCAATGCAATTTTTCATCATGGAAATATTGAGGGCTTCAAATTCTAAATTCATTTATGTCTTCTGTTTTTATGTGCCGTGTTGTTTCAGGACTTGGGTGACCACGGGACTCCACAACTTCCAATCCTTTCTAGCTCTTAGCAATGTCTGTTCCATTTCTATCTCTCCCAGTCACTCTTCTGCCATACATATATACAACCTCGTTAGACATGTTACTTGCTGTTTCTCTCTACTTTTTTGCGGGTGAGTTAAAAATAAATGTCATTCATCTACATCGCATTTACTACACTTTTGTCCAATTTTATTTTGATACTAATTAACAGCGTTTCTCTTATAAACTATTTTTTAACTTTTAGCAACATAGACCTTGTACCAGACTAGCTGTAATTCAGCGAGGCTTAAGTCGCACACCAGCACGTAGGTACTGGTATATGTGCTAATTAATATATATATATATATATATATATATATATATATATATATATATAAATATATATATATATATATATGAAACCAACCTACCGCGGTTCCTATCAATTTGGTATCGACAAGCAGTAAATTCCTAAAATTCTTAAAATAAATTGCTCTAGATTTAAAAAAAAACATATTGTAATGAGCGTTTTTGTCAATAATTTAACCGTTTCTTGACAAATATTGCTTTTTGCTAAATTTTTCTTTTTTAATTTAAAGAAATCCGTATTGAAAATATATTTAAAAAATAAGAAGTTATTCTTATAAAACAACACATTAACCATGCGTCCCTCACATACTGGCGTCACCTACTGTTTACATTAATCACACGTCCGCTTTTTTTTTGTATGGCAATGACATACAAGTCAAGAGCAGACAGGCTCCCTCCACTGCTCGTAAACAAATCATATTTAAACTTGTGGCTCGGCTCCGGGAAGGTTTATAGCCTTGGAAATACTTGTAACAGCTAAGTAAGGTTACATCATATAAACGGCTGAATTAGTTGGATAGCTAACATTATAGTGTAATGACTCATCATACAAATCCACGTCCCTATCAGTGAAGCCAATTAGGTGACCGTCCAAGCTTGCTTCAGCCTGGGCGTTGCCTTACATCCGTCTTGGAAGACGGACACGTATTTTTCAGGATATTTTTTCGGAAAAAAATTGCATCTTGTAAGCCGGAAGTACACACACACACACACACACACACAGACACACACACACACACACATATATATAGGCATCAATTTTTCATTGATGTATGTTTCATTAAATAATATAGACAAGTTTTTTTCTATTTATTTTAAGTAAGTTCCTTTCATATTGTCTGATAAGCTTAATAACATTATCATTGAAAGACGAAAGGAAATCGCCATATTGATACATGTTTAAATCCGATCTAAGCTTTCGGCTTACATAAGCCATTATCAAAGATGACAATTACATTTCAATATATCAAACAATACACGGACGAAATAATAATGATAGTCTGTTTTTGTTGCATGAAAAATTTCGAAGCAACGACTAACTCGTGTATACGATACGCAGAAGCGAAAATCGCACCGCAGCTCATGACGTCACACATGACCACGCGAGAGTGAAAACGAGAAGTATTAAGTATGGGAGGCCGTTGGTATAAACCAATGGCTTCAGTTATCAATTATATATATAATGAAATGGATTAAATCTGACAATTATTTAATTTTATTTTCTATATATTTACGATATTTTTATAGATATAATTTATTTAAGTAAATGCTCTGATTTTTTTTTTAATTAAACAGTATTAATTCAGGCCGGTAAATATAATTAATACTGTTTAATTAAAAAAAAACCCATAAAAACAGAGCATTTAGTGTTTATAAAAATAACGTATGAACAGAAAATATATTAAATATATACGCGCACGCACCCATATAATAAAATATATAATATAATCAGCCACAGACAGACTGTTTCGCTGTAACACAGCTCATCAGTGTAGCTAGACATCCAAATGCTTCAAGCTGGGATCGAAACCCGCCCGCTCTGGCCGCAGTCAGTGATTCTATCCCCAAACAATTGTCGCACGGCGGAGTGGAAGGGAAATTTTAACGTTTTTACTATGCAAAAGGAGAGCTCTATTCGAGTAGAATATATATATATATATATATATATATATATATATATATATATATATATTGGACACTCTTTCGCTTATTGTTCTGGATAACGTTCTAGTAAACACATAATTGTGACAAGATTTTTTCATAAATATTGTCAAATTGAATGGCAAATATATACGCATTGATATTGTACTCATAAGGCGATGAAAAAGACAATTTCATTTTAAATGCGTACAAATTTTTGAAGAACGTGCCAAAAAAGGGGAAGTTCGAAAACTCTAGCTAGCACCCATTTTATCGCAGCAATAATCAATAAATACAAGTCATCCATTCTGAAAAATTACTGCCATGCAACTTTTGACGTCCCCGGGAACGACTTCTTTATACAGCTAATTTGAAATAATGACCTCATCTCATAGCATTAAAACGCCATTCGAAATCTTCTTTTTTGTGGGCGAGAAGAAATGTTTAACAGCTTTAAGAGATTTTTTTTAAAGTGATGAAAGTAGATATACTGTTATGCTCACTGGAGCATTACTTCATCTATTATTTATAGATTCTTGAAAATATTCCGTTCAAATAACTTACCCTCCGCCATTGGCCATCTGATTATGGAGGGAATGTTTTTTAATCGTCTGCTTTTACTTTGAAAAATTTTTTTTTTTTCATTTTTCACGAGCCTTTTCTTTACTTTGAGTGTTGCACGACTGCGGACTGTTGTAGGGGAAAAGAGAAAGGATTTATTTTGTGAAAGAAAAAAACAAAGAACTATTAGTAATAAAGAATAATTACATTCTCCAAAGGAAAAACTTTCTCAGACTAAACGATTCGCTGCTCTGCGCACATACAAGCACAGATATGAAGAGATGGGCAATGATCATTTCATACCACATCCCATACGAATCTACTAATAGAAAACAGCGTCCTGTCTTCCCTCCTGTGGCTAATGTGATGATGATGAGGGGGTGTTTGCCGATGACTTAGGTATTCAGAGTTGATATAAAAATGATCTTGAACAAGAAATCAATATTATCAACCAAGTGTTTCAAGAACTGGGATTCAAGATAAACCTTTCCAAAACAGATAATGGTCAGGAATCGGAATAAAAACAATGATGACATCTACCCTAAAATCCATCATACAAATTCAGGATATGGAAACACAGTGTGTACAGGAATATTTTTTTAAATCATTTCACCCAAGTAAGACAGTAAAGACACAAAAACACAACGCTATACCGAGTGTAAAAGTGTAAGAAAAAAGGGAAACCTTATTAAGGAGTAAAAAAAAAATACAAGAAGAGGAATCAAGACGACAGTAGACAACGATTGACATTGCATTTAAAATTTTGAAGGTCGAAGCTGGCTAGAAAGCATGGAGCAGGGAGAGAGTTCCACAAGCAAGAAGAACGAGGCAAGAAACTGTTAGCATAGAACTTACGGTTGCGATAAATTTAGTATAGGAGATAAGGAAATTGAACATAGATTTGGTAGTGGTAGTTTCGTATCAGACTATAGAAAGAATTTATGAATTTAAACCGGCAATATTACTAGCTGTTTAGTCAATTAATGTCGAATGTTTCCCTATAAGGAAACAGCTAATATTGGGAGATTACTGATAAAATCCAAAGAAGAAGATTTTCAACGTGATAACATAGCTTGCTTGTACCTTTTCCACACATATTTCCATGGTAATTGTTCTGATGGGCGTTCACCT
>OZ010599.1:59447373-59459873 GCA_963932145.1 Acanthosepion lycidas | reverse complement strand
CACACGTGTGTGCATGTGGGTCTGTCTTTCGAAGGAATTATTGTATTCACTTTTAATCCGACATTTTTTGATTGCCCGCGCCGATAGATATAATACAACGCTAATTAATAAAAAAAAAAAATGAGGCGCATATTTCATATAATTACGTTTAAAGTAATATTAGGTTGGTGCAAACATAATGTCGGTTTTTGACGTTACGTCAAAAACCGACATTATGTTTGCACCAACCTAATAATAATAATAACGATATATATGAATATATATATATATAATGCCATTCGCAGACAATACTATTTCGATGTATCACAGAAAATTAGTGCGACTAGCCACCCAAATGCCTCAAACAGGGATCGAAACCCAACAGACCGGAACATCTTGATCTAGCGTATTGCTTTTACGAATGTAAAGTCACGCCAATCAGCCGGAGGGCTACAATTCATTTTACTAAAGAACTTTGCATTAACGCAGGTGGCTGTTGTTTATAGAATTACCCTATCTTTCAACAGTGCTCAACTGAAAATATATTTTCAAGAGCTAAATATATATTGGGTTGACCAAAAAGTTTCTTCGCTATATAAAGCAAATCTTCAACTTAATAATCGAACGAACTTTTTGACTTACCCTGTTTGACTTGATAGTGAGTTCCTCTTGTTCCTTTTGGAACATATATTCCCCCCCCCCTCTCTCTCTCTCTCTCTCTATATATATATATATATATGTGTGTGTGTGTGTGTGTGGAGAGAGAGAATGAGATATTACCAAGACATTGAACATACGTAAGCACACGCACAAGAGTACATACGCATAAACACACACAAACACACACAAACACACACACACACGCACGCACACACAAACCCCTACAGAACGGGTAAAACAAAATCAACCTCACACAAATAATAAGCGCATAAATTAATTTTTAAGTTAGTATTAAAATATGCAGTCAATTGCTAAAGCCAGCTGAAGAGTGGACAGAACAATTGCTAAACGTTTCGTCTATGAAACTCCCGAGTTGAGCAACAGAAAAGAAAATCAGTCATCAAAATGTATTAATCCTTAATGTATTAATATATATATGTGTGTGTGTGTGTGTCTGTGTGTGTGTTAATTTTGAATTTGTACGTCTGATGAATTGGATCGTGTTTATGATTGCAATGTAATAACTTATAACTATGAAATATTAGTGTTTGAGCCTTTTATATTATATTCTTGCTCTGTCGTGTACATAGAGCTCTACCTGGATTTTATCCTTTGGAAATATATATATATATATATATATATATATATATGTATATATTGACCACTAATATTATCAATATCTATCTATCTATCTATCTATCTATCTATCTATCTATCTATCTCTCTCTCTCTCTCTCTCTATATATATATATATATATATATATATATATATATATATATATGTATGTATTAGTTTCGTTAAGAACGATTGACAAGATAATGCGGTTAAGTCTTATATTCAATTTTTGTTGCCTTCTTCTCGACATAAAGTATGTAGAAATTGTCCGAATGTTCTGTACGTACAAGCGCTTTTGGTTATTCTTTTAGCAATTATCAAGTATGATTTTTTCTTGTCCAAACACGGTTTTCTTGTCCAAACATTGTGGCCGTGTTCATAGTTGATGTTATTGACAGTTGTTTTTTTTTACCCTTTTATAAGTAATGCTTCCTTTTTTTATGTGGATGAGTCTATTGTATTTGTATTATCAACGAGAATTTTGCGTATCGAGTTCAGAGACCTAATTGGCGTTAATTGGTAATGATACACCTCACCTAAATAACTGATTTCCCTTATTGAAAAGTGAAATACAAGTTCAATTCCTGTCAGGGGATATATTTTCTTTAGTCGGACTTCTTGATCTAGACCGGTTGATATTAATTTCAAAGTTGAAGAAAAAAAAAGAAATGTTAACTAAGACGTGTGTCCCCACGAAAATAGGGTTTGTAACTTTTAAGAAATAACACAGGATTAAAAAAAAATTCACACACACACACACACGCGCGCGCACACACACAGAGATATATGCGTGCATGTGTGCATATTTGTGTGTGTATGTGTAAAAATTTCAGATGGAGTAAAACTTATCTCAAGGGACATTTTGAAATACCAATAAGATTTTCACACTTCTGTATAAATCCTTCTCACAAAATAAAATCATCACAGTTGACTAGATAAAGTCACGTCACTCAGTGGACGAAACGCAATAAGTTTTCCTGTTGTCATTATTCATATATATATATATATATATATATATATATATATATATATATATATAAGTAAAGAGGGTTGTCACTTAGTCGATTGATGTTACTTTTAGAATCCTGACTTCAGATTTTCGAAGACGAACCTGTCTGGTCACTCGTCAGAGATTATCAGCAATTGACTGGTTCTACTTCTCGATTTTTCTTTTTACGTGCATTTATCATTAGTACAAGTTTTTTTTGTGTGTGCGCATGCGTGTCCGTGTGTACGTTTGTGCGCGTGCGCTCGTATATATATATATATATATATATATATATATATATATATATATATGTGTGTGTGTGTGAGTGTGTGTATACGACGCTATTTTTTAACCCGAGGAGGGAGAATTATCTTCTAGCGTCAAACTTGCAACAAAAATAGATATCTTTTTGTGCGAGTATGTATTTGTGCGTATATTTGTATTTGAAGGTTCGCGCGCGTGTCTGTGCGTGTGTAGTGACGTCAGGCTGGGTGCAGTCGTAGGGTCGCTACGCAGTTGAACGCCTGACCAGCCAGCTGCCTCTACATGTCTCGATAGGTTTCCTTTGATGTACTGTTGGGCAAACTAGACCTGTCAGAACCCATCCCTCTTCACCTCACCGCACCAAAAGGAAAAAAAAAATCTAAATTTGTTGAAAAATATTCGGCACTTCCTATCTTGAGAGTCGACGATTACACGGATGCTAACGTTGCGTATGAAATTCATGAACGAATCTAAAATCACCATCAACAACCCCATTGTAGTTTTAATGTCCCTTAAAAGTGTCCAGTCAGTGTCAAATGTTCTAAGCCCTCTTTCTACATTACTTGCCCTAGAAATTTCAATCATTTCTTTTTGATTCTAAGTATATATATATATATATATATATATATATATATATATATATATATATACATATATATATATATATATATATATATCTTTTTCCTGTTTTTCCTGCATCCTTCTATAGAATCATATATCTGTTGCCTCAAGCGTGTGAGGAGATTGTCCAGCATTCATTGCTATATAGGAGAAAAACAAAGCCCAAAGTGCTCGGCCATACAGAACATTCGGACAATTTCTATATAATTTGTGTCCAGAAAAGAAAAGTAATATTCTAAGAACACAACAAAAATTAAATGTAAAATTTAACCTCAGTCAGTCATTTTTTTACGAAACTGACGCTTTCTGACCATGAGACCCAGGTTCGAATCTCACGATGGTCGATTTGTCAGGAAGGAGATTTCAAGAACATGTCTGAAAACTATACCACGGGTTGACCCAAGCCTTGTGAGTAAAAACTGGCTAGACGGAACATTTGCGGGCCGTCGATAGCTGTGCTAGCACGAAGTCACAAGTCATCGTGACTGAGGGTTTGAGTGTTCTGATGTTGTTCAGATTGTTGATCATTCTAGATAACACGCTCTCTCCCAGAAACTGTAACTAACGTCTGGTCACCATAGTTGCAGTATAAAACGCAAGTTGGCTCTGTGCCTGAACGAGAGTCTGCAATAGGGATTGACTAGCCGCATTAGTAGACGGGTATCTTACGAGTGGCCAGTTTTTGAGTTATTCAGCTAGAAAGAAAACAGGTTAAAACCGTTTTGTGTCAGCCCCACTGTCTTCCCAACTGGTGAGAGGAAAAGATCATTCAGACCTTCCGTAATAGTACCAACATTCAGACTCTGGCTTTCGTTTTCAAAGTCGATTCAAGAACCATCAAGTGAAACGTGTGAGTCACCTTTTTAAAACCCAGTAGAGAAAGATGGTTAGAGAAAGCGAAGATTCCAGTAAGATATCTTTAATTATTTCTAAGATAAAAACGAATAAAACATCTGATGAGATGAGGTACGGATATAGAAGCAGTTTAATATATAAAACCAAGTTTATTCATAAGATTTTCTTCATATATCCGGGAATGTTCTCGCAGGGGATTACCTTATACAAATATATATATATATATATATATATATATATATATATATATATATATATATATATATATATATATATATATATATATATATATATAGTTTATGAAAAACTAGGTAATCCGTATGGGTAGACCCAAGGAGGATAAAATCCAGAGAGCTCAATGTAAATCCTGAGCAAATAATCTAATAAATTAAATAAAAACAAACCACTTTAAGGGTCCACGTAATAAATTATTTCACCACAGCCCTTTTAAAGGACTACGGATGATCAGACTTTACTTCCAAAGGTTGAAGCGAAAACCTTTGGAAGTATAGTCTGATGACCCGCAGTCTTTTAAAAGAGCAGTGGTGAAATAATTTATTACATAGAACCTTAAAGTGGTCTGTTTTTAATATATATATATATATATATATATATATATATATATATGGCGTGAATATATAAATATAAATATATGAATAAATATAAATATATATATATAAATGATATAAAAATACAGCTGATTAAATATAACTATATATAAATATAATATATAATATATATTATATTATATATATAATATAATATATAATATATATATAATATTTATATAATATATATTATATATATATAATATAATACAATATATATATATAATATATATATGTATATAATACTATATATATATATATATATATATATATATATATATATATATATATATATATATATATATATATTTAAATAGAGAGAACCTTATTTTACATTTAGGAAACCCTTTCGGCCAACATTTTATCAAAGGTGAACGTTAGTGCTTTGAACAAAATAATCAATGGCAAACTTATAAATAGCAAACGAGAAATGAAAATTGGAACACGATTAAAATAGATTTTATTTGTAAACAAACTGACGACTAAACACAAAATAAAAAAGTTACCAAAAAGAGAATTAAAATAGAAAAAAAAAAATATTCATATTCCTTCGATCAAACATAAGGTTTGGCTGATGAAATTTAATATACAAAGTCTCGAGAACTCTAAGATGGTGAACCGAACGGGCTCAATGTAAGATAGTAAAAAATTGTCATTGTCATCGGCGGCACAGTCTGGCGGTACAGAATATTCCTACAATTTCTACATCGTTCCTTGATGAATTTCAACTTAACATCAAGAAGATAATTAGAGAACCAGAAAGGGTTATTATAAAAATGAATAGACTTAATATGATGCTGTTTTCATTGAATATATAATATATATATATTATAATTAGAATATATATATATATATATATATATATATATATATATATATATATATATATATATATTATAAAACTGTGTTTTTGATGATGCGTTTTTCTTTGATGTATATCATATTGCTCAGTATATTATACATTGAGCTATCTTTATGGATCCATCTTTTTAATATTTTATATTAAAAAGACCTATATGGATTATCCTTTCCACTTACGGATTTGGTATTATCTATCTATCTATCTATCTATATATATATATATATATATATATATATATATATATATAAGAAATCGAACTTGTATTCCTATTCTGTATACCTAAATGGTATAGCACGTCAGATCAAATGAATTTTCTCTATTATTCAGGCCACTAAATGTAATTAAATACTGTTTAATTAAAACACAGCATTTACTTAAATTCTATCTATAAAAATAGCGTTTAAACAAGAAATCTCTCTCTCTCTCTCTCTCTATATATATATATATATATATATATATATAGAGAGAGAGAGAGAGAGAGATAGATAGATAGATAGATAGATAGATAGATAGATAGATAGATGTAACTATTGAACAATATAGTTCATGCCATATTCACGGAAAATCTACCAGTAAAAAATAATTCTTATTGCTATATTTGTACAAAAACGCAGAACCTTAAAATTTAAATTCAAACTCAGCGTTGCGACCGCACGTTCCAAAACAATAATTTCTCATAGCACTTTTTCGGATTACATCTCTATTTTCGTTGTCCTCTTATTACTGAGAAGTAAAAACAAGAACAAAATCTACTTCCATACATGATGATGTCTGTAGGAACAGACGAAATCTTGTAAAAATCAAAAAGACCTTATGCAACTGGAATTTATAAACAGGGATCATATCATTTATATACATGTTCGGGGTTGATGTTTCTTATTTATATTGTTTGCGACGATGTATTCTCGCCATTTAAATCATTAACCTCTATATTTGTTTTTTGTATGAATGATTCATGAATTTATAAATTATAATTGCACCTTTTAATTGAAATTAAATATATATATATATATATATATATATACACACAATTACAATATCCGTGTCTCCTCTTATAATTGTGTTAAATCATTAAAGCCCCATCCTCTGCAGTAAGTGCATTTGGAAACAGATGAATGTACTTAAAATGAATACAAAAGATATAGTCCGGTTTTAGTGCAAGTATAATTTTCATTTTCCAGACAATATAGATCATACGCTTCTCATCCTTGGAAAATACACAATATAAATTTTTGAAAGAGAAATATTTCAAATTTAGGAGAGCTGATTCGTTAACTCAGATGTCCTTCGAGTAAGTTCCTCTTTTTATTATTGTCCGTTGAAAACACTCCTTCAAGTGTTATCCACTCACGCGCAACTGGCTTCCTGCTTCTTCACTCCGGCATCTTCACGTCTTAAACAATGGCAGTAGTGTGGCGCAAGAGAATGTGTGGTTAACTTGCAGGATCTGCTATGTGCAACAGGAAATCCAAAGAATAAAACAGTTTGAAAGACAAACTTCCTGTCGAATTTGTAGATGTTGAAATGTCTTTAGAAGCAACTTTGTCACTTTGACAAATAAAAAAAAATACAAAAAAAAAAAAAAAAAAAAATGCAGAAGCAAAAGCAATGAACAATTAACCTTTATTCTTTTCCCAAAATACATAATAACAAAAAGAAATCACTCGTGACTTCGTTTTGTTTAGTCATTATGAACTCCTAAAATAGATGCCATTTTTGTCAATTCAAACAATAACCCACAGCTAATTTAGGGTCTTTGTTTTTCTAATTCTTTGTACCCTTCTTTCTACAGATAAATAGGCCCTTTTAAATTCTACAGCATCCGTGAAAAAGAATGTTGAGATTTTTATTACTTTGTTAACGTTTCACTCTCTACGAACATTCGCAAAACAACTGGAAAAAAAAAGGAAATCAAACTTAAAGAAAGATTTGATATTAATATCGAAGGTTGACAGCACAAGAAAAAAGGGGGAGAATATCTGGCTTGTGACATTCAATCCTTCAAAACCAAAACCATAACGCTTCATCGTCGAGTGGTTAGAATGTTCTCTTTCTGACCATGAGAGCCGGGTTCGAATCCTCACCATGGTCGATTTGTCTGAAAGTTCTTGATGTTATCGGTCTAGAAGAGATGATTCCAGCAACCGGCACCTTCGGAAAGCACCCGAAAACCGTACCAAGAGTTGAGTGAAGTCTTGTCAGTGAAGTTTGGTAGATGGAGATCCGTCATTGGTTGTGCTAGCACGAAGTCACAAGTCATCGTGACTGAGGGTTTGAAGCCTTTTTTCAAACTCTTGATCACGCTCTCTCTCTCTCCCCCCCAGAAACTGTAACTTTATCCGTTCAGCATAGTTGGAGTATAAACCAGAGGTGAGCACTGTGGATGTTGAACAAAATCAAAATGTGCCTGAGAAGGCGTCTGTGTCTGCCCGTGTACTAGCCGCCCTAGTACACGGGCAACCTTGAATACGAGTGGCCACCCATCTCCACCAAACAGGCCTTGGATTTTCAACTGTCGCGATGAAGTAATGATAGCTTAGGAAGGTTCCTTGGTTTGGACACCAATTGGAACTGAAGTTTCACCCCCAGATTTTTGTTAGAATTCATACATTGCTAAATGTGCTAGAAAAATGGTCGGTTCCTTTTACAACTCCAGAAATGATCTGACTCCTCCTGATACGCTCTAAGAGCCAGGTCAGATCAACAACGGAATATACTGCCGACATATCTGTCATATCTGCACGTCCTCACTTTCGGGTTTTGATAGAGTTCAAAAGCGCCTACGCGACCTTGTGGGTAATGAATTATTTTCTACCCTAGAACCACTTTCCCACAGACGAAACTTTACAAAGCCCTCGCTAATGTATTGCTATTTCCATGGCAAATGTTCTGTTCAGCTACATTCCTTACTTCCTCCAATTCTAAACTTCAACGTTAAGACTTGCCATGCCACCTACACTGGAACGAACCGTGCCACTTCCCTTCGTATTCCATTAGTAAGGAGGAAGTTACACTTGGACAGCTTCTTCTCAAGAACCGTTATTTGAGAGAGGATGCTTTCCCGCTCATTACAATCGTAACCATTTGAAGTCCAGAGTTAACCGTTATCTTTCCTACATTTTCTCATAAACGGCACTTATTTCATACTCTTACCGGTCGTACAACAACCTCACTCAGTAACAGTCTACCTTGAGTGGCTCTTGAGACTTGTACGGGACAAACATTAGTAAAAGAAAAAGAAATATTATGGAAGTGGTTTTGTCATCGATACAAAATGAAAGAATAATTTTAGACTAAAAACGATAGTAGATATATTGAACGACAATAAAGGAACCACCAATAAAATGCCATACTTCACTGTAAGAAAAAAAAATGATTTGAAGATCTCCGAAGACCAGCAGCACATTCTTGAGTTTGCAAGGCAGGTTTGGAGAGGATCGATAAGAATTATTTACAAAGTTGCCGAAGATGAGAAATAAAACTGATCTGAGGCGAGTCTTCAAGTCGAAACATCTCTCATGATGATAAAAAGTGGGTAACTTCGACGAGGGGTAATGATTAGCCAGCTCGTCTCGCTAAATCAATTACGACTGAATAGTGAGCTCGATCCACACTGAGTGCTCCACACTTTTGGCCTTGTGCCACATCAAAGTTACGCTTAGAAAATCATTAGAGGCATTTCAACGTGGTGTAATGATTCTCCAGCTTGTCTCGCTAAATCATTTATGACTGAATAGCGAGTTCGATCCTCACTGGGTACTCCATACTTTTGGCCTTGTGCCACATCAAAGTTACGCTTAGAAAATCATTAGGGGCATTTCAACGTGGTGTAATGGTTCTCCAGCTTGTCTCGCTAAATCAATTACGACTGAATAGGGATTTCGATCCTCTATGTCGAGCAAGTGCTCACTCGTCAGACCAAAATGCGTTACAAAGAGAAGCTGAAGTATTTTGACATTCTCTATTCAACCTGGGAAGAGTTTGCCGAGGGCCGTACCATCTGGCGCTCTCTTGTAATGTCCGGAGTGTCTGATTTTGAAGAGAAAAGATCGAGAGGTCTGATTCAGCATCCCATGTCACATCTGCAACAGGCTTTTCAGGGAGATGATCGGACTCATTAGTCATCTTCTCACCCACCTCGTTCAACAGTGATCCGAAGTCAAGGTGGAGGGCGAACACATATTAATCTAGGGGCTTGCAATCTCTGGAGTTAGGTGGCCAGCTATAAGGGTTGATGTGGTTGCCCCTGTTTGTGTGTCATGGTCCACTGTCCTGTTGCCAAACATAGTGTCATCCAGTGACTGCTCTCTTGACCAAGGACAGCACTACTTCTTCAAGACACTTGATACAGGTCTCTGTCTAAGGCCGGTGTCAATATTAATGGAAGCATAACGACGCCATAACTAGTTATCACTTCAAACACCTTGATATTGACTGGATATACAAACTCTTTCCGAATCCTCTGCACTGTCCTCAGATTGACACCCAGCACGTAAGTTAATGTAATGAAAGATCGAGAGGGCTCCTCCTGCCAGTCTGGTTTAACCCGCAGCATCCCAGGTTACAACTGCAACAGACTTTTCAGGGCGGAGACGAGACTTATTAATCATCTTCGCACCCCCAGTGATTCAAAGTCAAGGTCATCTTCCAGCTACGGACGACGAACATGTATGTGAGTTCGATCCTCGAATCCTCTTGGCCTTATGCCACACCTAATCTATGCTTCGTAAATTAAAGAGGGGAATTTAATAAGAAAATCGAAAATGCTAAACTATATTTTTGTTATTTACGCATTCTCTCTTACATACTATTGTTGGGACTAGTAAATATCCTGTCATTCTGCGGCATGGATACATATAGGTCTGTATCATGCCATAAAAGTAAACTTGGCTCTCCAATCAAGAGCCAGATCAGGCGGAAAATACCGTTAGTCAGTTATCTGCCATCCGTGATACACGCTTAGGCGATCATGTATCTTTCAATACATGACTGATGAAACAGATTTTTCCGGCAGTAGGTTGCAATTTCTTTCTGCGTTAGACCAGTTTCCATCCATGGCTATAGAACCCAGTCTGCCCTGCTATTTACCCATACCTGGGAGTGGGGAGAAGAAAAGGATTCATACCTTTCCCAAGGGTATTAGCCCGTTAGTGAATTTCAGTCAGTTATGTGCCATGCGTGATAGACGTTTAGGCGATCATGTATCTTTCGATACATGACTGACGAGGCAGATTTTTTTCCCGCAGTAGGATGCCATCTCTTTCTGCATTTGCCATCCAAGGCTATAGAACCCGATTTGTCCTGCTATTTACCCATAGCTGGGTGGAGAAGAAAAGGATTCTTACCTTTCCCAAGGGCATTAGAACAGAAATGAATGCAATGGATTCGACTGGAATTCGAACTCAGCTCTCCGATTCCGATCCGAGTCGCTATCCAGTAAATCCACCGTGCCTCCCTAAAAAATAAAAAATATTTTAAAAAAAAGCGCGTATTGTTGCCATATTAGGACGGTAGCTGCCCAGAGTTCATTTTCCAGCCTTGATAGAGTTCAAAAGACACTCCGAGTTCTTGTTAGAGAAGAATCATTTCCCTCCCTTCAACCTCTCTTTCACAGGCGGGATGTGCTTGATTCTTTCGCTGCTGTGTCGTTACTACCATGAAAACGGCTCGTATGAACTGCATTCCTTGCTTCCACCAGGTTTGACCTTCTCGGTTAGGATCCACCATGCTACTTATATAATAGCACCCCCCCAACATTGCCTCCATACTAACACCGGTAAGTTCCACTTAAACAGTTTCTTCCCACGAACCACTGCCCTGTGGAACAAACTCCCAAGAGGATGTTTCCCCGATCACTACAATCTTAACTTGTTCAATTCTAGCATCAACCATCTTCCCTTCCTATCCATATAAACTACTCCTTAAGGCAAGCCTTTACATCGAGTGACCGCCGGGCCTTGTAAAATAAAAAAGGAAAGGAAATGGCTTGTAAATTTTAGCGCCTCCACAATAAATCTGCTCTCATTTAATTATCATAGAGAAATTTTCTACCTGCCATAAACGTGACTGACCCTAGATTCCTGGAAAGCAACTACCCGCCTTGGCCTCACATTTTCAAATGACTTGAAGTGGAGAAAACTGTTCTCGTCAGAGTCCAACTTGCACATTTGAAAATTTACCATTCGTCCGTGCATTGAATACCGCCACCATATCTGGTCTGGCGATCCTGCCATTCCCCTCGAGGTTCTTGACAATATCCAAAGAAGGATCTGCAATGTAATCGATCTTGACTTGGCATCTCGACTTGAGTCACTTTCGCACCGACGTGACGTGGCTTCCCTCTGTTTTTCTACAAATATTTTCATGGTGACTTCTGTGAAGAGCTTTTTTCCCCGGATGCCCCGACTACATGAATTTAAGCATGCTACTAGATTGATATCTAGTTCCCACCTGTTTACTGTTGAATTAGATAAATACAACCGCTACTTCTACTCCAAACCTTTCTTTTCTCGAACTTATCGCCTGTGGAACTCCCTTTCCTTTTATTTGCTTCCCTGATGACGACGATCTTCAAAAATTTAAATTCAAAGTCAATCGCCATTTTTTTTAAAAATCTTTAATGAATCCCGTTTAATTTTTTGTCCTTTTGTCAATCCTCTCTACACTCTGTTTTGTCTTTCACTTACGTGCCCTGTAACTCCCTGCGTACTAGTGGCATTCCCGCCTTGCTTGGGGGTGAAATGATTAGAAAAGAAAAGAAAATCCCTGCCATAAATGTGCCATCCCGAAAGTGATTCACTTCTTCAAACTGAATAGGTAATTACAAATTTTATTCACGCCTGGCATGTAGGCAGTCTTAAGATCAACATGATGAATGGCGTCGAAATAATCATTCAGGCACTAGTAACGGTGAGAAAATAGCATCGAAATGAAAATAATTTGATAAAATATCAATAATTTCCGTAGCAATAAGACAACGGGTGGGTGTATCGGGTGGTTGGAGAAACATTTCGCTTTTGTGACTTGCGTGACTGACAAAAACCCAAT
>OZ010599.1:59439873-59444873 GCA_963932145.1 Acanthosepion lycidas | reverse complement strand
AGATGTACAGTTGAAGAACCAGACCAGACATGACAACAGTATTCAGTGCAGGAATTGGTGATAATAAGGATTTGTAGATACAAGTCTTACTATAGCTGGTGGCTTTAGATCCATATCTTTCCAAAGGTATGGATCTGCGCGTAAATGAATATTAACGAACCAACGAAAATTGGAAATCGGCTCTCCGATTAACAATTCCGAGTCATTATATATTACACCACCCGCACATCCAAGCTTATAGCTGGTAATTCCCAAGCGGTCAACCATCTAGGTACTGACCAGGCTCAACTTCGATGATCGTAGGGAAACCAGTGTCTCAACGTGATATGGCCGTAAACCATTAACGTTTACCGAATGTAACAGCAAAATTATTCAAATGATCTAACAGCGTGGTATAATTAATTGTCCATCCCACAAAATATTTAATATCTAAAAATCCACTAAACTAATTGAGTTTCTTTTTCCCAGGCTTTCAGATAAGATGTTTAGCCATCTTGACAACATTTGTGGTAAGAATCACTGAAAAACCCTTTGAGTTATTCAGCTAGAAAGAGAACAGGATAAAATCGTTTTGTGTCAGCCCCTCTGTCTTCCCAAGTGAACAATAGTGAGAGGAAAAGGATCATTTAAACCTTCAGTAATGATACGAGCATTCACACTCTGGCTTCCATCTTCAAAGTCCATTCAAGAACCACCAAGAGAACAGCGAATAAGTTTTAAAAAGAAGGAACAGTAGAGAGGAAAACTGGATCAGGGGGTTACAACAGGAAGAGCTAAATACATTCTTATTGTTCAATGTAGATTCCAATAGTGCCATGAAACCGTCGCAGAATTCCAGTAAGATATCTTTAATCATTTCTAAAATACAGTGATTCAAAGCTTAATCTAACAATTTGACAATTTTGCTGTTACACCCGGTATATATATATTCGAACCTAGCTCCTCGATTTCTCACCCTGAGTCGTTATCCATTACACCAATCGCATATCCAAGCTTACGGCATCTGGTATTCCTAAGCTGTCTCTCATCTATTACTGATCAGGCTAGACGTTGCTTAACTTTGGAGTTGGAGGAGAACTGGTGAGTATATACTGTTTTATACTGTTTTAATTTTCTGAACACGCCTTTTCATTGTATAGAAAAATATGTGTCAGTTTTTAAATATAATTTATAGATAATTTATTTCCAAAACCCACACCCAGTTGTTTATATTGCAATCAGGTAATGCAGATTTTACAAAAATAAATAAAGAAAATGATTGGTTTATAAACATATGATCGCTGAGTTCGTATTTTGTGATTAAAAAAACGCAAACGATGTCATCATTTAACAAATCCAATATAAAAATGTCGAATCTACATCATTAACAAGATATTTTTATGGATTTTTTCTTCGCAAACAACAAATTAGGTTTTAAAAAGCCATCTTTTCTTATATACCAAGCGAAATGCTTGAATTTTCGGATTCAAATTGTCGCTTTCGGAAAAAATCATTCCTGTTGAACTGAAAGCGAGAACTTCCGGTTGTATAAATAATGCCTGCTAACAGACCTTTCTCCAGTATCAAACGAGATCTCAGTTGGCATCTGATGACACGGCCAAATTGGGCGGCGGTCATTCAAGATTTAAAAGGTCAAGTCGTGTCTTTCCGGTTCCTGACATTAATTGTTGAAGAATGGATTTTTTTTTCCAGCTGAGTTAAGAATTTTAATAAAGAACCCTTTCTTCAGATTTTGTACGATTTTCCCTCGAAACGGCTTTTGAATGTGACAAGGGCGACCTTTCAAGTGTCTGAAAGAATATCACCAATTTTTTAAAAATGTCGGATCTTTATTATATGCTTTGCTATTTGGACCGTTTTTTTTATATACTAAAGTTCACCCAATGCAAGGCTCGAGAACCACTCAAGGTAGAGTTTTACTAAATATGGTCGTTGTAAGGGCGTACAGGGAGGATTAAGTGATGTATATTATGCATGATATATAGTGTAGATCACAGTTGACCCTCGACTTTAAGATGTTAAGGCCGTAAGGATCAGGGAAGCATCTACCCAATCACAAGGCTCAAGAACTACTCACGGTAGAGTGTTACTGTTATGGCGTTTTGCCTCTAATGGGGCTATTGTGGACTCTTCCACTTACTGTTCGCAGCTCCTGTCGAACTCTCTGCCTTGGGCAGAGGAACCCGGACGAGGCACAGTTTCGTCCGGGGAGGAAAACAAACCCGGACCTGTTTATACGGGTTCTATGGGGATTTTTTGGCCGACGGATGACCCACGTTAAACTCGGCCTTGTGCCACATGTGCCCTCGTAGTGGGAGGGTGTCACTGAATATAGCCATGATATAGACTGTTCTTCCGAGGCTGTGACTGTTCGCACCTCCTGTTGAACCCTCTGCCTTGGACAAAGAGGAACCCGGACGAGGTTGTGTCGAAGGGCAGAGACAGACCCCAACCCGTTTATGCGCGTTCTACGGTGATTTTTTGGCCGAGCCTACGGGCTTTGATGACACACTTTAAACTCAGCCTTGTGCCACATATAACCCTCGAGGGGAGGGGGGCTGTTAAATATAACTGTGATATAGACTGAACGCTGGTCAACCGACACACACTCCCAACTCGTGTAACACTCTTCTTTCGCGTTTACTGTTCAATACACTATTTATCTGCAACCTCTTGTTTTGTTATTCTGTAACCAATTACTTGGTCACGACAGTTACCAAATATGGTTGTTTTACGGGCGTACAGAGAGGGTCCTGTTGTGCATATTATAATGATCTGTAGGGTAAATTACGGTTGACTCTAGATCAGGGAAGCATCATCTTGGCAGACGGATCCTCAAATTAAAATTTCTGGAGAAGGTGTTTGAGTGGAATATTATCACGGAAATACGAAGTGAATGGAAATGAATCGACCGCGTGTAAATGGCATGTCGGACTCTAGCTGTGAAGGTCTGGACTGGTTGAACTAAGGAATGTAGATCGGTTGAACAGTCATGCTGAAATATTGATAATCGAAGTAGTGTCAGTACTTAAATGGGGAGAACTTAGAAACACCGGGTATTGTCAGCAGTCGCCTAAAACCTGAAATATGTTCCGGTTTTAAAATAACCTACAAATAGTTTATAAGCCGAACAAAACAAATCAATGAATCGTCTGAACATCTGCCATAGCAATGGCGATAAGTCAGTGAGAAGCTAGCAACATTTTGTCTGCAGGAAAATTGGTTGTCGGCCGAAAAGCATCGTTTCTCTGTTAAGTTTTAGTCAAAATACTTAAATGAACCATTAGCAAAACAATATTTCCGCTATGATTTCTGCTCATCATAAACAAAATTGAAAATACAAAGGAGATTTTTTTTTTAAATTATAAACAAACTTGGAAAACTTACGGCACCGAGGCAGATAATTGTAGATTAAATTTTTAATCTACGTCTTCTATATGTAGTGACCCTTCAGGGGGTTAGTGTTCCTAGATATCTAAAATTTCCTCTCCTTTGCAGCTCTTAGTAAATTTTTATCTTTATGCCTTCTTTTTATTTTCTTTTTTCACACCCAAAAAAGGCGGGAGTGCCACTAGTACGCAAGGGGCTACAGAGGCCTGAGAACAAGAATAAAGACGCGTGTTTGAGGAAAGGATACAGAGAACGACGGGGAACAAGCTCAGGGTGTCAGATATAAATTGACATTACTCTTGAATATTTGAAGATTATAGTCATCGGGGAGCAAGTAAGAGGAAGGGAGTTCCACAGATGGGAAGTACGGAAGAGGAAGTTGTTTGAGAAGAAGAAACGGTTACATTGAACCGTTTTGACAGTGAAAGGGTGGGACCGAGATGCCAGCCAGTCCCACCCTTCTCGTTCAAATTCATGTGGTCCAGCTACCAGAGAAAGTGGCTCGTCAGAAGAGTTGCTGTGAAAATATTTGTATTAGGTTGGTGCAAAAATAATGACGTAATAATGTCGTTTTTTGACGTTAAAAATACATCAAAAAACGACATTATTACGTCATTATTTTTGCACCAACCTAATAGAAGAGACAGAGGGAGGCCACATTTCTGTTGCTCAAGTTTTGTAAGGAGATTGGCTAGAATTCATTGTCATATAGGAGAACTGATATTGCATAAGAGCACTCTTTTCTATGATTTTTAACGAAATTTACCCCCACCCTTATTTTTTTACTTTGCTTAGATTTTGGAAGGTCTTTCGCTATGACAATGCACCTTCGAGTCTTTTCTTAATTTGTCAGGAGATTGTCCATGATTCCCAGCCATATAGGAGGAGTGATATTACAGTTCAGTACAATTTTCTTTGTTTCTAACGAAATTTTCCTGTCTTCCCCGCCCCGATTTAGAAAAAACGTTTCATTTTCAGAGGAATTTTTTAAAAATTATTTTTGATATAGTAACCAAGAAACTGCGGCACCTTGAAGTACCAGAGCGGTGGCTAACAACCTCTACCAGACATATGAGTTGACAACTGGACTCGTTTCAAGCTCAGAAGGGCATGAAAAAAAAAATCAAGATCGACGTATAAAAACGTCCGTAGCTGTTTTTTGAAAATTAGGGTTTGGGACGTGTGTATTCGTTCGTGTCTGAAAAAGACACTTTCGCATATATATAAAAAAAAAAAAAAAAAAAAAAAAAAAGTAGATACACTTCTTCGCCGAGGAGGTTTTAATACTTTGCTTAGCTTTTGGAAGTCATTTTTCGCTATCCCTATAAATTCGGATTTCGGTGTCACATTTTCCATCATCTGTTAAAACACTCACCAGATATTTAAATTATTGTACACCTTGATTTTAGTGTCTCCAATTTCTTAGTTGAATTCAATAATGACTTTAAAACTCTTCGATTGCATAACTAGAATGGACTAAAATTGTTTTCATGGAAGATGAATGCATTAAGTATTAATTCTTAAGTCAAAGTAAGATACAATGTTAGTCTAAAAAATTAATTGATAAGTACATTTTTGCATAAAATTATTAAGTTATTTAAATGATTAAT
>OZ010599.1:59402373-59437373 GCA_963932145.1 Acanthosepion lycidas | reverse complement strand
GGTTCCTTCCTTGCAATATTGACAACGTAAAAACGGCCCTTAATAGGTCCACCTCCCCATTCAAATTTTTACTCCCCCCCCCCCATTCAGGGATGTGCCTCAGTTGCACCTAAATATTGATTTTCGGTTGGGCTGACTTTAAACTTAAACTGCTTCAATTGAACGGCAAAAATTCCCAGTAATGAAAGACCCTGTCGATGACGGGTTATACTGCTAGTACACACACACATATATATATATGTATATACATACATATGTACATATACATATACATATATATATATATATATATACATATATATATACATATATATATATACATATATATATATATACATATATATATATATATATACATATATATATATATATACATATATATATATATATATATATATACATATATATATATATATATATATATATATATATATATATATATATATATATATATATATATATTCACCATATTAGTGTTTGATTGATTCGTTTGTTACGGCTTATCAAACATTTACAAATTATTTGATGCCAGAAAATATTTTTAGATTGTAAGAATTGTTTTGGAGATAACGGTTTAGTGATACAAGCGTTACTAATTAACCCATAGGTAGGGGTGAATGAGGTGGATTCTTACCTTTCCCAAGGGTATTTGAGTCGAGTTCCAATTTCCCTTCGACTGATTATATTCACTTGAATAGAACGAACACAACAGGAATTGGAACTCGGTTCTCCGATTAACAATTCCGAGTCATTATCCATTATACTTCCCATACATCCAACCATACGCCACCAAGTATTCCCAAGTTGTCGCCCATCTAGGTACTGACCAGGCTCGACGTTGCTTCGGTGATCATATGGGAACCGCCATTTCAACGTGATGTTTGCCATTAACGTTTGAATATATGCCAGGTGCAATAGCATAATTGTTCAAATCGTGTAACAGCATAATTGTCCACCCCACAGAATGTTTAATATCTAAAAAACACCCCCACTAAACTGGGTTTCTTTTTTCCAGATTTTCAGATAAGGCGTTTAGTCATCTTGATGCCATTTGCCGCAAGGAAAACCCTTTGAAAGGGAACAGGCTAAAATCATTTTGTGTCAGCTCCACGGTCTTCTTAAATGAGCAATAGTGAGAGGAAAAAGATCATTCAGGCCTTCAAAGAACCATCAGAAGATCGCTGAATAAGTTTAAAAAAGACGGAACAGTAGAGAGGAAAACTCAATCAGGAGGTCATAACAAGAAGAGGGATCATTATTTCAACTTAGAGATAAAGAGACCAAATTAGAAAAGATCCAACTCAATAAAAGGTTTGGCAGGTGAGAGAAAAGTTTCAGCTATGACAGTCCAAAGGAGCAGTGAAAAAAGACTTGAAAATGAAATCTCACGTAAAGTGTGTGTGGCACCTTGTTACTCCAGGACAGAAAGTTAAAAGGTTAGAGAAGGCAAACATCATCATACTTATTATAAAACCTAGGTTTTGTGTTTGTGTGTGTGTGTGTGTTCGTTTATATATTGGATCGAATTTCCTACATTCTTCAACCGATTTCAACAAAACTTCACAGGACTACGTAAAATTACCTTGCGGTGGTTCTGACAGCGCCAATTGGAAAAAAAACAATTGTTTTTGCACGAAATCAATTTGAAAACACGATTAAGAGGCATCGCGAGAATGAAAGGGGGACAACTCATATAGAGTTATACTTATAAAACCCAGGTTCTTTGTGTGTGTGTGGGGGGGTGTTCGTTTATATATGGGATCAGATTTCCTACATTTTTCAACCGATTTCAACAAAACTTCACTTTTTTTAGGCAGGTAGTGTTTCTTATTGTCTTGCACACTTTTTTCTTTATTTTTACATTCAGAATGCTTTAAAAATTCCATTTACAAGACAATTGTTTATAATAAAATTCTATTCAATGGGTAGACTCATAACGATTGAAAACAATGTTTTTGTTTGAGTTTGGGTTTGACCACTTCGTAAAAAAAAAAAAAAAAAAAAACTAATTAAGACATGCGTGTCTGTCAATCTTAAACAATAATCTTTGTCAATTTTATTTTTCAGTCTTTATGATGGTCGATACTTGATCTATCTCTTACTGTTACATCCCTGGGCAACACCGGGCGCTACTACTAGTCTTGAATAAGTTGGAACATGATCCTGGAATAATAATAATAATAATAATAATAATAATATACATATATATATATATATATATATATATATATATATATACATATTTGAACTTAATTTCAATCCTTCATGAGCTTCCGATCCTTAGCTATGATTAATTAATGATGAACATGGCATTTTCGTTTATGATCGATTTCATCACGATACTTCTGTTAAGCTTGGAGAGCAATTAAACATTCTTATTGCTCAATGTAGAGTCCAATTGTGTTATAAAAACCGTGGAGAATTCCAGTAAGATATCTTTAATCATTTCTAAGATACAACGGTTCAGAGCTGAATCTAACGGACAATTTTGCTTTCACCCGATTTGTGAAATTAAGTTGTTACACCCGGTATATATATGTGTGTGCATATATATGTATGTGTGTGTGTATATATATATATATATATATATATATGTGTGTGTGTGTGTGTGCGTGCGTCGCAGCTTTTTTTTCATTTATGTAAGTTTGACGTAAGGCCAATGAAAGTTCTTTTTCATAACCAGCATTCATTGACCAAGCAGCCAGTACTCTTGTCAGTTGGAATTTATCACAAAACAATTTTCCAGGAAAATAGGTTTCTCAAGTTCAGTCGCTGTTGTCTTTCTTTCCACTATTGATGGGAGTTTCCTTCCTAACCTTTTGTTTGAAGTCATGTGGAATATCAACATTTTGATTATGTCATTATTTACCTCAAAAGTTATATGTGATATTCATTTTAGCGGCTGTTGCTGTTGAATGCTCTCAAGTGATGTAATTTCTGCTACAGTTCATTGTTTTTGACTGTGTTGCGCCAGTTCACAAAGCTCGAAGAAATGTTATCTTCATCAAGACCAATAAGCTTCATCCATTGATCTTAAAATGCTGTCGTAATTAACTGATAGTTTAGATATTTCTGTACGGGTTTGATGCCAGGCACGATGTTTATAAGAAATTGCCGATCTTACGAGGCTATTTTAAGAATATGACTCGTGTTTTTAGGTTAATATTGTTGTTTTCTTTATAACAATTCGCAGTGTTGGGCGAAATTACCTTTGAGCGCAGCTTAGTCTATGTTCAAATTCCTTATACCCTATACTCAACTTGTTCGAAAAATATTCTCGGTGAACTGGAAGCCATATTAGGACATTAGAAAACACAACTTCCGGTTGAAATAAAATTAAAATTGTAACTAGTGTTTGTGTCGGATTTAATTACAGATCAGGCGAATGAGAAAATAAAGTGCTCGATAGAAAATAGGATATATTTTCTAGAATTCATAAAATTTGGTCAGGATTAAATTAACGGCTTCTGAAAAAAGTACAGACGCGTACAAACAGTTTAAGCGATGGAATTTAATATGAAATCAAAACGAAACCATGATTGACTGCTGGAAATGTTTAAAAGAATTCTCGGCTGCTCTTCCTATCTAATTCAGCTGCAAACATTAAAAGTCTGGCGAAATTAAAACGGACTCAGGCGTCGCATTAAGGAAGTCATTTTTGTTTTTATGTTTAATCAATAAATTACATAAAAATGTTAAGTATATTCATTAACCGTGAAGATTTTACGGTTTTTCCATTTGAACTTTTCAATGAATAATAATTCTTAAGTTAAACATTGAATAACATCTTTGAAAAGTGTACGACTATGAAAATAGACGGGGAAATTTCCCTTACTATTTTGAGCCCAACAACTTTAACAATATATTGCAATAACAATCAAAAGAATGAATTTAGGTCGTTATATATATATATATATATATATATATATATATATATATATATATATATATATATATATATATGAGTAAGAAAGTACAAAAAAGATAAGTTTTTCCATTTCACTGAAGCAGATGATAAACACATGAAAGCGTTATCACCTCTATCTTCTCTTTCTTTTTTCTTTCTTTCTTTAATTCTTTTTTTTCTTTCTTTCTTTCTTTCACTGAAACCAAACAGCGTCTCTGATATGTTTATTATTTATGACATATTGACAAGGGCTGTTCTTTCTTTTTCTCGCTGAAATCAAACAGCGTCTCTGCTATGTCTTTTCCGTCTTTCCTCACGATCAAAGCGAAACAGTCTATTACTTTTGAGATATTGACAAGGGCTTTTCTTTTTTTATTCTCGCGTAAATCAAACAGCGTCTCTGCTATGTCTTTTCCGTCTTCCCTCGCGATCAAAGCGAAACAGTCTATTATTTTTGAGATATTGACAAGGGCTTTTCTTTCTTATTCTCGCTGAAATCAAACAGCGTCTCTGCTATGTCTTTTCCGTCTTCCCTAGCGATCAAAGCGAAACAGTCTATTATTTATGAGATATTGACAAGGGCTTTTCTTTTTTTATTCTCGCAGAAATAAAACAGCGTCTCTGCTATGTCTTTTCCGTCTTCCCTCGCGATCAAAGCGAAACAGTCTATTATTTTTGAGATATTGACAAGGGCTTTTCTTTCTTTTTCTCGCAGAAATCAAACAGCACCTCTGCTATGTCTTTTCCGTCTTCCCTAGCGATCAAAGCGAAACAGTCTACTGTTTATGAGATATTGACAAGGGCTTTTCTTTCTTTTTCTCGCAGAAATCAAACAGCGTCTCTGCTATGTTTTTTCCGTCTTTCCTCGCGATCAAAGCGAAACAGTCTATTATTTTTGAGATATTGACAAGGGCTTTTCTTTTTTTATTCTAGCAGAAATCAAACAGCGTCTCTGCTATGTCTTTTCCGTCTTTCCTCACGATCAAAGCGAAACAGTCTATTATTCATGAGATATTGACAAGGGCTTTTCTTTCTTTTCCTTACTGAAATCAAACAGCGTCTCTGCTCTACTCACAGTCAAAACAGAATAGTTTATTATTTATGAGGTGTTGGCAGCACGTCAAGTAAGTGCTAAATAAAGAACTAACGAGAGAAGCAACCAACACAATTTTAGTGTGATCATTTTACAAGAATCAACAGAATAGTAAGCAAAATAAATATCTATTAATTTATTTATGAACCTTTTTAAGGAAGAGATAATATTTTCTAATTTTTAAGAGAGGCGTTTCGAATCCTAACGCTTATTTTGCAATGTTAATTTATTTATTTATACTGTTTTTTCTGTATAATCAATTATTTTCTGTTAATTACACATGTAAATATTGGGTTTAACAATAATACAAATAATAATAATAATTAGTCTTATATAATTTTGGGGATTATGATTTATCATTTAAAAATCTGTTTTGATAATCATTATTGTTATAAAATGAGAATAATATTTATCATATTTGATGATGGCAGGTTTACTGTGACGTCAAACTATAAAAATTAAATCAAATAGATACAAAGAAAATTAAAAAAAAAAATCTTCCTCACTTCTGTCACCGAATTGTGTAGACAAGACCTTCTTGAGTAGCTTTGTGTTTCCCACCAGTGAGGAGTTCAGCTGAGAGTAACTACAGCGAGTTTCAGCCGTCAAATCTGCCCGTGGGGCTGGCAGCACATCCAGGGCGGTGATAACACGTGCGGGAGGCTTCCTAGACTGCAGAAGACGACGACGACCAGGTACCCATGACCAAGACTAGTATTTAAGTCGAAGGAAATCGGCTGTAGGGTTGGCTCCGTCAGGTCAACTTTGCCCAAGACATACTTGACATGAATGGATACCTGACGAGACATGAGATAGTCAGGTACTCAGTTGCAAAGTGGCACTACAAACAGCCCATAGGAATGGAATGGAAGTATAAAATTTTGTATGGCGCATCAGCTTCTATAATTTTTTCTGCATGTTTTATCCCATCTTTCCATTTAAGAAAAAAGGCCCTTCTTTGTTTTTGTTCGCTTTTAGTTCAATCTCGGAATTTTTCGCAGATAAACGAAGATAAACACGAAAGCTTCATTAGCTTAAGACATAAATTGTGTAAATTTATGGCTTAACCCAATAAAGCCTATCGATTATTCTTCGTTGAACCAAGATAAACAGAATAAAATTTAACTCTGACAGATTTATCAGGCTTTGAATATTTATGCATTCGCTAACAGCGTCTGATTCTACAACTTTCTTGGTATGACGATAAACTACATCCGGTAGCAAGTCCTCTCACCGAGAGTTTGTGAGGAGCGTGGAACCACATTTTAATCGCTGGTGTTCCCAGATCCACCCTGACCCGGGGTGGTAGCACTTGTTAGGGTCCAAGCTATGGGAAAATAGTGAACCCACCCCAAACTGGGGTCAAAATACTATGAAAGTATAAAAATACATTTTTATAGTAAAAATTCAAGCAATATATTTTAATAGTAAAAACATACCTAGCCATAGATTTTAATAGCAAGAAAAATAATTTCCGCATTAATTGACCCATAAGGAGTTGATGTGCCATTAAACAAACGTAACGAAACCAAACCAAACAGATTTTACAAGCATAAACCAACAGCATATAATTTTGAATCACCTTTGGAGAACATTTCAAAATGGTCAAAAGAAATTTCTTCACTTTGACCTCTACCCTAATGGTCAAAAGAAATTTCTTCACTTCTAACCTAACTCCGACGATATTTGATACGTCCATTATGGTGATTTTATAAGCGTTGTTTAGTTGTGGCACAAGACCGAAAGTATGGGGCACATAGTGAGAATCGAACTCACGACTCAGTTGTAATGGTTTTAGCGAAACAAGTTTGTCTATATTTCTGAGATGAGGTACTATGTACATTATTTACATTATTCGGACTATTGTCCTCATCTTTGTCAGCATATTTATCACAACGTTTCAGCCTTTGTACGCTCCGGCCTTCTTCAGGTGGTTGGAATGTCGAACTGAATCCTTTATTTCGCTCACTAGGGTAGACTGTTCTACTTCCACGTGCCATGTTTGATGGATGTCAGTTATCAGTTATCTCTTGTTAATTTTCGCACTGAAAGTTCTCCACTGCCTTAACCGGGTATTGAACTCATACTCAGTGACAGGACCCAAAGAGTGTGAGTTCAATACCCGGTTAAGGCAGTGGAGAACTTTCAGAGGGAAAATTAGCAGGAGATAACTGATAACTGACATCCATCAAACATGGCACGTGGAAGTAGAACAGTCTACCCTAGTGAGCGAAATAAAGGATTCAGTTCGACATTCCAACCACCTGAAGAAGACGGGAGCGTACAACGGCCGAAACGTCGTGACAATAGTCCGAATAATGTAAATAACGAAACAAGTTTGTTAATCATTACACCCCGTCGAGGTGTCTTTTTTTCTAAGTGTTGCTTAGACGTGGCACAAGCCCGAAATTATGGGGTACTGAGTGAGGATCGAACTCACTACTCAGTCGTAAATACTCTAGCGAGACAAGCTTGCTAGCCATTGCACCATGGTCGTTTATGCTTAAAGCGTTGGTTAAAACGTATCTAGACAGTTGTGAGTTCAATCCGTGAGACTGGTAGTCCTGAAGAGTCGTATATTTTGGTTTAAGGAAATAAACAGAGACAGAGGTAGTAAATCCCGATTCCTCAAGTCTGGCGAATTATTAGGTTGGTGCAAAAATAATGTCGTTTTCTAACATAGTAACATATGTGAGAAAACGACATAACTTTTGCACCAACCTAATACCTACCCAGTAAGCTACCCAGTAAGCTACCCAGTAAGCTACCCAATAAGCTCGTTTACATGGATGACAGAACAGGGAATAAGAAGGATTGTAATATAAAATAATTTAAAAACAGAAAACACTGCTAAGAGCTATAAAGGACAGGAAGTTGTAGAGAGCCATGAACTGCTACCTCCCGACGAGGACACGACGTATAAGAAGTACTTTTTCTCTTCTGCTACTCGATCTGCTGTAAATAGATCTCATCGTATAAATGAACGATACTTATAATTCTTACTATGAGCTGACCTTTCTTCCCAACGAAGGAGACCAAAGGTATCTGCCAAATTTATATCACTGTAACGCGTTACCATGGTAACAATATTGATTCTCTTAACCGAGTCTTTTGCTGTAATGAGTTTAACCGCTTGAAATATATTGCCATAATTATTTTTATAACTGTTTCTGGAGTAGAGATAAGCAGTTATATGTCCGTTCTGAATTGTCGGATATGTCGGCGTAGGGTAATGGTTAACGAGCTTACTACTGAGCAATGAGTCCTACCATTACAAGGTACACCATACTTGCAGCCTTGTGTAAATCTAAGATAATCTTTCTATATAACGTCTCTTCGTAGGGTAGTGCTTAACAAGCTATCTTGGCTGACCATTATTGCTATGTAGCGAGTTCGATATTGTTATGTCTTCCTTCCATTGAATGAAGATATATATATATATATATATATATATATAGTTTATGCAAACTTAGGTAATCCGTATGGGTAGACCCGAGGAACCTCCCAAACATGCCCGTTAAAGTAACGCGAATTAACAGCGTCTAAAAAATTTGAAAGAAAAACTGTCCTCGTGAAACTAGTGTAGCTTCTTCCTTTAAAGTCGGTCTCCACCCCTCAGCCATCTATATCTTGAGACTAGACACAATAAATTCGAACAACATCTAGCCGACACAATGGAGTTAAAAATTAAAAATAAGAATCTGAAATGATACATATGACACATTCATATCCTCTTTCCCACCTCACTTCCTCACTGCGTTAATTTTATGTATACTTGATGAGGTCCGTCAAAAATGTGTGAATTTCTTTTCATTTTTCATTTCAATTTTTGGAAGTAAAGTCTGATGATCCAGAGCCCTGTTAAAGGGGTTATAGTGAAATAATTTATTACATGGAACCTTAACGTGGTCTGTTTTTATTCAAACAAATATATATATATAATGTCGCATGGAGTTGACATAATCTTATTGAATTCTGTAGTAAGGATATAAGGCTCGAATTCCCTACGCCGGATTGACGATTCCGGACGTTAAACCAACGCTTTAAGCATAAACGACCTGCACTTCGGCATGGTGTAATGGTTAGCAAGTTTGTCTCGCTAGAGCATTTGCGACTGACTAGTAAATTCGATCCTCACTCAGTACCCCATAATTTCGGGCTTGTGCCACGTCTAAGCAACGCTTAGAAAAAAGGGACACCTCGACGTGGTGTAATGACTAACAAGCTTGTTTTACTAGAACCATTACAATTGAGTCGTGAGTTCGATTCTCACTATGTGCCCCATACTTTCGGTCTTGTGCTACAACTAAAAACGCTTAGAAAATCACCATAATAGACGTATCAAACATCATCGGAGTTAGGTTAGAGGTCAAAGTGGAGAAAATTTTTTTTATTATTTTTGAAATGTTCTCCAAAGATGATTCAAAATTATAGGCAAAACGTTGTTGGTACTATCTGGACGGGTCCAAATCATATCCTAGACAGGTGAGTTTATTTCCACAACACCGCCATCACTTTTTTAGATATAAACTTTCTTTAGTCAATATTTTTATCCGACATGGGCCCAATTCCAACGTTTTAGTCTGATTACGTTTTCACTTACCCTGGCGTTGTATTGCAATATTAGTTTTGGGAATAGGTATTTCAAAGATATCGCAAAGTAATTCCATCGGTGAAGAGAATTGTACTCTTCTTTTTTTTTTATTCTTTGCATATCTAGACTACAATTGATTTATATGGCTTCTATATACAAATCATCCACCTTCGACAATGTGCATCATATTTCTAAGGCGGCGAATAATTTTTCCTTCCAGTCAATTCCTTTCCGGCCTTAGAGCTTTTGAAGAAGACTTTATCGCCGATTTTAAATTACCTCGTAGTTGTCAATAGTTTTTCTTTTTATTCCCTGGCAATAATTTGTCAAAAATGGATCTAACTTACCAAGCAAACATGAGTTCTGCAGGTGACGTTTTTGCGGTGACGTTTGCATTTGACGTCTTTCAAAATTCTTGTAGTGCTGTTGCTTCAATTTTCAAGTCTTTCGCTTTGAAGATATCAACACTCCCACCAGCTTGACCATTAGACCTCGGATGATAAATCGGCCTTCTCAAATGTTCAAACGCCTAGTTTTTGCTGAAAATTTTAAAATCACTGAAAATAAATTGAGTTAAACTTATTCTAAAGTACTCCAAACTTTGAAAAAAGTTCGCGTAAAGAATTTGATCGTTATTGCAGTAGTAGGTCGCTTACACTTTAATATCTCGGGTCATTTTGTGAAACTATCGGCCACAATTGAATAGTATAAACGGTTTAGTAGTGCAAAAAAGTCTATATATAGTCTAGCCTACGGTTTATCAGTGTTTGGTCATGGTTGATAATTTATAGATGGTGATTTTGCTGTTGAATTACAACCATTACATTTTCTAACTGTATTTTGAATATCTTGTCCAACTTTTGTGAATAATCATCCTCACTATACACGGATGTCTTATATGGAATTGTTTAAAACTCCTTTTTGACAGAATTTTTTTTTAAGCTTTTCATCCCAAGCAAAGCGGGAAGCCACTAGGATGCAAGGAGTTACAGAAAATTTGGAGCAAGATCAGATAGGAGTGGTAGAAGAAAGGATGAGGAAAAGGGTAGTGGATAGATCAAGGCAACTGGAGATGTCGATTGACATTACACTTGAATAGCTGGAGATTATAGCTCTCGGGGAAACTGGAATTGAGAAGGGAGTTCCACAGACGAGAGGTGCGAGACATGAAGTTATTGGAATAGAAGAGACGGCTACATTTAGGAGTTTCGACAGTGAAGGGGTGAGAGCGGGATGCCAGCCTCGTAGGGCGCTTGAAGTTTGGGAACCAGCGAATGCAGCTCCTTGGAGCAATTGCCTTGAAAGTATTTGTAAAACAGACAGAGAGAGGCGACGGCGCGTCTGTGAGAAAGCGACTGTAGACGAGATGCCAGAGCAGGGCCAAATATATTGCATATCCGCCTCTGGAGACTATCAAGAACCCCGAGGCAAACAGAAGGGGCACCAGGCCATATATGGCAGCAATACTCCATGCAAGGGCGAATTGTTGCTTTGTAGATCTGGAGGATCGATTCCGGGGAGAAAAATTTCCTGGCGCGGCACAGGGAGCCAACTTTCCTTGGGGTGGACGAAGCAAATACTCTTTCCGTGTAGAAAATTACTCCATCACTATGCTGTATTATTGTTACCAGGTTTAATTTTAGTTTTACTCCATTTCGAGTTAACGTCATCCATAGTTTTTTTTTTTTTTTAAATAAGTGTGTCCTTTTTAAAAATGAGTTTTGATATCGTCTAACGTGACCGTCAAATCTTTAATAGGGTTACACGCCAGCGATTCCAGCGAAGCAACCACAGTATCTTCAAAATCTTTTTACATTTGGATATCAATCTAGCCATCAGCGTGTCCGAATTTCTTTGACGATAGAAATTCCATCTTGAAACCATAGTTCAATAAAATTGTAAGCTCAACGCTGTGGTCTGTTTAAAATATGCCTGGGAATCCATTTCTTAGAACAGAATCTACTTAATAATGGACGATGATTACATTGCAGTATGAATTTTCTTCATTATATCAGCCTGTGAAATCTTTTTAGAGCAAAAATTATAGCAAGGGCTTTCTTTTAAATTTGACTAAAATTTTTCTCTATTTGTCAAACTTCTTGAAGTATGGACGACTGCTTTCACTGTACCGTCTTCGAATTTATGGCCTATTACCGCTTCTATGCCGTATTTACTTGCGTCCGACGCTACTATGACTGTCGGTGATGGTAGTAATTTGTCAGCGATAACTCTGAAGTTTGTAGGTTTTTTTAAATTCCTTCGAAAGCTTTTTGACATTCCGCCGACCAATTCCATTTTGTACCCTTCTTAAGTAAATTATTCAGAGGTGCTCGCAATTTGTACATTTCTGGCACATAAATATTATAATAGTTCGCTAACCCGAGAAATGATTGTAGGGTCACCAAATTTGTCGGTGGAGGTAAGTCTTTAATAGGACTAGCTCTAGCAGGATTTGGGCTTCCTTTTTCGTCGATTATCTGACCTAAACATTTAATCTAATCCATAAAGAACTGACATTGCTGTTCACTGAGTTTGAAACCGTAATCATGAGGTCTCTGAAATACTCACTGAATCAGTTTTGCGTGCTGTATTTTCGTAGCGCTCTTTTGTCATCTATATAAGTGACGTCACCGTTCAGCTAACATCGTATTCATAATTTGCTAGTAAATAACTGGACCTACTTTTAAACCGAAGGGTTATTTTCTAATCTTGTAGAGTCCTTTATGTGTATTAATAGTCAAATATTTTTGGCATTCCTCATCCATTTCGATTTGAAGATATGCCTCAGGTCAATTTTTGAAAAAAAAAAATTAGGTTGGTGCAAAAATAATGACGTAATAATGTCGTTTTTGACGTTAAAAAATACGTCAAAAAACGACATTATTACGTCATTATTTTTGCACCACCCTAATACCGCCATTTAATTTGGCAAATATATCCTCTGGAGTTGGTAGGGGATATGCATGTTGTAGGAAGAAATCATTCAACCAAGTTGAAAAATTTGCACATAAACGAATTTTATTATTTTTCTTTCTAACATAAACCACCGGTTTGGCCAATTCTGAATAATCTATTTTTTCAATAACTCCGCGGTTTTCTAACGTATCCAGTTCGGTGTTAATAGCCCCCAACGCAGCAAAAAGTATTTTTCTTTTAGACTTAAAAACTAGTATCACATTTTCCTTGAATTTGGAAAATGCCCATGACTTTGTATATCTTCCGAACTCCTCTAAGAAAATAGTCATGGATTTATTTTTTAATTTACTCAATGTTTCTTTAGCTGTAATCTTTGTCTCTGACGAACAATTAATTTTTCCACAGAATGAATTAATTGGCCAATTCTGTAGTTAAAATAATTCTAACCAATCGACGCCTAGTAAATTCAAGTTGGAATTTTTTAATACGTGAACGTCTGTGTTTTTAGTTTTACTCGCAGTACGATGTTACACTTAATTTTCCCAAGAAAAATTAATTTCTTGTCCGATACAGTGTAACCCGATAATAAGAGACCGGGATATAAGAGAAACCCGGATATAAGAGAGATTTTCTCTGGTCCCAAATTAGAGCCATACTTACCTAAACAAAATAGACCAAACCCGGATATAAGAGAAACCCTGATATAAGAGACTCCTTATCCGGTCCCGACAAGTCTTATATCCGGGTTACACTGTATTTATCTAGCAACTTTATTGTTTTTTGTTTTTTTTTCAAGTTAGGCTTTCCGATTCAGTTCTAATTTTGTTCATTAATAATTACCCGCGTCCAATTAAAATCTCATTGTGGCCTTATTCATTTTTACTGTCACGAATTTTCTATTTGAACTTTCCGGGTTTTCAGCTGATAGCACTACTTTTGTATAATTTTTTTTTTTTCGTTTTTGAATTGCAGTAGTTTCATTTGTGACCTGTTTTTCCATAATTAAAACCTTTTTTTAGGTGTGGGGGGGGTTAAATGAACAGTTCTTTCTGAAATGAAGTATACCCCAGCTAAGTTTGGCAGTATTTTTTTCAGATTTTTGCTCTTTGTACTCATGTCTTTTTTCGAACTACTTCTGACGTGTCACTTTGTTCGATTTTCGTTGTATCGTGCTTTAAATTGACAATTTTTGGCACTCTTCCGCAACGTTTTGTATCATTAACTTTGAATCCAGGTCAAGTTTTTTAAGAATTCGAAAGCGTATTTCCGCATTGTTGCTTGATGTTAGACCATAATACAGTATCCTCACCCCACCGGACCCACGCACTCCACAAGACCGGCCGTTGGTCCGGTATAGTCCAGCATTACAGGTTAGACACAAGTCTCCGGTTCCCAATGTCAGTTCGAAGCCACCCTCCAGCCACGTTATGAGTGTTTTGATCCAGGAGAGTGGTCATCAGATCGTAGAAATCCGGAAGCTCTTCGTTGGTCGACCTGTGATTTCGTCCGGTGAGAATCGGGTTAACAGAAAAATAAATATAACCAAGTCGATTCGTTTTCGAAAGGAAAAAAGTTTATATATATATAAGCACACACACACACAAAAAAAATAATTCGTGTTGCACAAGATTGAATGTTTCTTATATGTGAACAATAACCAGACAAACACAAATCCTTCTAATAATTTCGGTAAGGAAAGATGTGGCCTTCGTTTTAACCCTTTTTGGCCTGTTCTTAGTGCAACTACTATAACATTTTTTAAATATTTTTTTACATTTTTTTTAATATGTTATGCTAAATGCTATTTCTGGCCTAATTAACACTACTATGGTGATTATTGAATGTTTAGTGAAAGATAAAGGTTGCTGTGAACGCAATGATAGCTCGATGTTTACATTTTTCAGCTGAGCTTGCATCGATACAAGTTTATTTCTTTCATGCGTAATTATTCTTCAAATGGGAAATTTATTATGAAGTCATGCCAGTAATATATAAGGTTGAAATGGCTTTATTACTTTTATTATCAGTTTATTTAATAATATGAATCTTTTCATGTACATTATTGCTATTCGTATCGAGGCTGATGTTAACCTACTGACAAACATCACTCAGAATTTAAGGTTTCTTTTTTAGAATAGTAGTATATAAAAGATTTAAAGATCGTCTTATACACGGAAATATACGATATATTAGTTTTTGATACCATCTCCTTTATTACACGTATCTTATTTTTAAATTTCCAAATTTAATAGAATCCAAATTTGTTCCGTACTTTTAGTGTGTGTGTGTGTGTGTGTGTGTAGGAGCGGGTAATTATTCTCTTTTCAAGGGCCTCTTCCGCAAATATCCAACGTTGTAGGTCTATCGCTAATCGCTAACCTTCAGATAAGCTCCTTTCTTCAGCGCCATCAATTCAGACATTTCCAGCTAGTTCGGCTGTATCACGTTGAAACACCGGTTCCCGTACGATCACCGAAGTTAAACAACGTCGAGACTGGTCAGTAGCTAAATGGGTGACCGCTTGTGAATACCAGGTTCTGTAAGCTTGGATATCCGGGTGGAGTAATCAATAATGTCTCGGAATCGTTAATTGGAGAGCCGAGTTCCAATTCCGGTAGGGTTCGTTATATATATTGGGAAAGGCATTAATCCACCACTTCTCTTTCCGCCATTTATAGGTCAATTATTATCTCAAAAACACAAGAATTCTTGCCATCTAAAATATTTTCTGGCTTTAAATAACCTGCAAAGGGTTGGTAAACCGTATAAAACGAATCAATCAATCAAAAACCAGCTAAGATTGATTTGATTTGATTTGATTTGTTTGTGATGTAATGAATACACATACACCTGGCTCCCCCCTCACAGTCATATAATTGTCTGGTGTCAGCCATAAATACAGACTAATGTGGAGGTACATGGACTACGCCTATTGTCTTCGCATATCGCCTACGCCTATTGCCTACCACTACGACGAGGACCAGTCCATTACCTGCTAGATTGTCCTACCCGATTACAGTAGTCAACAAACACTTTACTCCTTCGAACAAATATATCCCTTTCCGGGACATATCAGTTTGTTTAACGGCATATCAGCTTCTTTATGGATTATTTAATGCCGGAATTTAATTTTCTTGGGAGCTTTGATGCATTGAAAATATGATATATGTTATTCTGTTTTCACAGTTGAATACATGGTAGATGATACTCAGCTTTTGTGGACATACATGTTCGCGTGGACATTATTACTAAAGGCATTTATATGTGTGCTTTATGTTTTTTTCTTGAAGTTATATTTTGAAACACAGTTTCATTTAAGAAAGTGTAGGATATTAAATGGATTAATGCCATAAAATAATTCTTTCATGTTGATTGTTTGGTCGATTTATTTAGCGGCATATCAGCCTCCATGGATTATTCAATGCTGAAATATAAATAATTTGAACATAATTTTATGGCTTCGACTAAACATATTTTGAACGCAATTGTATGCCTTCAACTAGAGATGTATAAAATGTATTGTTGGGCCATTTTGCTATAAAAATTAACGCAGGTAATTTTACTATGAAATGTATTGTTCGTAATTTAAAAAATTACTATATAAAAATATATTTTTTATACTGTCACAGTGTTTTGTTTGTGTTTGGGGGGAGTCACTATTTTCCCATAGTTGGGACCCTAACAAATGTTATTACCCCGGGTTAGGGTGGAGCTCGGAACAACAGCAGTCAAGAGGTGGTTCCACGCTCCTTAAAATCTCGAATCTCCCGTTCATAGGTATTACTGCCGGGTGTAGTTTATCGTCATACCTAGGGCTATCCTGGTTTTTAAATAACCTGATAACGTTTGATAAACCGTAGAAAACAAACCAATCAATCAAAACCAGCGAGGACAAGTGCTGTGGCCTTGTTAGAGTCAGAAATAAAAACACTAGAGAGGAATTGAGATAATCAAAAATATTAACGGAAACAGTAACAAATATATACAAACGAAAGTGTTACAACAAGAATGTTCAGTCCGATTGTCAGAGCTGACAGCTGGAAACTTCACTCCGCCAAAAGGCAGTACCTGCTCCTATTTATAGCTGGGAGAGTCCATACGTGTGTGGGTAAATTACCATAACAACAAGCCATGTCACTTCAACGGAGTCAAAGCACTATTCTTTCCCCCGTGTTCTAAACGTAGAAAAAAATGTCAGCTTTTTTTTTTTTTCAAAGAGTGTATTTACTGGGTATTTTTAAATGAAACTGACAAAATTTTTAACAAGAGGAATTGAGAAAGTTCTCAATAAACAATAAAATAAAAAAAAAAGAGACAGGGCAAAAGAATAGTAAGCAAGCAATATATACGCAACTCAAAAGCAACAGTAATAAAGCAAAACGTTCACAAAGGTGGTGTAATGGTTAACAAGCTTGTCTCGCTAGAACAATTACGACTGAGTAGTGAGTTCGATCCTCACTGTGTGCCCCATACATTCGACCTTCTGCCACATCTGAGCTACGCTTAGAAAATCATTAGGTACCTCGACGCGGTGTAATAGTTAACAAGCTTGTCTCGCTAGAACAATTACGACTGACTAGTGACTTCGATCCTCACTGTGGGCCCCATACATTCGACCTTGTGCCACATCTAAGCCCGGTTTAGTAAATCATTAGGTACCTCGACGTGGTGTAATGGTTAGCAAGCTTGTCTCGCTAGAACAATAACGACTGAGTAGTGAGTTCAATCCTCGTTGGGTGCCCTATACGTACGGCCTTGTGCCACATCTAAGCTAAGCTTGGAAAATCGCTCTATTGTTCCATCTTCAAGACACGAAGGAACAAAAATATAGGAGATGAGACCGAGAATCATCCATTTTTTTTATTGGTTAGAAATAAA
Organism: Acanthosepion lycidas; assembly: GCA_963932145.1. Lineage (NCBI taxonomy): Eukaryota > Metazoa > Mollusca > Cephalopoda > Sepiida > Sepiidae > Acanthosepion > Acanthosepion lycidas. The sequence continues at coordinate 59,419,985 of OZ010599.1, read as the reverse complement.
TCCCAGCATGCATCTTGTTATATAAGAATAAAATGTCGCTGCCGACACTTGAGGTTGAACGCAGATCGCCAGCGAGCAAACACAGGCGATCCCATTATTGAATTAGGTAGACCACGTGACCATAGTAGAAAATATTGTAACGACTAACGGTCGTTATTTCCAAACTCTTCTCTATACTGATTAGTACACGGATTACTATTCCGGGTACTATTCGAGAAAGTACTATTAGTACGAGTGTTATTCGAAGGCGTCTGACACCAGTAGTGTTCAACATCATTACTGTAATTGCAATCTGCGATTACAAAGTCTCTACTACAACGAGCATTACGAAAGTGACAACGAGAATGCGTTGACATCCCAAAAATGGCAACGAGTATTCGGTGAATCACAAAACACTTGTTGGTGTTGTGTATAAATTTAGGGAGGGGTATGTTCTTAGCAGGCATTACTCTAGATTGGAACCAGCAAATTGTCACTTTGAGGAACCGACTCTTCCCTGACTTGAATATTGACCACTTCAACCCTTATCTCTTCTCATTCTCATGATCTTCCCTTCCTGCCACCCTCACCAATTCCATATCTTGTGCATCAGTCATTATTATACTTTTGAAATAACCCCCTCTTGACTTGATTGAACTTTTGCATAAAAGCTTGAATGCTGGCTAAATGTGAACTGCGCTTTTCTTATTTAGTAAGCTTCGCCTAGATTCTTATTAGGTTGGTGCAAAAATAATGACGTAATAATGTCGTTTTTTGACGTATAACGTCAAAAAACGACATTATTACGTCATTATTTTTGCACCAACCTAATACAAGGTTATATATATGGTGAACGCAATGAGGAACAAACCCATTATTAATATTATTTGGGGGTAATAAAAAAAAAATCAAACTATCCTACTCAAAATGCGTGTTTTTGAATCTTTTCTGTAATCCTCCAGCAGATATTTAATGTTGTCCAGGAGTTCATGGTGATAATGGTTTTCAGATAACGTTTGAGCGGACAATTGCATCGCTCAAATCTGTGAAATCTTAATGGGGCACTTGATCCCACTTGTGCCTTCCGCAGGAAATAGCTTAAGACCCCCAATCCCCAGGGTGGGTTTTCGGCTAGTAGTTAGAATTAATGAAAGGTCTTGAAATTGCAGTTAGATTCACGATGTTTATAGCGATTAGAAATACTCAAAATGCAGTAAGACATCAATTATAAGGACCTCGATTATCCGGTAATACTCTAAATGCAGTAAGACATCAATTATAAGGACCTCGGTTATCCAGAAATACTCAAAATGCAGTAAGACATCAATTATAATTTCCTCGATTATCCAGAAATATTCAAAATGCAGTAAGACATCAATTATAATTTCCTCGATTATCCGGAAATACTCAAAATGCAGTAAGACATCAATTATAAGGACCTCGATTATCCGGAAATACTCAAAATGCAGTAAGACATCAATTATAAGTACCTCGATTATCCGGAAATACTCAAAATGCAATAAAACATCAATTATAAGTACCTCAATTATCCGGAAATACTCAAAATGCAGTAAGACATCAATTATAAAGATCTCGATTATCCGGAAATACTCAAAATGCAGTAAGACATCAATTATAAGGACCTCGATTATCCGATAATACTCAAAATGCAGTAAGACATAAATTATAAGGACCTCGATTATGCCTCGAAAACAAAACTAGACACATTCTATCATCGCCGATAGGACCGTGAACTATCACCAGTCACGATGAATGGATGTCCCTTCAGGGAGGTTCCGTGATTTGAGCGACTATTGGATCATAAACTCAACCCAGGACTCAACTTGAACTCGTACATACTCGCTAAAGATGCAGGTAAAATTGTCTGTTCCCTGTAAACACTCCAGTAAGTACCTGACCCCTTGTTATATCCTCTACCTTTACAAGAGTCAGAACAAGCCGAGAATGGAATACTGTTGTCATATTTGGGCAGGAACTGCCCAATCCTCAGTTTCCAGTTTCGATAGAATCCAAAAGAGTCTCCGCGTCCTTATCCGTGAAAAATTATATTCCACCCTGCAACACCTCTCTCACAGACGAAACGTCGCAAGCCTCTCACTGTTCTATCGCTATTTTCACGGAAAGTGTTCGGACGAAACTACATTCCTTGGTTCCACCAATCCTAACCTTCACGGCTATATCATGTCATGCCGCGCTCATTGGAGTCAACCACCCTCATTATCTCCGTATTTCATTGGTGATAAATAAGTTCCTCTCGAAGAGATCCGTTTCGTGAACCGCTGTTCTTTGTAACCGACTCTCAAGAGGACATTTTCGCGATCACTACAATATTAACCCCGAAAACAAAACTAGATGCTTCCCCGATCACTACAATCTTAACCTGTTTAAGTCTAGGGTAACCGTTATCCTCCCCACATATCCTCATAAACTGTGCTTCTTACCTCTTACTTTGTGGAACCGACTCCCAAGAGGATGCTTCCCCAATCACTACAATCTTAACCTGTTCAAGTCTAGGGTTAAATGTTATTTCCCCACATATCCTCATAAACTCTACTTCTTACCTCTTACTTTGTGGAACCGACTCCCATGAGGATGCTTCCCCAATCACTACAATCTTAACCTGTTCAAGTATAGAGTTAAATGTTATCTTCCTCACATATCCTCATAAACCGTGCTTCTTATCTCTTACTTTGTGGAACCGACTCCCAGGAGGATGCTTCCCCGATCTCTACAATCTTAACCTGTTCAAGTCTAGGGTTAACCGTTATCTTCCCCACATATCCTCATAAACTGTGCTTCTTATCTCTTACTTTGTGGAACAGACTCCCAGGAGGATGCTTCCCCGATCACTACAATCTTAACCTGATCAAGTCTAGGGTTAACCGTTATCTTCCCCACATATCCTCATAAACTGTGCTTCTTATCTCTTACTTTGTGGATCCGACTCCCAGGAGGATGCTTCCCCGATCACTACAATCTTAACCTGTTCAAATCTACGGTTAACCGTTATCTTCCTCACATATCCTCATAAACTGTGCATCTTACCTCTTACTTTATGAAACCGACTCCCAGGAGGATGCTTCCCTGATCACTACAATACTTAACCTGATCAAGTCTAGGGTTAATCGTTATCTTCCCCACATATCCTCATAAACTGTGCTTCTTACCTCTTACTTTATGAAACCGACTCCCAGGAGGATGCTTCCCTGATCACTACAATCTTAACCTGTTCAAGTCTAAGGTTAATCTTTATCTTCCCCACATATCCTCATAAACTCTGCTTCTTATCTCTTACTTTGTGGAACCGACTCCCAAGAGGATGCTTTCCCGATCACTGCAATCTTAGCCTGTTCAAGTCTAGGATTAAGCGTTATCTTTCCCTCATATCCGCATAACCCTTACCTTTTAATCTATAACCCTCTATCTAGAGTGGCTCTCGTAAAAAAATGAACAATGAGGGTAACATTTCCAGACAAGCGAGTCAAGTTATTCTGTGGTTTTATTTTTCGGCATTAGTCTCGTTTTGCTATATTTGGTGTTCTTCCGCTTTGAAATTAAAATAGCCTGGAATTCGAAAGATAAAACAATACAATAGAGGATCGTGCTTTCTGCTGAAGAGAAATTAAATGTTTGTGACATGGGGCGGAGAAAAACTCTGAAAACCCAGATCATGGCTAAATATAAGAAGATCCACAGTCATCGATATTTTGAAACGCACGCCAGAAACTCTTGAAGAGATCAAATTGGCAGCTAATCTAAAAAAAAAAATGACCTACAAAATGCCTTGAACTGGAACAATGGCTTGTTAATTTTAACACACTCAAAACGAAACTGCTCACTTTTAATTGTCAGGGAGAAGCCTTTTTTGCCTTCCACCAGCATGGCTGATGCCAACCTCCAGGAAAGGGTCTGTTACTAGGACTGTGGTTTCACCGTAACCTGCTAAACAATTTTTATATCACATTTCTGGATATCTAGTGTGAAAGTAAACACTGCGGACGAGCCCAAAATTATCTCGACGCTAGTACTTTCCACAGAGGATTGTAGACACCATTTAAGCAAGGAGTGGCTTGATAATTTTAACGCCTCAAAACCCGAAACTGCCATCTTTTAATAGTCTGGGAGAACTCTTTTTGCCTTCCATCGTCATGGCTGATGCTAACCTCCAGAAGAGTGACACATTGCACTTTCTCAGGCTAACGTTTTCAGCTGACATGAAGTGGGATGACGGTTAACCCTAGACTTGAACAGGTTAAGATTGTAGTGATCGGGGAAGCATCCTCTTGGGAGTCAGAGTCAAACAACCCTCTTTACTCTTGCTCCCATTCTCTGTAACCCCTTGTGTTCTAGCAACAACCCCGCCTTGCTTGGGGTGAAACGTGTTTTTAAAAAAAGGAAGAGGAAGAGAATTCCACAGACGGGAAGAGCAAGAGAACAAGCTGTTTGAACAGAAGAGGCGGTTACATTTGAACGTTTCGGCAGTGAAAGGGTGGGACTGAGATGCCACCCTAGTAGCTCGCTTAAATTCGTGCAGCCTGGGAACCAGAGACAGCAACTATTTATAGAAGAGACAGCGGGAAGCCACGCCACGTCTGGGAGAAAGCTACTGTAGACGAGATGCCAGATCAGGACCTATCACATTGCATATCCGTCTCTGGATTTTGTCGAGTGCCTCGAGAATACTTGGCTTAGTTTCTGGAAGGCATCTTTCGCTTTTCCAATACGCCTTCGGATTTCGGTGTCACATTTTTCTTCGTGTTTTACTATCCTACCCGCTGGGTGAAATATCTGTACCTGCTTGATCCCGATGCCTCATTTTTCCAAACTGCACCCTGCCGAAACATTGAGCAATTCCGCAGAGAAAAATAATTATCTCCCATTCATTGAAAAACCATTTAAAAATAATTTTCTTGTACAATTCAAACGATAAATGCCTTCCAAAAATTCAAAACATCAGGAAGAACCTCATAAATAATTAATTTGAAAGGAAAATAACCCATTCGCTTCGTGATTAAACAAATCCTGTATTAGTTGGACCTTGTATGAAGTGTAATATAGCTGCCTTGAAACCCGCCATTTTTCCTTAAAACCTAATCCCTGTCGCCAGTGAGCAGGGAAATTAATATGACTCATAAGATTAATTACGTTAAAATGTCACTGCTCCTAATCATTTAGTACTTACATTAGTAAAACTTACCCTTACATATCTTCATCTGGAATCAATTCTATTTAGCCTACATTGGTTCATATCTAGCATGTATGGTTCAGTGATAAAATGATGGGCACAACATTTGAGGTTCTATGATTGGCACGCGCCAAAACAATTAAAATAAGTAAGTAAATAAAATAAAGATATGGCAAAAGGAAAAAGAAGCTTTTTCCCCCAGTCAGAAAAACAATCATGATTATTTTTATCCAGTCAAGTGCCATATGAGATACATGCTTAGGCGATTATGTTTCTTTCGATTCATGACTCACTAAACAAAAGATGTCTATATTTCTGATATGAGGTGTTATGTATATTGTTTACATAATTCGGACTATTGTCTTCATCTTTGTTGCCATATTTATCACCACGCTCGCTCCGGCCTTCTTCAGTTGGTTGGAATGTCGGCCTGGAACCCTTTATTTCGTTCGCTGGGGTGGGCTGTACTAGTTCTACGTGCCATGTCTAATGAATGTCAGTTATCTCCTGTTAATTCCCCTCTCCAAGATCTCCATTGCCTTAACCAGATATTGAACTCACACTGTTTGTGTCCTGTCACATGAGATATGTTGTGAGAAATATGGCAACAAAGATGAGGACAATGTAAATAGTAAACAATAGGTGTTCTCGCAGTAGGCTGTCGTTTTTTTTCTGCAGCAGACTGATTGACAACAAAAGATATAGGACCCAGTCTGTCCTGCTATTTAATACATATGTATGTGGAGAAGAGATCCATTTATACCTTCCCCAAGAATATTTGTGCGTAAGTGAATGTAACTATCTTGACTGTACAGTGTAGGTTTAGTGTACTGGACCCCCAAACACATGACATGATCACTTTAAGTGTGCTTTTACAGTAAGTCGGCTAAGTGCCGTACGCGAAACAGACTAGGGCGATCACGTCTCTTTCGTTTCATGACTGACTAGGCAGGAGATGTTCCCGCAGTAGGCTGTCGTTTCTTTCTGCAGTAGACTGATTGCCAACCAAGGATATATGATCCAGATTGTCCTGCTCATCAACCCATATCTGTGGGGAGAAAAATAGATACATACTTTACCCAAGGATATTTGTAGAAGTAGATCTAACGAAGTCGACTGGACAGGGTAGGTTTAATGTAGAGACCCCAACCAAGTGTACATGGGATGAGATATATAAATTTCTCAAGCTACTTCAGCATATCCCGTTTGAGACGCCTTACGTATCAGAGATTGACTCTGATTATCCCTGAGTGCTCCCTGGCTGGAAAGAAAATTCTGTCCTGATACACGTTAGAGCGATCTTGTATCTAATTTTGTTTTCATGGCTGACTAGGCAGATGTTCCCGCAGTAGGCTGCCATTTCTTTCTGAAGTAGACTGATTGCCAACCAAAGCTATAGTCTGTTTCACTATTCAAACCATAGCTGGATTCACACCTTTACCAAGGATATTTGTACGCAAGTAAATATAACGAACCCAACTAGAACTCGAACCCTGCTCTTCGATTTCTCATTCAGAGCCGATATCCATTACACCACAATATACATTTGTTTTCTTTATGCACTTCAAGAGAAATGAATAGCCCAAGACACGAGCAACGAATTGGAGACATCAGATTAAAGCAAATACAAATTATTAACTATCTGGGAAGTGACATAACAGACGATGGTAAATGTGACAAAGAGATCCGAAAACGCATTGGAATAATATGCCTTCCAGAAACAAAGCAAAGTATTAAGGAACAGGAAAATTTCATTGAAAACAAAGAAAAGAGTACTGAACTGCTGCTTAATATCTATTTTTTTTTACATTAGAATAGGGAAATATGACATCCTGAAACTAAGCAATTTATTAAGAAACAGGAAAATTTCATTAGAAACAAAGACAAAATTACTGAACTGCTGCGTAATATGTAATATGTACATTAGAATAAAGAAAGAAGTCTTCCCAAAACAATGCAAAGTATTAAGAAACAGGAAAATTTATAAATAAGTAAATCTAAAAATATTTTCTGGCTTTAAATAACCTGCAAAGGGTTGATAAACCGTAGAAAATAAATCAATCACAGGATACATTGAAGGCAAGAGAGGAAGAGGGAAGCTGCGGCTAACCTACCTAAGAAGATTGCGTAAATGATTGGCAGGACAGGTTTGAGCGGGATAGTAAAAAGGGAGTTGTGGAAAGCCATAGTCGCCAACATCTTGAAGGAAACCGGCACATAGAAGAAAAACTACTACAGGTGGTACGTCGTCTAGAGGGAGACTATCCAGAGACTTCTACAATGCCAAGTCAAACTCGTGGAGCTGATGAAATAGGAAATACATGGTTATAGTCACTTTCGAAGTCGCCCTCGATGCGAAGGCTTTCTTTTTTTTTTTTTTTTTTTAAATTAACTTCTTTCTTGAAGCTCTCGCCAAATATATTTTTTAAATATAGGTTTTTGTTTTCTAACAATTATTTTTTTACTCTTTTTTTCTTTTTCTTTCTCTCATTTTCGTTTTGATCTTTTTCTTTCGTTCTTTTTCTCATTCTCTCACATTTTCAATTCCCTTCTTTCCTTATCTGCCTCTTTTTTTTCTCAGATGATTTATTTTAATTATTTTTCATCAGTTAGATTGTTCGGACTGTTGCCCTCGTCTTTATTGCCATATTCACGACGTTTCAGTCGTTGTACGTTCCGGCCTTCTTCAGGTGATTGGAATTTCGAACTGATCCCTTTATTTCGCCCACTGGGGTTGCTTGTTCTACTTCCCTTCTTTCCTTCTCCAACATTATTTTTACTCTTTTTCTTTCTGTCTTACTTTTTCTTTTTCTTTCACTTTTTCTTTTCGCTCTTTTTCTCGCTTGCTTTCCCTTTCTTTCTTTCTTTCTTTCTTTCTTTCTTTCTTTCTTTCTTTCTTTCTTTCTTACGATCTGCTCTCAGGATTACTTCCCTTTCTTTCTTTCTTTCTTTCTTTCTTTCTTACGATCTGCTCTCGGGATTACTTCCCTTTCTTTCTTTCTTTCTTTCTTTCTTTCTTTCTTTCTTTTTTCTTACGATCTGCTCTCAGGATTACTTCCCTTTCTTTCTTTCTTTCTATCTTTCTATCTTTCTTTCTTTCTTTCTTTCTTTCTTTCTTTCTTTCTTTCTTTCTTTCTTACGATCTGCTCTCGGGATATCGTCCCTCTCTTACTTCCCTTTCTTTCTTTTTTCTTTTCGCTCTTTTTCTCGCTTGCTTTCCCTTTCTTTCTTTCTTTCTTTCTTTCTTTCTTTCTTTCTTTCTTTCTTTCTTTCTTTCTTTCTTACGATCTGCTCTCAGGATTACTTCCCTCTCTTTCTTTCTTTCTTTCTTTCTTTCTTACGATCTGCTCTCGGGGTATCTCCCCTCTCTTACTTCCCTTTCTTTCTTTTTTCTTTCTTTTTCTAAGGTCTTTCTTTCTTTCTTACGATCTGCTCTCGGGATTACTTCCCTCTCTTACTTCCCTTTCTTTCTTTTTCTAAGTTCTTTCTTTCTTTCATTCTTTCTTTCTTACGATCTGCTCTCGGGATTACTTCCCTCTCTTACTTCCCTTTCTTTCTTTTTTCTTTCTTTTTCTAAGTTCTTGCTTTCTTTCTTTCTATTCATTTCCTACCTTTCTTTATTTCTTTTCACTTTTTTACTTTTTCTTTCTTTCACTTCAGTTCTTTCTTTCTTTTTTTCTTTTTCCAACTCGTTTCTTTTTTCGCTATCTCTTTCTTAACTTTATTTTCTTTTTCTTACCTTTTCTCTGTTCTTTTCATTTCTCTTTCTCTTTTTTTATCGTTTTTTTTTCTTTCTTACGCTCCTTTTCTCTCTCTTTCATTTTTTCGCTTTCTTCTTTTTTTTCTTTTGTCTCTATTCTTTCAACTCTTTCCACTATTATTTTCTCTGTTACCCTCTCTTTTTTTCTCCTTTTTATTTTTCAATTTCCCTCTCTTTCTCTTTGTTTGTTTCTGTCCTTGTGTCCGTCCGTGTTTGTGTCTGTCTCTGTTTCTGTCTTTCTATCTGTCTGTCTGTCTCTCTCCCCCTCCCTCTTTTCTGCCGTATACTACATATTCTGGGAAACAATTTTCCTGTTTTAAACATTTCGAAGCCTTTAGTTTCATAATTCCTGTAGTTTTCACCTTTATTGCCGCTATAAATCCATCCGATAATCACGTCATCGTCGATAATTAAGAACGTAGCCATCTCTTAGTACGAAAACACAAACACAATTTCCAATTCGCTTAATTCATTTAGAAGTTTTTTCATCTATTTTTCCCCCCACGTCAGAATATTCGTCATATTCAAAACAAGGATTTGGCGCCGGTTATTAATATTCTAAATTCTTTCCATATTTTCATGACTTTTCCATCTGGAATAAAATAATTCTTTCTTCTACATCTGCCTTATTTCGTCGGCTCCGCAACAGCCAATGAAACTAAATGATTGACTGAATCTTTTATTATTATTATTTTGTTGTTGCTGTTGTTGTTGATTGTGGCTTTCTTGATGTGAGAGTCAAGATAAATATGTTTATTCTTGATTATTTTACACTTTCTCAGCTTCATCATAACTTACACCCATTTCCGCTGTGTGTCGCATTCCCGTCTTTCACTGACAGCGTCCTCTAATTGATCAGGCCAAGCAATACAGGGACAAACTGTTTACCGGAAGTAGTGTTATCTTCCTCACACAAAGAGAGCTACACTTTGGCTCATACATCTAATTTCGTCTGATTGCGAGTTCCGGATTCGACATAAATTTCTCATTTTACAGCCCTGGCAGAATGAAAATTGCTATAATGGCTAGGGCATGAATAATTGGCTTTATTTCGAGTGTCCGACTCACAATAGAGTCGATGACGTCCGTCAGAGATCAGCCTAGCAAGTTTTTCCCATCCTATCTCTTGTCGGGACAGCGAAACGAAGAGGAGAGGGAACTGACAAAAGAATGGCGCTTTGGCGAATAGGCGTCGAGACTGGTTCATAGTCGTCCTCGTTCGCGTCAGGTGGTGAACCAACAAAGAAATTATGGTCAGAGGTTCATCAATTACGCTTGGGTGTTCGCTGATGGAGATCAACGTTTGACACCGGGACTCTTGACTATCAGAACTCTCCCCACTACTTGAGATACATGTTTATGGATATTACACTGGGTTACAGTGACGAATCCCTAAGACGTCTGTTACTGAATATTACTGCTACAGCTGGTCTGGTGCTTCTGCTATATATCTAAAAATCCCTGACCCTGCAGTTACTTTCCCACCGCCGTAACGTGGCTTTCCAGTTCCTTTTCTGTAAATATTTTCATAGTAATTGTTCTGATGAGCTTTCCTCGACTGCTACCTCGACTTCTAGATTGGTAGCTAGGTTTCATCCTTTTACTGTTGAAATTGTTGGATGTAACCGTAAGTTCTATGCTGATAGTTTCTTCTCTCGAGCCTCTAGCTTGTGGAACTCTGTTCCGGCTTCTTGCTTTTTTGTCAACTACAGTGTAACCCGGATATAAGAGACCCGGATATAAGATACTTCTTCTCCGGTCCCGACAACTCTCTTATATCCGGGTTACACTGTACAATCTTTAAAAAATTAAATCCAGTGTTAACCTCCTCCTTCCGCCTCATTAATTTATATTCTTTTATTGCCTCTTCTCTTCAAAAACGTTTTCTCAGATTCTTTCGCTCTTAGTAACCCCTTTCGTCTTAGGGGCTTTATTGTCTTGCTTTGAATAAAATGTTTTAATATCTGATGTAATGGAATAACCTGTCCACCCCCCCCCCCCGATGAGTGACTACACTATAGGTAGTAACTACCTATAAGTATCTGTAAGTCAATGGACTACAGAGACTGGCTGGAATATCTGTTCCAGCAAGAAGGTCGAACTCTCTATGTTCGGACAGAGAACCCGGATGAGGCTCTGCCGAAGGACAGTCTCTCGTTCGGGGAGGTTGACCAACCCGATTCTGTTTTACAGTTTATACGGGCATTTTTTGGCCGAGCCTACAGGCTCAGAAAACCCACGTAAAACTAGGCCTTGTGCCACATCTTTCCCTCGTGGGCGGGGGGGGGGGCAAGTAAATATTAACTTGCTGGGATCTGTTATTCAGATCTTGGCTGCTGTCAAGCTCTCTGGCTTTGAGCAGAGAGGAACCCGGATGAGACTATGCTGAAGGGCAGGGTCTCTTCAGAGGAGGTAGACAGACCCGAACCCGTTTACGCGGGGTTACGAGAAATTTTTGGCCGGCCTACGGGCTCGGATTGCCCCACATTAAACTCGGCCTTGTGCCACATCCTTCCTTGTGGGGAAGCAGGAAAATACCGACTAGCTGGGATCCGTTACTCAGCTCTTAGGTGTTGTCGAATTCTCTACCTTCGAGCAGGGAGGAACCCGGACGAGGCTATGCCGAAGAGCAGAGTCTCGTCCGGGGAGGTAGACAGACACGAACCCGTTTATACGGGGAAATTTTGGCCGAGTCTACGGGCTCGGATTGATCCACATTAAATTCGGCCTTGTGAGGAGACTGGTAAGTATTATTAGCTGGGATCTGTTGAGTACGACTCAGATTTACGCGAGAACTACCAACCTTCCAATAGTAGCACCCACTACTGGATTGACTTGCGATGACCTTGCGCATAACTGTTACCTTTATTCTCATTATATTGGTTTTACAATAAACTTTTACTTATTTCATCCACCATATTTGTCAAGTATATATTTATATTATCACGGAATCCATTCGACTCTAATTCGAAAGTAAAACATTCGATTCTGTTATGGGGTCCACCCCTTTTTCATACAAATGGACTCGACCAGTATGTACTTGGACTGTTGCCGTTAAATGCCCAGAGTAGGTCAGAGTAGAGAAAGCAGAGATAGTGATTGAGTTGGAGGTAGAGTAATAGTGTGAGGTAACCGCTTGTAGAAGTCATAGTTACGAACACGTAGACTCTAAGGAAATCCTACTTCGAGAGTGGATTTACCAGACTGTATATATATATTATTATTGCTACTAACCGCGTTTCTGGATCTACTAACCGTATTACCAATTGTATTATTGTGTAAATACATTTATTTGCTATATTTCATTCCTGCATTTGCAATTGATTGGAGATCGGACTTCATCCCGGAGTCCACAACAGATTCAAACAAAAGAATAATATACATTCGGCTCTAACTGGAGAGTAAAACCCATTCTATTACTATAGCTGGGATCTGTTGAATACGACTCAGACTTACGCGAGATCTACCGACCTTCCAGTAGTAGCCCTCACTAATGCATTGACTTGCGACGGCCTTGTGCATAACTGTTACCTTTATTCTTATTGTACTGTTTTTTTTTTTACAATAAACCTTTCTTTATTTTAGCCACATTGTTTTTCAAGTATATATTCCTATTAGCACGAAAAATAATATCACTCCAGATTACCGTCGTACATAATTTTTGAAAATACTGACCCAAATTGGGTGGACTTTTCTTTATTAAAGGCCAGCAATGTATCATCGATGGATGGAGATGCATCTTATGCACTATTGACTAGTGCACTGTTTATTCGCAATAAAAATGCATGGAGGTGAATTATAACAGTTTCTTAAAAAGTAAAAAAAAGTCCGAGGAAAAAAAAATTAAATTTTTTTAAAGTTACTGATTTAAAAAAAAAAAAAAAAAAAAAAAGTCATATTTTGAAAAAAAAAATTCTTCTAAAATAAACTGTTATATTTAAGACCACCTATGTTTCGTTTTCCCCAAACTATCCGTTATCTCCTTTTCGTTAGCATCATTCCTCTATGTAGGTTGGTACCACAGACTCACCACGTTAGGTGCTCCTGCTGTGTTTTTCTGTTAACCAGCATCATAATATGCATAGTCAGTAGAGACCAAAAATTTCCATATCGGAGCTGGAGCAGCCCAGTCCTTGCTTCTCACTCTGGAGATTTTTTTTTTTTTTCAAAAGCTATAAAAGATCATCATAACTTCGACTTGACCAATTCAATTCTCGTTGTATGGCACATTTTCTTTAGTAAGACTTTCGATCTCTAAGCTGGTAGACATTAATTTCACTGTCTATAAAGAAAATAAAATAAACAGGGTTGTTTGCTGAAAGACGCTTACCGACTCTTGTTAAAAAATACCGACAAAGTTTGTCCGTCCAACTTAGTCAGAATTTGGATAAAGTTAATAGACTCTTTCCAAATTCCGACTAAGTTGTCTTATGTCAGAATTAAAATTGGTAAACTATCCATAGTCCATTCTTTCTGTAATCCGAGCACTTTCTGTTACTAGAGTCATTATAAAGAACTGCGCAGTTGCGTACTTAGTCTGCTTATGATAATGCATTTGACTATTTCCAGCGTTACTTAGTTTGCTGTAAATAGTCAAATGCGTTACTTAGTTCGCAGGAACCACTTAAAAGTGACGTCATTTATATTATATTTTTGTCGACGTTCTATATTCTATTTTAAAAATATAAATTGTCGACACAGAAAATACATGAAATAGACCTAAAAAAAAATAACTTTTTTTGCTTTCAACCCATTCTGAAGAATTGGATAAGAATTTGGATTTATATCATAAATATGATTTTTTTTTTTTGGTTTTCGAGCAATTCTTAAAATGAGAAGAGGATTTCCGTTTTAATTCAATAACAAAAAAGCTGGGAAAAATATATTAAGAAATTTCGATGTGAACTAAGAATTATAAAGAAAGGATCTAGAATAAATATTAAAGCCTTTTTTTTTTGTTAAGTCACTTATTTTCTTTCTGCTTTAATCACAAGAAAACGCCAGTTTAGGGAAAAAGTACTAAGATTCATTATTTAAGCATACACACAAATACACATACATACATTTCTTTCTTTCGTTTTTGAATCTGATGAAGCCTAGAAAGGCGAAACGCGTAATCAATTTTATTTTCAATGACACGTTTTCAATTTGTCAAATTTTTTCAAAACTTTGTAGGGATTCTATATTCTATTTTAAACACACACACACACACACACACACAGATACATATATATGTATATATATATATATATATATATATATATATATATAATATTTATTTGAAAATTATGACATAAGTACAGTGTAACCCGGATATAAGAGACCCGGATGTAAGAGAAACCCGGATATAAGAGAGATTTTCTCTGGCCCCCACATTAAAGCCAGACTTACCTAAACAAAATAGGCCAAACCCGGATATAAGAGAAACCCGGATATAAGATACTTCCCGACAAATCTCTTATATCCGGGTTACACTGTATGTTATAACATCACTACAAAAATAGCCATTTTGTTTCAACATTTTTGCTGTCTTGGCAAGTGATGGAGTTGATCTCAGAATAAAGAGTGTTAGAAAGTTCAAACTCAACCAAACTCATCTTAATAGGGTAAACATTGTTACGTAAACACCAATGACCAATCAAAAGACAAGTATATGATAATTAAAAAAAACTTGACAACAAACCTAAATATAATCAATTAATGCCTTAATGTAAATGTTAGACTAAATTAAAAATCATTATAACTAATTTATAATTTCATAATAACATTAAAAATTACAAATTTAAAATTTTAATTTTACGCTGCATTAAGTTTAAAATCTGATGTAATAATTCAATGAAGGAACGGAGCAGACTATATATATTTCTATTTTTCATTTATTTATGTGCGTAAATTCAGAGTTCGCAGACACTACACAAAAAGTGCTTGATGTAGGTCTATAAAATATGCAAAAACTAAAGAGAAAATATAATATATATAAAGAAAAAAAAAATTTACTTATATTAGGTTGGTGCAAAAATAATGACGTAATAATGTCGTTTTTTGACGTTAAAAAATACGTCAAAAAACGACATTATTACGTCATTATTTTTTGCACCAACCTAATATTTGTAAATAAATATTATTTGGTCCACTTTGTATTGAGCACTTTTAAAAAAAAAAATAGTGTTTTTGTTACAGGAATTTTATTCCATCTATACCAACCTCGTATTCGGATATATATATATATATATAAAATTTTAAAATGACAAGATTAATAAAGACAAAAAGAAACCTTAACCGTTCTATTAATTAAAATGTATATTAATTAATCCCAAAGTAAAATAATCAAAATGTTAATTCCATTATTAAAACAACATCTAATCACCTCTGTTTATTAGACATTAAATTATATCATTTAGCATCTTCCATAATTTACCTAGACATTTCAGTTAACCTGATGAATATTTATGAGCGTTCTTACATTCGCCTTGATAAGGTCCATCAGTGGACAAAACGCGTCGGTTAAAATAAGTTTTCCCTTTTTCTTCATTCATAAAGAGAAAGAACAGTAAGATTTATAATCCGCTGATCTTATTAATTATTTTTATTTAAAAAAAAGTGCTCAACACAATACTACAAAGCATAAACATTATTCCAAAATTCACTTGAAAATGAAAAAGTACTAGGGATTTTAATTTAATTCTATTTCTTTTTTTGAAACATGGTAATTCCTGTGTAGCGATGGAACCATATTTTTAAATTAGTAAATTTATTATATATATATATATATATATATATATATATATATATATATATATATATATATATATACTCCTTGCTCCTACTAAACGGAAAAACGTAAGGACGCTGAGAAAACTAAAAAAAATTTAAGTAAATCTTCCTTGTTCACCATACTTAACGAAATATGTTTAAAAGAAAGGTTGCTTCCTAAGTATACATTTATATATATATATATATATATATATATATATATATATATATATATATATATATATATTTATTAAAGACATTTTTATTTTTAACGTTCTTTTTATAGATACTATTTTTTGTATCTATAAAAAGAACGTTAAACATAAAAATGTCTTTAATAAATAAATTGTCGGACTTTGTCCATTTCTTAATATATATATATATATATATATATATATATATATATATATATATATATATATATATATATATATATATATATTGCAATGAATCATTCATGCAAAATGTACATTAAAGTTAAAGTTAATGATATAAAATGGCGAAATCCCTTCGCAAACAAAATTTTAAAGGGGCATTAACCTGCAAATCATTCGATGAATCCTATGATCCTTGTTTTTAAAAATTATAAGCTGTATACGGTCTTTCTTTAATACGCAAATACTTTCAACTGTGTATTCAGTCATCTTCAGGCATGGAAATTATTTTTATAAGATATATATATATATATATATATATATATATATATATATATATATATATATATATAAAATTGGTGAATTTTTAATCCGACATTTTTATTACTTCAAATGTTATTATATTAGATACTCGCATTTGAAATAGACGTCCCATTTTTATTACGTCTATCTGGCTGTGCATTCAAGTATTCTTTCATTGTGCGTTATTTAACGGCTTATTTCATCATTATTGCTGCCCTTTATTTACAATTAAAATGAAATTAATGTGAAAATTGATTTCATAATTATTTCTAATTTGTAATATGGTAAATAATAAATATAACTTTGTACTTTGTTCACATATTTTTTTTTTACCCCCATAACTAGGGCGCTAAAAGGTGCTACCTCTCCGGCTGAGGGTGGATCTTTAAACAATAGCGTTTAAGATGTGGTTTCACCATGTTGAAAACCACCCGATCAGGGGCCTTGCTGCCGGATATAGTTTATCGTCATACCCAGGACGAATATTTTGATATGCTTGGGTTTTATTAAATCATTTTAAAACAATAAAAATTGCAGAATGGTTTTACACTAATAGCGAGTGACGAGAGTAAAAAACATACTTTTTTTAGACTTTTTTTTTTTTTTTCGGGTACGATTATAAAAACTTACCGATAAAGGAATATGTAATGAGCTGTGACCCCCTGAAGTTATATCGCATTTATACAAAAAAACAAAACGAAACAAAACAAAAAAAAAAAACCCCCATAGATGTGTGTACAGTCTCACTCGCGCATAAACTCAACACACACACACACGCGCGTGCGCATATATCTATCTTCCTGCGTACATCTGTAATGGCGCGCTTTTATAATTACAAATAACTGTGCGATCTTTTGAAATGGAATCATTTGCAAATGATTTGATTAGAGTAAGAAAGATTCGTTCCATTGCAGCAGGATGTGATGAAGTCAATTTGGCCTACAAGTGCTACATAGCCGAAGATAGCAGCATTTCAGAGCCATTACGTATCGCCAGCCAAAAACACTGAATGAAATTCCAAATGTCATAAGATATAAAATTAGCCCAAACTACATTCTCTAAGCTAATTGCATTCTCAAATGTGACTGTGTGTATGGCTGTTCTGCTTAGCATTTCGTTCAACGTCTCACAGAGCAATAGGGATAGATTTCTGTGAAGGCCGGGACTAAACATTCTTCTTCCTCTTCTTCTTCTTCTTCTCAGTCTAATACTTCTTCTTTTTCTTCTTTTCCACTGC
>OZ010599.1:59393788-59402173 GCA_963932145.1 Acanthosepion lycidas | reverse complement strand
TAAATGAAGCTTACCTAGCAGTTCAAATAGTTCCTTTTGATATGTCTTATCAAACACATTAGCATAATCTATAAAACATAGGCATACAGTTATCAAATCATTCCTACCAGGACGTCATTAACAGCCAATCATCGGAAGCCCTTAAGATCAATTCCTTCATTCGGCAGGTTTCTCTCCTCAATCTTACTCTTTTTTTACTCTAAGTAAGGCAGTAGAGTAATGGATAGTGGCTTGGATTGGGGAATCGGAGTGCCGAGTTCGAATTCCAGTCGAATCCAGTACATTCACTTAAATCCTAATACCCTTGGGAAAGGTATGAATCCTCTGCTTCACCACTCCCAGCTATAAATAGCAGGACAAACCGGGTTCTATAGCCTTGGATGGCAACTGGCCTACTGAAGAAAGAAATGGCAACCTACTGCGGGAAAAATCTGCCTTGTCAGTCATGTATCGAAAGATACATGATCGCCTAAGCGTTTATCACGCATGGCACATAACTGACTGAAGCCAGTGATGCCACTAAGACACAAGGGTTTACAGGGTGTAGAAGAATTAAGAACACAAGCATTACTGAGGAGCAGAAAGAAAAGAGAGTAATCAGGTGCTCGAGAGATAGCGATTGACATTGCATTTAAAGTTTTGGCTGAAGAGCATGGAGCCGGAAGGGAGTTCGACAAGCGGAAAGTGCGGGAGAAGAAACTATTAGCATAGAACTTGCGGCTACATCTAGCCAGCTCAACTGTAAACTGATGAGGTCTTGACGCTAGTTTCGAACTGCACTTAAATTCATAAGTCTAGGTAGAGCTCATTCGAACAATTACGATGAAAGTATTTAAAAAAAGACATAAAGAGGCAACATTACGTGGGTGGGAGAGTGACTGAAGCCGAGCCGCCAGATCAGGATCAATAATATTGCAGATTCTTCTTTGGATCTTATTAAGGAGCTCAAGGTAAATTGCAAGGGCATTAAACCATATGTGGCAGCTATATTCTAAGCATGGACAAATAGTAGACTTATAGATATATAAGATAGATTCTGGACAGAAAAAAATGACTCTATATTAACGGTCTGCTTAAGAGCCTACACTGATCCTTAGTAAATGTCTATGTGAATGATACGCCTTTAACAATCTGGATGACTAGAATGACAATTGATCTCTGCTTTAACCTAGTCCAGGTGACTCAACTGGCTTGTAAAATTCAATAAGCCCATAATGAATAAATTAATGTTCAACCACTATCGATCAGACCCTGAATTTTCGCAAATCATGATGGATGGGTGTTATTTCAAGAAGGCTCCTTGCTTTGAACGCCTGTAGGAAAATGCTTGAAAAATGGTTGGTACATTGTACCGCTCTAGTAAGTCTTTCACTCCCTCCTGCTATATTCTATCTCTACAAGAGCCAGGCGAGATTAAATATGTAGTATTGCTACCATATCTGGGATGGAGTTGCTCAAAATCCTCACCTGCCTGTCTTGATAGATTTTAAAAGCGTATACACAGCCTTGTGGGTGATGAATGACTTTCCACCCTACAATCACTACCTCTGTTCATTACAACTGAGATCCACCAGGCCACGAGTGTGAATCATCATCATTCCCTTTGTATCCCCTTCTTCCTAAAAACTGTTGCTTCGTGGAACAGATAATTTTTTTTCACAGTTACTGCAATCTTCGTCTAGTCTTATGTTTCCTGTATAGCCCAATAAACTACACGTCTTGCTTTCATGTGCTCATATAAATGATCGCCTATGTGTGTATCCCAAAAAATAGTAACCGCACTATACACAGGTAATTTTTTTTTTGAAGTGGTTAAAAATTAAGCATCTTCGGTGACCGGCTGCACTATACACAGGTAAAAGGTTTTTGTGGAGGGGGTAAAATTAAAGTAAAATAATTCAAGGGTCGCTTTATACACGGGTCTACACAGTATCTACTTTATAAGGAGGCAATGTGGAGTAGTGTATCGCAGCTTGGATTGAGGAATCGGAGATCCGAGCTCGAATTCCAGTCAATTACATTACATTCACTTACGTGCTAATACCCTTGGGAAAGATATAAATCTTCTACTTCTCCACCCACCCCATGGGTAAATAACAGGATTCTATAGCCTTGGATGGCAACAGGTCTACCGCAGAAAGAAATGGCAACCTACTGCGGGAAGAAAATCTACCTCGTCAGTCATGTATCGAAAGATACATGATCGCTTAAGCGTGTATCACGCATGCCACATAGCTGACTGAAATTCACTTATGCGCTAATACCCTTGGGGAAGGTATCAGTCCTCTTCTTCCCCCCGCCCAGCTGTGGCTAAATATGGCCACTTGTCTACCGCAAAAAGAAATGGCAACCTACTGCGGGGAAAAAATCTGCCTCGTCAGTAAAGTATCGAAAGATACATGATCGCCTATGCGTGTATCACGCATGGCACTGACAGAAACATTTTTTCGTAGTGTAAATATTTTCTTATGCAGCTCAAGGCTTGAAAAAAACAGCCTTAAGTGATTGAGTGCTGAGAACCCAACTTTGCAGGGATGTCAACTGCTGGGAGACTTCCGGTTTTGAGCATTTTATTCCGGGTTCGTAAGTAGTGTTCACTCGACTAACGGTTAAGCGTTTGATCTTCCGCTTATTTTTTCATAATTTTTTTTTTTTTTTTTTTTTTTTTTTTTTTTACAAGATTCTCCCTGTAAATAAACTGACCTTTTTTCCGACAAAAAAAAAAAAAAAAAAAAAAAAGGTTTCGCTTTGATTTGGTTTGTTTTACGGCATATCAACATGAATGGGTTATTTAATGCCGACAACATTTTTATTGCTGCTAATAAGTTTTTCTTCAAAAATCTATTTCTGGGAATATTTTTCCTTGAAGAAATCTATAGTTGGTAATATTTTTTTCAAAGAATGTATAGCTGTTTGTATTGCTAGTACCTTTTTTTTTTTAAAAAAAAAAAGTATTGTTGAAATAATTTTTTTCTTCAAAAATTATTGCTGGTAATATTTTTTTAATATTTCTGGTATTAAAAACTATTTTTACACAAGTTTGAGTGTCAACTATTTGCCCATAACTGGGACCCTAACAGGTGCTACCACCCCGGGTCAGGACCTGGGAATGCCAACAATTAAGAGGTGGTTCCACACTCCCCAAAACCTCCTGATCAGAGGCCTTGCTGTTGGACGTAGTTTATCGTTTTTTTATATATAGTTATATATATATATATATATATATATATATATATATATATATATATATATATATATATATATATATATATATTACAAGATTCTCCGTGTAAATAAACTGACCTTTTTTCCGACAAAAAAAAAAGGTTTTGGTTTGGTTTTGTTTTACGGAATATCAACATCAATGGGTTATTTAATGCCGACAAAATTTATTTTGCTGGTAATATTTTGTTTTTCTCAAAAATCTATTTCTGCTACTATTTTTCCTTCAAAAGTATATTGCTGGTAATAGATTGGGGTAGGGGGTCTACAAAAATGTATTTCTGGTAATAATTTTTTACGAAGTGTTTCTGGTATTAAAACCTATTTTTACACTTTCATAGTGTTTTTACTACAGTTTCGGGGTTCACTGTTTGCCCCTAGCTGGGACCCTAACAGGTGCTACCACTTCGAGTCAGGTTGGACCTGGGAACACCAGCAATTAAGAGGTGGTTCCACGCTACTCAAAACCTCCTGATCAGAGGCCTTGCTGCTGGACGTAGTTTATCGTCTTACCCAGGACGCGGATATAGTTTGTCATCTTACCCTTGACAGCCGACAAAAAAGGGGCTCCCGAATGAAAATACTTCCTGTTCAGTACACATATTTTGAAAACCCCTTCGGACTCCTCATTCCGTCAAATTATTACGGAGGTAAAAAATTTTCCGATAACATTTTAACCGAATTCTTAGTGTACTTACAAATTAAATAATGACCTGAAATTGATTAATGTTAGTCGAAAATCACGCCTAAGTTGGTAATAAATGTTAGGAATTTGAAGATTGATGTTCACTTTTTTGTTTTTTTAAATACTTCTGTTTCTTTCTGTTTTTTATTTATTTATTTATTTATTTATTTTTTTGTAAAAGTCTCCTACTTTTTACGAAGTTAGTGATCGAAATCTCCCGATTTTTAAGATTTTTTGACAGGTGTGACGTTGGAAATTTTTTTAAGTATTTCACCCCAAGCATGGCGGGAGTGCCACTAAAACAGAAGGGGTTCCAGAGAGTGAGAGAAAGAGTAAAGAGGGCTGTTTGAGGAAAGGATATAGATAAGGACGGGGATCAAGTCCGAGGCATCAGTAGATGTCGATTGACATTACATTTAAATTTTTGAAGATTATAGTTGTCAGGGAAGCAAAATCAAAGGAAAGAAGTTCCACTGTCGATAAGTGCGAGAGAAGAAACTGTTGGAGTAGAAGCGACCGTTACATTTAACTGTTTCGACAGTAAAAGTGTGGGACCGAGATACAAACTAGTAGCACGCTTAAAATTCATGCAGTTAGGGCACCAGTGAAAATATATCGCCAGAGCATGTGCCATGAAAATATTTGTAGAAAAGACAGAGGGAAGCCACATAACGTCTGTGAGAAAGTGACTGGAGTCGAGGTACCAGGTCACATTGCATATCCGTCTTTGGATTTTGTCGAGAACCTCGAGATGAAAAGCAGAGGCACCAGACCATATATGGCAACAGTATTCATTGGTGATAATGGTGAGCTGAGATCGCAAAAGAAAATGGAAACATTAGCGACAACAATTAAAAAAAGCTGGCTTTAAGAATTACCAAACATTTTCGACTAATATATATATATATATATATATATATATATATATATATATATAGATAGATAGATAGATAGATAGATATATTAGCAGCATGGCCCGGCGTTGCCCGTGCTTGATTCAAAAATCGTACGACTCATACAGCAATCGCTATCACTTGACTTAAAATATTTTTGCCCTTCCTTGCCTTTAAAGGATTCACCTTTGCCATGCTGATGTTGCTACATGCCTTACTTCTTGTCTATCTCACACTGCGAATTTTTTCGAAGCTCTAGACTAAACATCTGTTACGAAAAAAGAACTAACCAAAATGAACACAAAACGATCAGCTTATAACTCGTAACTGGAAAAACCGAATGAAAAAGAATGTTAACAACAAATACTTTTTCACACCCAACCCAGTTCTGAGGAATCAGAATCAACGTTGAGTTTAAGCCAGCGAATGAGCCAATTGGAGTAAAGTGCCATGCAGATTTAAATTTTTCCCACTTGTGACAAATGCAGCTAGTTAACATTCGAGTCAGTCAGCTGTTGGCTCTCACGCTGGCCAATGGCATCTTCCTGCCTATTAGTGGCAGCCAGCTATACGCTCTCATACTGGCTAGTAGAAAATGGCCGCAAACTACATGAAAACTGCCGTAGAAGCATGAAAAAATCGATTATTTCCACTATCGATGGAAGTTGGGAAATGCAAAGTCGGTCTTGGCCTTCCCCCTAACTTGGAGCATGTGCATGTGAATTGTGGTGCAAATCCGTCGAAAATTCCGGCCGTGCATTCGTTACACACGCACACACACACACACACACACACACACATCCTGCCTTTTATATATATATATATATATGTAAGCAAATATATGGATATAGATTCGACAGTATGAAGAAAAATATACGGAAAATCTTAGGAGGATTTATGAAGCAGGCATAATATCCATCTCACGCACGGTGAATACTAGACCTGGCTTCTTTAGTATTTCCCCTTTTCTAGCGAGATTAATGCTCGACAAGCGTACATATAAATTTTAGATCAAAATAGAATTCTTTTCATTTTTCATTCAAAATATTCAAATTTTAGGAATACGTTTTCACAGCGTCGCCCACGTGACGACAACGTGACCATGTTTAAACGGAACGCTGATCATATAAAACTTTCAGTTATCTGTTTGGATAAGTCTTGTTCTTATGTCCATCGTCTTTGTCATGTTGAATGGATAATGTCAATCATATTTTATGAATATGTCCTGAAGATGGTTTATTAGACCGAAACGTCCGACGTTGACATTGTATTGGCATTAAGACAGCATAATTGCATATAAGGATATTTGTTTGTTTTTTCCGTATATTTTTCTTCATATATATATATATATATATATATATATATATATATATATATATATATATATATATATATATACTATACACAGACAGAAGATAAGCTCTGTGGATAAAATTATGTGAAGACTTCATTTTTTCCTGGAAAGAAAATGTACGAAATAAATATGCAAGTTCTGCATAAAAATCAAACTTTGAGTCGCTAAAATGCAATATCACAAAAAGTTCACAGTGGGCTTTCAAGTGATATATGTTATTTTTAGTCTGAATGCAAATTGCCTCGGGGTCTCTTAACTGGAATAACTTTGTCCTTACTCCAAGTATTTGACAATTAAAACTCGCAGGTGTTTAATTTAATCATTTATGTTTAGGTCCCACCCTTCCACTATCAAAACGGTCAAATGTAACCGCCTCTTCTTCTCAAAAAAGCTTCTTCTCCAGCACTTCCCATCTGTGGAGCTCCCTTCCCCTTACTTGCTCCCCGATGACTATAATCTTCAAATATTCAAGTGTAATGTCAATCGGCATCTGACATCCTAAGCTTGTTCCCCGTCGTTCTCTGTATCATTTCCTCAAACACGACTCTTTACTCTTGTTCTCTATCCTCTGTAACCCCTTGCATGCTAGTGGCACTCCCGCTTTGCTTCCGGTGAATTACCTTAAAAATAGTGACCTTTTCTGACACTTTTTGCTTGGAAAGTTATTGAAATCTTGTTGAAATGAATAAGTGATATTATAAGTTTAACTTGACACTCTTTTTTAAGGGATGATAATATGAAAACTGTCCATAGTATTCTTAGCGTGTAAGCCATGAGAAAGTCTTTAAAAAAATAAGAATTACAAAATGACTTATACTTACAATCAGAAAGAGACAAATTTTTCGGACATCTAATGAAGAAAATGTGCCCAGAGAATTTAACACCCCCCAGGGCATAACTAAAGGTAAGAGAAGCAGGAGGGAAACATTGAGTCGTTTTCATGGTTTGACAGAACAATGACAAAAAGAGGATAATAAAGGGTCAAGAGATATTTAGAGCAAAAAAAAAAAAAAAAAAGACAGGAAGTTGTGGAGAGCCATAATTGCGCTTTTCAAGAAGGGATATGGCATATAGAAGAATAGGAGATATTTACATATAAGAAAATTAGTAATGATTAAACTTTATTTAAAAAAGAATGTTTATATACACAATTATTTAATTTTCTCTCAATCCATTCTCCAGGTAGCCTGAATTTCTTTTAATCTAACATCAAAATGGCTTCTTTACCTTTAAAAACTGTTGTATTTCACAATCGGCTCACAAGCAAACATTTGATATTTTTGGAACGTACTATATCGAGTCTGATAGTAGACAGTTTCAGGATTTCAAAATTTGTCTAACTTATTTGACACGTATTTGTCAAGTTAGAACTGTTTGAAGTTAAACTTGCACATATTAATTTATTTTTAGATGACCAGCTGTGAATAGTTTGTCTGCATCTTTTTGCAATGAAAGTCCTTGGAAACATGTTGAAAAGAATGTCATAATTAAAAGATAGGTTTAACTTAGAACTTTAAAGAAATGACCCATATGAAATGACCCATTAACACCTTCCCAGCGAAGACGTGTATATTTGAAAATGTCTCTTTTAGACACGGACGAATAAGTACATCCAAAGCATAATGTTTAAAACCAGCTACAGATGATCGATGTCGATCTTGATACTTTTTATGCTCTTCTTAGCTTGAAACGAGTTCAACTGTCAACTCATACGTTAATCAAAACTCACACGTTTAATAATTTATTTTTAGAAGATCAGTTCTGAATAATTGCTTTTTTCTGCCTCTGTTTTCTTGGAAAGTTATTGAAATCTTGTTGAAATGAATAAGTGATAGATAGGTTTAACTTGACACTCTTTACCAAAAATGACCTTGAGAAAGTTTGGTGTTTTGAAAGAAAATTCAGTCAAATTAACAATTCCTTTCCAATTTTGCCTGTATTTTGTCTCTGGCGGCCAAAAGCCAAACAAAAAATAAAAATACCGAAGATAAAATTTGTTCTCCTTTTCAGTTTAAGTTCCTAAATATTAAAGCAATTTAACTCTGCCAAATTTAAGAAAATAGTTCTCGGGAAGAAACATACTCTACTCCTCGGGAAGAAACATACTCTACTCCTCGGGAAGAAACATACTCTACTCCTTTTACATGTTAAAATGTTCATTACCCGCTTTTGGTACCAGATACCGGGAACTAGATATCAATTTTTCGACATAAGTTTACTTGTATTTATTT
>OZ010599.1:59303788-59388788 GCA_963932145.1 Acanthosepion lycidas | reverse complement strand
AGAAAAGAAAACGCTGACAGAAATCCAGCGTTTCCTCGGAGTACAGATTTTGGGCGTAGGGCTAATCACCTAACCCTGCGGAATAATTAGATTCTAGAATCCTCACCAAGAGGGTTTATGTACCACGTAGCACTAGGTAGATTGGACATAGAACAATGAAAATTGTTGTTATTAAAATAAAGTAAAAAAAAAGCTCTTGACAGATTCAGTTCGTTATTTCAAAGGACGAATTTCAAAGTGCTTGCGCAATTGTAAAAATTTTAAAAGAAAAAAAAAACAAAAACAAAACAAAGCGGACATGACATATGACAGTTTTTGTAAATATTTTAAACGCCGTAGAAAGTGTTCGCAAAATCAAAAATTAATGTTAGGCGTGCGTTGTGTTGTTTGAATGGAAAACAAAAACGACGCTATTGAACAGATAGACACTTTGAGGATTCAAGGGGAAAAGAAGAAAGAAATCAATGGATATAACGACTTGTCTCTTCACGGACACAATTGGGAAGAGATAAGATCTTCACATGACATGCGTCAGTGAATATGGCGAGCAAAAAGAAAGAAAGAAAGAAAGAGAATCTGATTAGGTCGAGCAGATTCTACTTATACTACTAGTACTACTAGTAATAATAATACTAATAACAATAATAACAACATCAACAATAATAACAGCAATAACAATAACAACCACAATGACAACAACAATAATAACGATAATGACAATGACAACAACAATAATAATAACAAAGACAACAACAACAATAATAATAACAATGACAACAACAATAATAATAATAACAATAACGACAATAACAATAATAATAACAATGACAACAATAATAATAATAACAATGACAACAACAATAATAATAACGACAACAATAATAATAACAACGACAATAATAATAATAATAACAACAACAATGACAACAGCAATAATGATAATAACAACAACATTGACAAGAACAATACTAATGACAACAACAATAATAATGATAAAAATAAAAGCAACAACAATGACAACAACTATAATAATAATAATAATAATAATAATAATAATAATAATAATAATAACAACAACTATGATATTACTCAATGCGCGGTATGTAAAAAGTAAAGATCGTATCTCCCGGAAATTTATTGACAAATAATTTTCCGAGAGATATAACAAATTTTGCAGCCCTTATTTCGATTAACTGCGTTACTTAGAACGATTAATGATGCAAATTTGAAAAAGAGTCTTAGTTGGCAATAATATAAGGGATCGATGGCTTAAAAAAAAAAAAAAAAAAAAAAAAAAAAAAAGCGCTGTTGATTATTTAAGGGTAATTTGTTTAAATAATGCACTAACTATTGTTTACGTCACGTAGCAATAATTATAAGTATAACGACGCTCTAAAATAAGTAACCTTGTAATCGTTTTAAGTGTTCCGAATATCAGTGCTAATAAGTGCGAACGAGAGATTCAAGATGGGTAGCCTTTTTATTTTCTAGTTTAGCTAGAGAAATAATACCTAGCTATTTACTGAACGTAGTTTAGATGTGGTACAAGGGCGAAAGTTTGGAGCATTCAGTGAGGATCGAATTCACCAAACGGTCATAAATGATCCGGTGAGACAAGCTGGCTAATCATTACACCAGGTCGAAGCACAACAAAAATTTCGCAGCCCTTATTTCGATTAACCTTGTTACTTAGAACGATTACTTCGCTACTTATATAAGTATAAAAAGGGTAACAGAATTAATTTCAACTCGGAACCTCAAAAGGGTAATTTACAGTTCAATCCCCGCTCTCATTTTCTAATAAAAATCTTGATAAAATCTACCGTTTTGGAGTTATCGACAATAAAAAGTTCGGACTCAATCGCGTCGCGGTGGGTGACGTTGATATTAATCCTGCATCCCTACAAAAAAGCAATCTTAGTAGAGAGATGGCTACAAAAATAAATAAATAAAAAAAATAAGGTGCTGTTGATTATTTACGGGTAATTTGTTGATGCTCTAACTATTGTCTGCGAGACGTAGCAATAATTATAAGTAAAATGATGCACTAAAATAAGTAATCAAGTAATCGTTTTAAGTTCCCAGAATATCGATGGCTGTAAAAAGTGAAAACCCGAATTAGGATGGCGTGTCAATAATTTTATGAGATACAAGATGGGTAGCCTCTTTCTTACTTTCTATGCTAGTTAGAGAAATAATATTTAGACAAAATCAGCAACCTTTGTTAAACAAATGAGCTAATTAGCTGAGATAACTTCCTGTAGGGTAGAAACGCCATCAAAAGCAGGGTGTGTAGTTAGTGGGTAGTAGTAAATTAGCGGGGTCGGGGGATAGAATAGGTACCCTTCTATCCAAGTGTGTTGTCTAATAGCGTTGGCTGGGTGGGGCAGAGATAACTGTCTACATTTTATACAGTCCATAAGCTCCCGCTTTTACGAAGAGGAGTTATTCAATACTTGCTTGATGGAAAGAAAAAAAAAGCGAAAAAAAAAAAAAAAAAAAAAAGGAAAGAAAAGCCAAACAAAAAGCAAAGTATTTTCAGTGAATTGTCGCTCCCACGAGATGACAACCTTCGAGAGTTGGTTTTAACCCGTGCTTATCTTGTTATTCGTGTTTGCTTAAGCGTCACAATTTGTTTCAAGTATCAAAAGACAATTAGACAAAACACAACACAAGAGAAGTAAAGATGGAAAAAAAAAAAAACGAAATAAAACAAAATTGACTCAACAAACAGTTTTAGACTTTGATGGATAATAGTTCAGAAAATTGATGCCAAATCTTCGGCCTGTTTATCAGTGCGTCCATACTCGCTATAAATGCTAATAGCATGTGTAGTAATTAGTGAATTATTAATTAATTATTTCGTCTAATCATATTCTATATCTCTCGTGAAATATAAGAATTACTTTTTTTCTTTCCATTGTCCATTAAATCTTCATTTCCTTGCATAGGGTTGTTCGTACTTTAATTTCAGAAAACACGGGTTTCTTAACATTCAAACGGCTGTACCTCAAGCAATGTACGAGTTTTATGATTTCTAAGTCATTTCACTACAAGCAAGGCAATAAAGCCACTAAGACGCAAGTATTAGAGAATATGAGAAAAACATTATTAAAGAGAGAGAACATTAAAAGAACAAGAATTAGGAAGACAGAAAATAACGATTAACACTGCATTTAAATCATTGAAGATCAAAGTTGACTGGGCAGCAAGCAGCCGAAAGATAGTTCCACAAGCGAGAAGTGCGAGAAAAGAAACTTACGGTTACATCTAACCATTTCAACGGTAAAATGGTGAGACCTCGCTTAAAGTCATAAAGTGTGTAGGTACTGCCCATCAGACAATTTCCATGAATATATATATATATATATATATATATATATATATATATATATATATATATATACAGTAGCGTCCAAAACTAAGGGACAAAATTTTAAAACCTAATATTTGAAATTTTGACAACTGGTAGTCGTTATCATCCATAAAAACATACTAAAATTTGAATCATTTGCAAATGATAGAAAAAGAATTATAACAATTATTTATTTATTTTCAAATTTGGAACATCCAAAAGTAAGGGACAAAATTGAGAAAAACAATGTAAACAGCAAAAAAACAATAAAAATACATGTACAATCAATATTTAGTAAATGAGCCCTTGCTCTCAATGACAGCTGCACATCTTCGACTACAAGAACGAATCAGTTCTTGACAATCCTCGATACTAATTTTAGAACATTCTTCTTGAAGCTTCACCCACATATCCTCCGTGTTAGTGGGATTTCTTTCCATAACTTTCACTCCTAAGGTCTTCCAAAGATTTTCTATTGGATTTAAGTCAGGACTTTGCGGTGACATAAGAGTTCTCATATTTCAAAACAAGAGCCGAAAACTTCAATATAATTATTTGAATTGGATTAAAGTAAGCTTTGTGCCATCTTCAAGCGAAATTTTTGGGGAGCAAAAAAAATTCACTTGAAGATGGAACAGAGCTTACTTTAATTCAATTTAATTCAAATAATTATATTGAAGTTTTCGGGTCTTGTTTTGAAACATGGGAACTCTTATTTAGCGTGTTAGAATCATATTTTTAAATAAATAATTATATATATATATATATATATATATATATATATATATATATATATATATATATATAGCGAGAGAGAGAGAGAGAGAGAGGGAGAGATAGATAGATAGATAGATAGATAGAAAAGGTTATTATTACCACGTTGAGAAAGGGACTACAACCGAGATGCCAGGTCAGGATCGATAACATTGCTATAACATTATTGTTTGAATTTTATCAGGAATCTCTCAATATTAGCTGCTTCCTTTTAAGGAAACATTCGACATTTATTAACCAAACAGCTAGTAATACTGCCGATTGAAATTTATAAAATCTTTTTATTAAAACAATTATTCGAGAAAATAAGTTTCTCAAGACCAGTAGCTGTTATTGCTCATTCCACCGTTAATGGGAGGGTGTCCTTCTCTGCCTTATGTTTGAAGAAGTATGAAGCGTGCACATCTTCATTATGTCATTGTTCTACAAGCCAAAAGTGCGATAGAATAAACTGTCAGCATAGAACTTACGGTTACATGTAGCCATTTCAAATGTAAAATGATGAGACCTTGCCGCCAATCTAGTACTGCGCTTCAATTCATAAAATTTAGGTACCATAGAGAAAAATTCACCAGAACAATTATCATGAAAATGTTTATAGAATGTGCAGAGGGAAGCTGCATTACAGCGGTAAGAAAGTGGCCGAAGATGAAATGCCAGATCAGGACCGATAACATTGCAGATTCTACTTGGGATTTTATCAATAATCTCTAAATATATATATATATATATATAAAGAAAAAAGTACCAAATCTGATGTGGCAGCAATTTTCAAAGTAAGGATGAATGATAGACTTATAAATATGTGACATAGATTTTAGCGAGAAAAAAAGTCTATCACGACTCAAAGAACCAACTTTGCTAGCAGCAAACCTCACAACTGATTCAAAATAATCTTTCCACTTCATGTCAGCGGAGAACGTTAGTCCAAGAAGGCGCAAGGAATCGCTCTCGTGGAGGTTGCCATCAGCCATGACGATTAAAAGACAGCAGTAGGCGTTAAAATTAACAGACCATCATTTGTCGCAGTTAACAACATTTTTAAGGATCAGTTACCAATTTGACCTTATCGAACTCCTTCCCCCTGAGAAAATTAGGTATAACTTAACTCCATGATTACTCATCCTCCTTACTCTCCTGAGTTTGACCCATCTGAAGATCATCATTTCAGTTCATTACAACATATTGCCCAATCCTCCTTATTCTCCTGAGTTTGCTCCGTCTGAGCATCATCTTTTCAGTTCATTACAACATATTGCCCAATCCTCCTTACTCTCCTGAGTTTGCTCCATCTGAACATCATCTTTTCAGTTCATTACAACATATTGCCCAATCCTCCTTATTCTCCTGAGTTTGCTCCGTCTGAGCATCATCTTTTCAGTTCATTACAACATATTGCCCAATCCTCCTTACTCTCCTGAGTTTGCTCCATCTGAACATCATCTTTTCAGTTCATTACAACATATTGCCCAATCCTCCTTACTCTCCCGAGTTTGTCCCATCTGAACATCATCTTTTCAATTCATTACAACATTTTGCCGAATCCTCCTTACTCTTCTGAGTTTGCTCCATCTGAACATCATCTAATCATTTCATTACAATATTTTGCCCAATCCTCCTTACTCTCCCGAATTTGCTTCATCTGAACATCATCTTTTCAATTCATTACAACATTTTGCCCAATCCTCATTACTAGCCTGAGTTTGCTCCATCTGAACATCATCTTTTCAGTTCATTACAACATTTTGCCCAATCCCCATTACTCTCCTGTGTTTGCTCCATCTGAACATCATCTTTTCAGTTGATTACAACATTTTGCCCAATCCTCCTTACTCTCCTGAGTTTGCTCCATCTGAACATCATCTTTTCATTTCATTACAATATTTTGCCCAATCCTCCTTACTCTCCTGACTTTGCTCCATCTGAACATCATCTTTTCAGTTCATTACAACATATTGCCCAAATCCTCCTTACTGTGCTGAGTTTGCTTCATCTGAACATCATCTTTTCAGTTCATTACAACATATTGCCCAATCCTCCTTACTCTCCTGAGTTTGCTCCATCTGAACATCATCTTTTCAGTTCATTACAACATATTGACCGATCATCCTTACTCTCCTGAGTTTGCTCCATCAGAACATCATCTTTTCAGTTCATTACAACATATTGCCCACTCCTCCTTACTCTCATGAGTTTGCTCCATCTGAACATCATCTTTTCAGTTCATTACAATATTTTGCCCAATCCTCCTTACTCTCCTGACTTTGCTCCATCTGAACATCATCTTTTCAGTTCATTACAACATTTTGCCCAATCCTCCTTACTCTTCTGAGTTTGCTCTATCTGAACATCATCTCTTCATTTCATTACAATATTTTGCCCAATCCTCCTTACTCTCCCGAGTTTGCTTCATTTGAACATCATCTTTTTAATTCATTACAACATTTTGCCCAATCCTCATTACTAGCCTGAGTTTGCTCCATCTGAACATCATCTTTTCAGTTGATTACAACATTTTGCCCAATCCTCCTTACTCTTCTGAGTTTGCTCCATCTGAACATCATCTTTTCATTTCATTACAATATTTTGCCCAATCCTCCTTACTCTCCCGATTTTGCACCATCTGAACATCATCTTTTCAGTTCATTACAATATATTGCCCAATCCTCCTTACTCTCCCGAGTTTGCTTCATCTGAACATCATCTTTTCAGTTCATTACAACATTTTGCCCAATCCTCCTTACTCTTCTGAGTGTGCTCCATCTGAACATCATCTCTTCCTTTCATTACAACATTTTGCCAAATCCTCCTTACTCTCCCAAGTTTGCTTCATCTGAACATCATCTTTTCAATTCATTACAACATTTTGCCCAATCCTCATTACTAGCCTGAATTTGCTCCATCTGAACATCATCTTTTCATTTCATTACAACATTTTGCCCAATCTCCTTACTCTCCCGAGTTTGTCCCATCTGAACATCATCTTTTCAATTAATTACAACATTTTGCCCAATACTCCTTACTGTCCGGAATTTGCTCCATCTGAACTTCATCTTTTCAGTTCATTAAAACATTTTGCCCAATCCTCCTTACTCACACTGAATTCGCTCCATCTGAACACCATCTCTTCAGTTCATTACAACATATTGCCCAATCCTCCTTACTCTTCTGAGTTTGCTCCATCTGAGCATCATCTCTTCAGTTCGTTAAAACATTTTGCCTAATCCTCCTTACTCTCCTGAGTTTGCTCGATCTGAACATCATCTTTTCAGTTCATTACAACATATTGCCCAATCCTCCTTACTCTCCTGACTTTGCTCCATCTGAACATCATCTTTTCAGTTCATTACAACATATTGCCCAAATCCTCCTTACTGTGCTGAGTTTGCTTCATCTGAACATCATCTTTTCAGTTCATTACAACATATTGCCCAATCCTCCTTACTCTCCTGAGTTTGCTCCATCTGAACATCATCTTTTCAGTTCATTACAACATATTGACCGATCCTCCTTACTTTCCTGAGTTTGCTCCATCTGTACATCATCTTTTCAGTTCATTACAACATATTGCCCACTCCTCCTTACTCTCATGAGTTTGCTCCATCTGAACATCATCTTTTCAGTTCATTACAATATTTTGCCCAATCCTCCTTACTCTCCTGACTTTGCTCCATCTGAACATCATCTTTTCAGTTCATTACAACATTTTGCCCAATCCTCCTTACTCTTATGAGTTTGCTCTATCTGAACATCACATCTTCATTTCATTACAATATATTGCCCAATCCTCCTTACTCTCCCGAGTTTGCTTCATCTGAACATCATCTTTTTAATTCATTACAACATTTTGCCCAATCCTCATTACTAGCCTGAGTTTGCTCCATCTGAACATCATCTTTTCAGTTCATTACAACATTTTGCCCAATCCTCCTTACTCTCCTGAGTTTGCTCCATCTGAATATCATCTTTTCATTTCATTACAATATTTTGCCCAATCTCCTTACTCTCCCGAGTTTGCGCCATCTAAACATCATCTTTTCAGTTCATTACAATATTTTGCCCAATCCTCCTTACTCTCCTGAATTTGCTCCATCTGAATATCATCTTTTCATTTCATTACAATATTTTGCCCAATCTCCTTACTCTCCCGAGTTTGCGCCATCTAAACATCATCTTTTCAGTTCATTACAATATTTTGCCCAATCCTCCTTAATCTTCCGAGTTTGCGCCATCTGAAAATGATCTTTTCAGTTCATTACAACATTTTGCCCAATCCACCTTACTATCCCGAGTTTGCTCCATCTGAACATCATCTTTTCAGTTCATTACAACATATTGCCCCATCCTCCTTACACTCCAGAGTTTGCTCCATCTGAACATCATCTTTTCATTTCATTACAACATTTTGCCCAATCCTCCTTACTCTCCCGAGTTTGTCCCATCTGAACATCATCTTTTCAGTTAATTACAACATTTTGCCCAATACTCCTTACTCTCCGGAATTTGCTCCATCTGAACGTCATCTTTTCAGTTCATTAAAACATTTTGCCCAATCCTCCTTACTCACCCTGAATTCGCTCCATCTGAACACCATCTCTTCAATTCATTACAACATATTGCCCAATCCTCCTTACTCTTCTGAGTTTGCTCCATCTGAGCATCATCTCTTCAGTTCATTAAAACATTTTGCCTAATCCTTCTTACTCTCCTGAGTTTGCTCCATCTGAACATCATCTTTTCAGTTCATTACAACATGTTGCCCAATCCTCCTTACTCTCCTGACTTTGCTCCATCTGAACATCATCTTTTCAGTTCATTACAACATATTGCCCAATCCTCCTTACTCTCATGAGTTTGCTCCATCTGAACATCATCTTTTCAGTTCATTACAATATTTTGCCCAATCCTCCTTACTCTCCTGACTTTGCTCCATCTGAACATCATCTTTTCAGTTCATTACAACATGTTGCCCAATCCTCCTTACTCTCCTGACTTTGCTCCATCTGAACATCATCTTTTCAGTTCATTACAACATATTGCCCAATCCTCCTTACTCTCATGAGTTTGCTCCATCTGAACATCATCTTTTCAGTTCATTACAATATTTTGCCCAATCCTCATTACTAGCCTGAGTTTGCTCCATCTGAACATCATCTTTTCAGTTCATTACAACATTTTGCCCAATCCTCCTTACTCTCCTGAGTTTGCTCCATCTGAATATCATCTTTTCATTTCATTACAATATTTTGCCCAATCTCCTTACTCTCCCGAGTTTGCGCCATCTAAACATCATCTTTTCAGTTCATTACAATATTTTGCCCAATCCTCCTTAATCTTACGAGTTTGCGCCATCTGAACATCATCTTTTCAGTTCATTACAACATATTGCCCAATCCTCCTGAATCTCCTGACTTTGCTACATCTGAACATCATCTTTTCAGTTCATTACAACATATTGCCCAATCTCCTTACTCTCCCGAGTTTGCGCCATCTAAACATCATCTTTTCAGTTCATTACAATATTTTGCCCAATCCTCCTTAATCTTCCGAGTTTGCGCCATCTGAAAATCATCGTTTCAGTTCATTACAACATTTTGCCCAATCCACCTTACTATCCCGAGTTTGCTCCATCTGAACATCATCTTTTCAGTTCATTACAACATATTGCCCCATCCTCCTTACACTCCAGAGTTTTTTCATTTCATTACAACATTTTGCCCAATCCTCCTTACTCTCCCGAGTTTGTCCCATCTGAACATCATCTTTTCAGTTAATTACAACATTTTGCCCAATACTCCTTACTCTCCGGAATTTGCTCCATCTGAACGTCATCTTTTCAGTTCATTAAAACATTTTGCCCAATCCTCCTTACTCACCCTGAATTCGCTCCATCTGAACACCATCTCTTCAGTTCATGACAACATATTGCCCAATCCTCCTTACTCTCCTGAGTTTGCTCCATCTGAAGATCATCTTTTCAGTTCATTACAACATATTGCCCAATCCTCCTTACTCTCCTGAGTTTGCTCCATCTGAACATCATCTTTTCAGTTCATTACAACATATTGCCCATACCTCCTTACTCTCCTGAGTTTGCTTCATCTGAACATCATCTTTTCAGTTCCTTACAACATATTGCCCAATCCTCCTTACTCTCCTGAGTTTGGTCCATCTGAACATCATCTTTTCAGTTCATTACAACATATTGCCCAATCCTCCTTACTCTCCCGAGTTTGCGCCATCTAAACATCATCTTTTCAGTTCATTACAATATTTTGCCCAATCCTCCTTAATCTTACGAGTTTGCGCCATCTGAACATTATCTTTTCAGTTCATTACAACATATTGCCCAATCCTCCTTACTCTCATGAGTTTGCTCCATCTGAACATCATCTTTTCAGTTCATTACAATATTTTGCCCAATCCTCCTTACTCTCCTGACTTTGCTCCATCTGAAAATCATCTTTTCAGTTCATTACAACATTTTGCCCAATCCTCCTTACTCTTCTGAGTTTGCTCTATCTGAACATCATCTCTTCATTTCATTACAATATTTTGCCCAATCCTCCTTACTCTCCCGAGTTTGCTTCATCTGAACATCATCTTTTTAATTCATTACAACATTTTGCCCAATCCTCATTACTAGCCTGAGTTTGCTCCATCTGAACATCATCTTTTCAGTTCATTACAACATTTTGCCCAATCCTCCTTACTCTCCTGAGTTTGCTCCATCTGAATATCATCTTTTCATTTCATTACAATATTTTGCCCAATCTCCTTACTCTCCCGAGTTTGCGCCATCTAAACATCATCTTTTCAGTTCATTACAACATATTGCCCAATCCTCCTGAATCTCCTGACTTTGCTACATCTGAACATCATCTTTTCAGTTCATTACAACATATTGCCCAATCTCCTTACTCTCCCGAGTTTGCGCCATCTAAACATCATCTTTTCAGTTCATTACAATATTTTGCCCAATCCTCCTTAATCTTCCGAGTTTGCGCCATCTGAAAATCATCGTTTCAGTTCATTACAACATTTTGCCCAATCCACCTTACTATCCCGAGTTTGCTCCATCTGAACATCATCTTTTCAGTTCATTACAACATATTGCCCCATCCTCCTTACACTCCAGAGTTTTTTCATTTCATTACAACATTTTGCCCAATCCTCCTTACTCTCCCGAGTTTGTCCCATCTGAACATCATCTTTTCAGTTAATTACAACATTTTGCCCAATACTCCTTACTCTCCGGAATTTGCTCCATCTGAACGTCATCTTTTCAGTTCATTAAAACATTTTGCCCAATCCTCCTTACTCACCCTGAATTCGCTCCATCTGAACACCATCTCTTCAGTTCATGACAACATATTGCCCAATCCTCCTTACTCTCCTGAGTTTGCTCCATCTGAAGATCATCTTTTCAGTTCATTACAACATATTGCCCAATCCTCCTTACTCTCCTGAGTTTGCTCCATCTGAACATCATCTTTTCAGTTCATTACAACATATTGCCCATACCTCCTTACTCTCCTGAGTTTGCTTCATCTGAACATCATCTTTTCAGTTCCTTACAACATATTGCCCAATCCTCCTTACTCTCCTGAGTTTGGTCCATCTGAACATCATCTTTTCAGTTCATTACAACATATTGCCCAATCCTCCTTACTCTCCCGAGTTTGCGCCATCTAAACATCATCTTTTCAGTTCATTACAATATTTTGCCCAATCCTCCTTAATCTTACGAGTTTGCGCCATCTGAACATCATCTTTTCAGTTCATTACAACATATTGCCCAATCCTCCTTACTCTCATGAGTTTGCTCCATCTGAACATCATCTTTTCAGTTCATTACAATATTTTGCCCAATCCTCCTTACTCTCCTGACTTTGCTCCATCTGAAAATCATCTTTTCAGTTCATTACAACATTTTGCCCAATCCTCCTTACTCTTCTGAGTTTGCTCTATCTGAACATCATCTCTTCATTTCATTACAATATTTTGCCCAATCCTCCTTACTCTCCCGAGTTTGCTTCATCTGAACATCATCTTTTTAATTCATTACAACATTTTGCCCAATCCTCATTACTAGCCTGAGTTTGCTCCATCTGAACATCATCTTTTCAGTTCATTACAACATTTTGCCCAATCCTCCTTACTCTCCTGAGTTTGCTCCATCTGAATATCATCTTTTCATTTCATTACAATATTTTGCCCAATCTCCTTACTCTCCCGAGTTTGCGCCATCTAAACATCATCTTTTCAGTTCATTACAACATATTGCCCAATCCTCCTGAATCTCCTGACTTTGCTACATCTGAACATCATCTTTTCAGTTCATTACAACATATTGCCCAATCTCCTTACTCTCCCGAGTTTGCGCCATCTAAACATCATCTTTTCAGTTCATTACAATATTTTGCCCAATCCTCCTTAATCTTCCGAGTTTGCGCCATCTGAAAATCATCGTTTCAGTTCATTACAACATTTTGCCCAATCCACCTTACTATCCCGAGTTTGCTCCATCTGAACATCATCTTTTCAGTTCATTACAACATATTGCCCCATCCTCCTTACACTCCAGAGTTTTTTCATTTCATTACAACATTTTGCCCAATCCTCCTTACTCTCCCGAGTTTGTCCCATCTGAACATCATCTTTTCAGTTAATTACAACATTTTGCCCAATACTCCTTACTCTCCGGAATTTGCTCCATCTGAACGTCATCTTTTCAGTTCATTAAAACATTTTGCCCAATCCTCCTTACTCACCCTGAATTCGCTCCATCTGAACACCATCTCTTCAGTTCATGACAACATATTGCCCAATCCTCCTTACTCTCCTGAGTTTGCTCCATCTGAAGATCATCTTTTCAGTTCATTACAACATATTGCCCAATCCTCCTTACTCTCCTGAGTTTGCTCCATCTGAACATCATCTTTTCAGTTCATTACAACATATTGCCCATACCTCCTTACTCTCCTGAGTTTGCTTCATCTGAACATCATCTTTTCAGTTCCTTACAACATATTGCCCAATCCTCCTTACTCTCCTGAGTTTGGTCCATCTGAACATCATCTTTTCAGTTCATTACAACATATTGCCCAATCCTCCTTACTCTCCCGAGTTTGCGCCATCTAAACATCATCTTTTCAGTTCATTACAATATTTTGCCCAATCCTCCTTAATCTTACGAGTTTGCGCCATCTGAACATCATCTTTTCAGTTCATTACAACATATTGCCCAATCATCCTGAATCTCCTGACTTTGCTACATCTGAACATAATCTTTTCAGTTCATTACAACATATTGCCCAATCCTCCTTTCTCTCCTGAGTTTGCTCCATCTGAATATCATCTTTTCATTTCATTACAATATTTTGCCCAATCTCCTTACTCTCCCGAGTTTGCGCCATCTAAACATCATCTTTTCAGTTCATTACAATATTTTGCCCAATCCTCCTTAATCTTCCGAGTTTGCGCCATCTGAAAATCATCTTTTCAGTTCATTACAACATTTTGCCCAATCCACCTTACTATCCCGAGTTTGCTCCATCTGAACATCATCTTTTCAGTTCATTACAACATATTGCCCCATCCTCCTTACACTCCAGAGTTTTTTCATTTCATTACAACATTTTGCCCAATCCTCCTTACTCTCCCGAGTTTGTCCCATCTGAACATCATCTTTTCAGTTTATTACAACATTTTGCCCAATACTCCTTACTCTCCGGAATTTGCTCCATCTGAACGTCATCTTTTCAGTTCATTAAAACATTTTGCCCAATCCTCCTTACTAACCCTGAATTCGCTCCATCTGAACACCATCTCTTCAGTTCATGACAACATATTGCCCAATACTCCTTACTCTCCTGAGTTTGCTCCATCTGAAGATCATCTTTTCAGTTCATTACAACATATTGCCCAATCCTCCTTACTCTCCTGAGTTTGCTCCATCTGAAGATCATCTTTTCAGTTCATTACAACATATTGCCCATACCTCCTTACTCTCCTGAGTTTGCTTCATCTGAACATCATCTTTTCAGTTCCTTACAACATATTGCCCAATCCTCCTTACTCTCCTGAGTTTGGTCCATCTGAACATCATCTTTTCAGTTCATTACAACATATTGCCCTATCCTCCTTACTCTCCTGAGTTTGCTCCATCTGAACTTCATCTTTTCAGTTAATTACAACATTTTGCCCAATCCTCCTTACTCTCCGGAATTTGCTCCATCTGAACTTCATCTCTTCAGTTCATTACAACATTTTGCCCAATCCACCTTACTATCCCGAGTTTGCTCCATCTGAACATCATCTTTTCAGTTCATTACAATATATTGCCCCATCATCCTAACACTCCAGAGTTTGTCCCATCTGAACATCATCTTTTCAGTTCATTACAACATTTGCCCAATCCTCCTTACTCTCCCGAGTTTGCTCCATCTGAACACCATCTCTTCAGTTCATTACAACATTTTGCCCAATCCTCCTTACTCTCCTGAGTTTGCTCCATCTGAACATCATCTTTTCAGTTCATTACAACATATTGCCCAATCCTCCTTACTCTCCTGACTTTGCTCCATCTGAACATCATCTTTTCAGTTCATTACAACATATTGCCCAAATCCTCCTTACTGTCCTGAGTTTGCTTCATCTGAACATCATCTTTTCAGTTCATTACAACATATTGCCCAATCCTCCTTACTCTCCTGAGTTTGCTCCATCTGAACATCATCTTTTCAGTTCATTACAACATATTGACCAATCCTCCTTACTCTCCTGAGTTTGCTCCATCTGAACATCATCTTTTCAGTTCATTACAACATATTGCCCAATCCTCCTTACTCTCATGAGTTTGCTCCATCTGAATATCATCTTTTCAGTTCATTACAATATTTTGCCCAATCCTCCTTACTCTCCTGACTTTGCTCCATCTGAACATCATCTTTTCAGTTCATTGCAACATTTTGCCCAATCCTCCTTACTCTTCTGAGTTTGCTCTATCTGAACATCATCTTTTCAGTTCATTACAACATTTTGCCCAATCCTCCTTACTCTCCTGAGTTTGCTCCATCTGAATATCATCTTTTCATTTCATTACAATATTTTGCCCAATCTCCTTACTCTCCCGAGTTTGCGCCATCTAAACATCATCATTTCAGTTCATTACAATATTTTGCCCAATGCTCCTTAATCTTACGAGTTTGCGCCATCTGAACATCATCTTTTCAGTTCATTACAACATATTGCCCAATCCTCCTTAATCTCCTGAGTTTGCTACATCTGAACATCATCTTTTCAGTTAATTACAACATTTTGCCCAATCCTCCTTACTCTCCGGAATTTGCTCCATCTGAACTTCATCTCTTCAGTTCATTACAACATTTTGCCCAATCCACCTTACTATCCCGAGTTTGCTCCATCTGAACATCATCTTTTCAGTTCATTACAATATATTGCCCCATCATCCTAACACTCCAGAGTTTGTCCCATCTGAACATCATCTTTTCAGTTCATTACAACATTTGCCCAATCCTCCTTACTCTCCCGAGTTTGCTCCATCTGAACACCATCTCTTCAGTTCATTACAACATTTTGCCCAATCCTCCTTACTCTCCTGAGTTTGCTCCATCTGAACATCATCTTTTCAGTTCATTACAACATATTGCCCAATCCTCCTTACTCTCCTGACTTTGCTCCATCTGAACATCATCTTTTCAGTTCATTACAACATATTGCCCAAATCCTCCTTACTGTCCTGAGTTTGCTTCATCTGAACATCATCTTTTCAGTTCATTACAACATATTGCCCAATCCTCCTTACTCTCCTGAGTTTGCTCCATCTGAACATCATCTTTTCAGTTCATTACAACATATTGACCAATTCTCCTTACTCTCCTGAGTTTGCTCCATCTGAACATCATCTTTTCAGTTCATTACTACATATTGCCCAATCCTCCTTACTCTCATGAGTTTGCTCCATCTGAATATCATCTTTTCAGTTCATTACAATATTTTGCCCAATCCTCCTTACTCTCCTGACTTTGCTCCATCTGAACATCATCTTTTCAGTTCATTGCAACATTTTGCCCAATCCTCCTTACTCTTCTGAGTTTGCTCTATCTGAACATCATCTTTTCAGTTCATTACAACATTTTGCCCAATCCTCCTTACTCTCCTGAGTTTGCTCCATCTGAATATCATCTTTTCATTTCATTACAATATTTTGCCCAATCTCCTTACTCTCCCGAGTTTGCGCCATCTAAACATCATCATTTCAGTTCATTACAATATTTTGCCCAATGCTCCTTAATCTTACGAGTTTGCGCCATCTGAACAT
This sequence comes from Acanthosepion lycidas, assembly GCA_963932145.1. NCBI lineage: Eukaryota > Metazoa > Mollusca > Cephalopoda > Sepiida > Sepiidae > Acanthosepion > Acanthosepion lycidas. Next base: position 59,372,313 of record OZ010599.1, on the reverse strand, counting down.
CATCTTTTCAGTTCATTACAACATATTGCCCAATCCTCCTTAATCTCCTGAGTTTGCTACATCTGAACATCATCTTTTCAGTTCATTACAACATATTGCCCAATCCTCCTTACTCTCCTGAGTTTGCTCCATCTGAATATCATCTTTTCATTTCATTACAATATTTTGCCCAATCTCCTTGCTCTCCCGAGTTTGCGCCATCTAAACATCATCTTTTCAGTTCATTACAATATTTTGCCCAATCCTCCTTAATCTTCCGAGTTTGCGCCATCTGAAGAATGACTTGTGATGCATTTTATCGAAATGAATATTGATATCAAAACATAAAGGCGGCATCCATGTTAGCTTGAAAACGCTGAGTCACTGTGCAAAATTCTATTTCGCTATATATTCAGTTTGATTACAAAATAGTTTATGCCAATTATTGGCCAATAATTTTTCGGATCATCTGTTTCACTCGTTTTTGGCATGAGGTATGTAATACCTTCAGTGATCCAATCCGGAATTTCATTGGAATTATTTATAAGCATTGATAGAGTTTTCAAAACGGTTTTACGGATTCATGAGAAATGATAAAGCCAGAAATTGGGCACCTTGTCATTTCCTGGGGATTTTCATTTTTGGGATTTCGTTAGAGCTTGCCGCTGTGGTTATATTTTCCCACTCTTTCATAGGTGTATCCATCATTCGTTATTATCATTATTATTTATGCATTTGCCTGTTCATACCAGATGTCCAGCGGTTTATCGCTGGTGTTACGAGTGGCAACAAGTCACCTTCAGTCTCGAACACTGTTCTTAGTATTTTCGCAGACCCCCGGCTCCGTTGAGATTTGTATAGTCTCAGTCTTTTGTGGGATTTTCAATTCATCCAATCTTGATCCCTAATTTTCTGTGCACGATTCTAACTTTCAGATTCCATATCTTTTCTCAGCTCCCGGGCGTTATCCTGGTGTGTCTTATTTCTCACTCTCTTTCACGTTATTCCTGTGGTCCGGCACCATTAGCTACATGAAATTTTTTTCTACCAATTCACAACTTTTACAAGCATTTGTCATGATCCTTTCTCTGTTTGCTAGCTTCTGTTTTATCCCAGTTAACAGATTCACCGATTTGTTTTTTTGTTTTTTTACGGTTTATCAACCTTTTGCAGTTTATTTAAAGTCAGAAAATATTTTTGGATCGTAATAATTTTGGGGAGATAATAATGATTTACTGATACAAGTCCTACTAATTAACCCATAGCTGGGGGAAAGAAAAGGTGGATTCATGCCTTTTCCGATGGTATTAGAACTCATTTCTTTGATTTATAATTCCGAGTCATTACATTATCACCACTCGCACATCCAAGCATACAGCACCTGTTATTCCTAAGTGGTCACTGAGTCTAAGTACTGTCCACAATTGACGCTGCTTAACTCCAGTGACCGTTTAAGATCACAGGACAGATTGAAAGCAAGAGGAAAACAACGCACTTGTGCAAATGGCTGTCAGAAAAGGGATTAGGAGAGATAGCAAAAAGACAAATACTGATGGTAGCTACAAAGGACAGGAAATTGTGGAGAGCCACGATCGCCAGCGTCCTTAAGGTACACGGTGAAGAAGAAGAAGAAGAAGGGGGGAAAGGCGAAGAAGAAGAAGGAGGAAAAGAAGAAGAAGAAGCAGAAGAAGATGATGAAGAAGACAGCGTTTTCAAACAGCATAATATACCTCAATGCATGTGATCCCATTCTCTTTTTATTAACGATCTGTCTCGGAACATTTTTATAGGTCCTGACCTGGCATCTCGGCTTCAGTTACTTTCCCTTCGCCGTAATGTATCTTCCCTATGCCTTTTCTATAAATATTTTCATGGTAATTGTTTGGATGAGCTCTTCGCTATAGTATCTAGACTTTATGAATTTAAGCACAGTACTATAGGCTGGTCCGAAAGTCTTCTCACCAATACTAAAACGTAATGAGAACAATAAAAGAACAAGTGATACAACATACTTATACTGGATTCACTTTCATTGACGCTGTCACACTGTAGAAGCTCGGGTTTAAACTGTACAGCCATCTGAAATAGAAAATCATATTATGTAGGGGTGACAGACATTCAGACAGCAAAAATGTCTCATCAATTTGCCGTTGCGATCTATAGATGCAACCGTAAGTTCCATGCTAACAATTTCTTCTTTCGCGCTTCTCCCCTGAGTAACTCTCTTCCGGCTACATGCTTTCCGGGCAACTTTGATCTTCAGAAATTTGAATGCAATGTCAATCGTTATTTTGTGTCTTCTTGATTCCTCTTCTTTTATTGTCCCCCCTCCTTAATAATTTTTCTCTTTTTTCTTATTCTTTCACGCTCAGAACACCCTTGTGTCTAAGTGGTTTTACTGACTTGTATCGGTTGATATAATTTAAACAAAAACTATGCTAATGATACCACTGTTCATGCACTTGAAAGAAAAAAAAAACAGATGATCGGGAGGTCATAGCTAATCTCTTCTCTGATCTAACTCTGGCACAAGTGCAGGCAAACGGAGTCCGACGTCTCCTTAGGGGTCGGTGAGGAGTTCCAGGATTTATGTTGTGCTGTTCCGTGACAGCTTGCAGTCATTCCTACGCTTCATCTACCCCAAAACGACGGTTTATTCTAGAAGGATACGCCATATTGGCAACTTCCGACGTATGGCATGGCACTGCAGTCACCTGACATCAGTTATTTATGAAACGTAGTGAAGGTAAGATCCTATACCAGAAAAAAGAGGAGGCCAGTGACACAGCTATTTGCACCTGTCTTTATTGCAAGTTTCATAAAGTCAAATTGGCTGATGATCACGAGAATGACCCTCGGTCTGTTGTTAACTGAAGCAAGAAATGGCTTGTTAAGTTTAGCACCTTCAAAACTAAACTGCTCTCTTTTAATAGAAAAAAACTTTTTTTTGACTTCAGTCTGCATGGCTGATGCTCACTTCAAGTAGAGTAACTTATTGCGCCTTCTTGGTCTAACGTTTTTGAGTATTAATTAAAACGATAACCGTATCTTCCGGTTGACAAGACGCACCTTTATTTTTCTAAAAAATACCCTGAAAAATACGTGTGCGTCTTCCAAGAGGAATGTAAGGCAACGCCCGGGCTGAAGCAAGCTTGGACGGTCACCTAATTGGCTTGACTGATAGGGACGTCGATTTGTATGTTGAGTCATTACACTATAATGTTAGCTATCTATCTAATCCAGACTTTTATATGATGTAACCTTAGTACTTAGCTGTTACAAGTATTTCCAAGACTATAAACCTTCCACAAGCTTAAACATGCCCTGTTTACTAGCAACGGCGGGAGCCTTTCTGCTCCTGACTAGTATGCCATTGCCATACAAACAAAATCGGACAAAATAAACAAATACGTGGCGCCAGTATGTGAGGGGCGCATGGTGAATGTGTTTTTTTTTCTTAGAAATTTCTTTCCAATATTAGGGTGCGTCTTCCATGCCGCAGCGTCTTGTACCCGGAAAATATGGTATATTGAACCAATTGCTAAGTCTGAAAGTTTGTTCACTGTGTCATGCTAAACAATTTTGATCGCTCGAATCTGTCTTGCTCACTTAGAACCTACTAACCTTCAACCGTGCCTTGAATGTTTTTGCCACATCTGGTCTGGTGCATCTGTTATATATCTAGAGATCCTTGGCAAAATTCAAAGAAGAATATGCAATTTTTCCGGTACCGACCTAGCATCTCCGCTACAATCATTTTCTCATGGCTTTAACTAGGACTAGCAATAACCGAGCAGTACTATATAAGAACAGTGGTTAATTATTAGATAAAGGCCTAATTTGGAAAATCTGAAGAAGACCTGTGGACGCAAGAGTCGAAACGTCGTGGAAATAGCAAAAATGAACACAACTGACCGAGAATAAATTAATAATACAGTATAAACCGGATATAAGAGAGTTGTCGGGACCGGAGAAGAAGTCTCTTATATCCGGGTTTCTCTTATATCCGGGTTTGGTCTATTTTGTTTAGGTAATTATGGCTCTAATTTGGGACCAGATACAATCTCTCTTATATCCGGGTTTCTCTTATATCCAGGCTACACTGTATCGATAAATGAATGGACTTCCTTCGCATGGGCAGCACACGATAGATGAGATTATGTTAAAAGTTTTCCCCAAAATTTTAATAGACAAATTATTAGCTTTCAATTTCATCTGTGAAATAACCATCTTTTGTGATTATCTCTTGAAAAAAAAAAGCTTTCGTTCTTACTTGTATCTGCCATATCATTTCTCTGAGAAAAGAACAAAGATTCAAATTTATGAGTTTTTTTTTTTTTTTTGTCTAAAGTGTCGAAGAGGGATTTGGCGTGTTTGAGGTAATAATTAGTTGTTATAACAACAACCATTATTATCTTTTCTTTCCCCAAAAAGAAATAACCCGTATGAAGTGGTATGTCTTTCTGAAGTGTTTCGTGATCACCTCCCTTGATCGTAATCACTGTTAGAAGACAAATCTAGCAGTGGCCTCACGTGATAATAAGCCTGGCTTTCAGCCATCAACACTCCATAGAAAGACACTTAGGGAACGTTGCTTGTATTGTTAAAGGCTCGTTGGTGATGACCTTTTCGGCAGGTTTCCCAAGGGAAGTGAGGGAGAAATAAAAGAAAGAAGCGAAGGAAATAATGATTGCGGTTTCCCTCCAACAAGACAAGGGGCTGTCGTGGGGGGTCTCGTTTGGAGAGTCTGTTGGCTTGACCTTTCGCTCCACTTCAAGGAAAAAAAAAAAAAAAAAAAAAACTCCGAGATGGCTGTCATGGCTCTTGCACGGCGACCTTTCTCCCGCGCCCGAACAACTCAGAAAATACGCTATCGACAACACGCGCACGTGTAAACCGCCCATTCAACTGTTACCGCCTTTGCCGTCTGCGGACTATTTTCTTTTTTTTTCTTCTTTCTTTCTTTCTTCGCCTCATGACTTATGCCAGTGTTCGATGAAATCGCTGTTTCGAACAGAAGAAAAAGAACACATTTTTATCTCATTTACTTACTCTACTGTTTCATGAAATGTTTCTCGGAAGTAGCCAGAACATTTTTGAAATCGTAAGAAGTTTCAATATATATATATATATATATATATATATATATATATAATGTTATCCACAGACAGACTGTTTCGCTGTATCACAGCTCATCAGTGCGGCTAGACATCCGGTTGCCTCTAGCTAGAATCGAAACCCGACTGAATTGGTATCAGACGGATATTCTGCCACTAAGCTGTCGGCGCACGGTCGGGATGAAGGAGGATTTTTAGCGCATTTATTTTTGGAAACACGCCCAGTGACCGACAGTGACTCAATTCGGCTTGATAGATATATATATATACAGACCAATCTCGGTTCTCGAACGTCTCACATGTCGAACAAATTGGTTTTCGAACAGAAAATTCGAGATGAAAATGCCACGGTTATCGAACAAAATTTCGGTTCTCAAACAACATACATTGCCGAACCGAGTTAAACCGAACGGAATCATTTCTGAGTCGACCGCCGTGTTGTATATATTGGTGTGTTGTACCGTGCTTTTCTTTTCCAATTTTATTGTACTCTGACTTTTTTCCTATACATTGATTCCTATTGGAAACTAAATTATGGTTTACGACCATTTCAGGTTACGAATGATGGCTTTCAGGAACGAATTAAATTCGTGAACCGAGGTTCCACTATATATATATATATATATATATATATATATATATATATATATATATATATATATATATATTGAACAATAAAAAAAATTAAAATCTTTAGACACACTGGGTTGTAGATTAATATTTTTTCGTTTTTTTTATTATTATTTCATTTAGATTCCTCGACTAGTTTCGGCCGAAATGGCCATCATCGGGAGGAGAAATATTTCTGCTTGCTGCTAACACTAAACTACAGAAATGAATGTCTTGATGGAGAAAATGAACTTTTGTCTGTAGTTTTCATTTGCTTTTTTTTATTTTTTTATCTTTTTAACATGAATCTTTTAACAATCCTTGTGTTGGTCAAACAGTCTCTTTTAAGTTGTTATTTGAGATAAGAGCTGGATAGATACATGCTGCTCTGAATTCCCTGGTCGGGAGTAACTCCAAAATTGTCCAAATCGTGTAACATCAAAATTGTCTAATTGTTAGATTAAGTTTTGAACTGTTCTATCTTAGAAATGATTAAAAATATCTTACTGGAATTCTCCGAGGTTTTTATAACACTATTGGGTTCTGAACAATAAGAATAATTACTCTCCAAGCTTAACCGAACTATCGTGATGAAATAAATCATAAATAAGGATCAGAAGGTCATGGTGGATTAAAATTAGGTTCAAATATGTTATATTTATAATATATATTATTCCAGGGTCAGTTTTCAACTTATTTAAAATGATATTCGCCCTCTCTAACCTTTTAGCTTTCTGTCCTGGAGGAATAGTGCCGCACGGGTTTCCCGTACGATTTCATTTTCAAGATTTTTTTTCACTGCTCTTTAAAGTAACGCTTGCAACCAAAGCGTCCTCTAATGTAACGCTTCGTATTCCTTTGGATCTTATCGGTACAGCCGAAAGGAAGGCCATGTAGTTTGGGCAGCGCACGACCTTTCTATAGCATTGTCCAGGAATGCGCCCTGGAAAGGTCATTCCAGTTTCACCACTAAAGTACCGAACCAAACAACGCGCTACCTTTATCTAGCGAGATAAATGGATGCCTGCTATTGTGATTTTTCTATAAAAAAAATGTATTGTTGGCCATTTTGCTATAAGAATGTATTGTTGATCCTTTTATTATAAAAATGTACTGTTGATTTTTATTTGAGGGTTCACTATTTGCCCAGAGCTTGGACCCTAACAAATGCTACCACCCAATGTCTGAGTTGACCTGGGAACAACAGCAGTTAAAAGGTTGGCTCCACGCTCCTCAAAATCTCCCATCTCCTGACCAGAAGCCTGCCGGTTGTAGTTCATCGTCACACCCAGGACGGCGTATATATGAGTTCCAATTAAGATATGGGGGCGAATAAAGTGGTCACATGATCATATATATATATATATATATATATATATATATATATATATATATATATATACGGTTGGCTCGTTTCTGTCTTTCTTTGCTATTAGTTTAAATGTCACAACCATTTGATATTTTGTTGTTTAAACGTGGAAGAAAGGAATATGAAAGAATGTACTTCTGCCGCAACCTTCAGTGAGCAGTAGAAATTTCTTCTTCCTGATTAAACAATGTAAAAAATGTGTTAAGGCGCTCCCGCCCACTCTCGTCACAGCATATCAATTTTACCGCGAGCTCTCAACTACACAGACATGAGTAAACATAGTAGAAGATGGACGAAGGAAAGAAAGACAAAAATAAAGAAAACAAAAACATTAAAGTAAGCAAGAAAGAAAGAAAATTTTGTGACCTTTTTCTTTTGTCACCAAAGCAGGCTACGCATCAACACAAACTCTCAGCTGTTTTATGCTAATGTCAAATTGTGATGTAGACGGTATAACTTTTGCTATTTGCTACCAAGGGAGCGAAGACTCTCTTTGATGACTTCGGACGGTTGATGGCCTCCTTGGAGAGTCATTAGTCACAGATAAAAGAGTCAGAAATGTTTTGCGCTTCAACCTTAACTCGGAAAATAATTTTCTCTTCGAGACGCTAGGCAAAATGGTGTCGTAGCATCTATTTTTTCCTGCTCCTTCTCCTCTTCCTCTTCTTCTATCTTGCCTGCCATAAAATTAATTACAATTTTCCAAAAGTACATTAAACTAGCTTGATAATAAACCTGATGGAAATTAGATGAACAGAAGGGAAAACAAAATGAATTTGCTTTTCGTTTTTGTTTTCTTTTGTTTTTGTTTCGTTTTGTTTTGTTTTAAATTCATCTTAAATTTGTATCGTAGCTAATTTTGACACGAAAATACACTGGGACATTCCTTCAGATGGCGGGGAGGAAGCAATTAACTTGCGAATGAAAACGAAAGGGGCAGTAGGATCTTTTTCTGTTGAGCAGTCAGTCACCTGACTCCAGAATGAATATGAAAGAACACGAGGAACTTCTGCTATGTGATCACTTGACATAAGTATAAACATGAAAGGATACTGCGCTTTACATCAACTGTGCAATCACCGGACTTAACAGGAATACGAAAGGACAGTAAGAACATCTGCTGGTAGTAGTAATAGTAATATTAGTGGTAATACAGACCATTACAAGAATATCTTTCTTATCATAATGTTATTATTAGCTGCTTCCTTACACTATATTCGATAAACATCTTCAATATAAATATGGTTTGGTTTGATTTGGTTTAAGGCATATCAACACTTCAATAGGTTATTTAATGCGAACAAAATTTTTAGGGTAGTTTCGTATGAATAGAATACGTATTCTTTGTAAGAAATTAGTTTCTAGATCAGGGTTTGGGTTTATTTTGCCATACGGCATATCAACACCTCAGTGGGTCATTTAATGTAAACAAAATTTTTAGGATAGGTTCGTATGAATAGAATATGCATTCTTTGTAAGAAATTAGTTTCTAGATCAGGGTTTGGGTTTATTTTGTTTTACAACATATCAACGTCACTGGGTTATTTAATGCCAACAAGATTTTTATTGCTGGTAATATTTTTTGAGCAAAACTGTATTGTTGGTAATAATTTGTTTTCCAAAAATTTATTGCTGGTATTAAAATCTATTTTTACACTTTCATAATGTTTTGACCAGAGTTTGGGGTTGGGATCGGCGTGCCGGTTTCAAATGATATCCATGCAGTATGTTCGTTTTCATTCACCCTTGGGAAAGGGATGGATCCATCACTTCCTGCCCAACAAGGTGTTAATAGCAGAGCAGACTGAAATCTCTATCTTTAGGGGCTTGGGGCCATATCTTATAAAAAACACCGCTTCTCGCCCGATTACCGAAGTTAAGAAACGTCGATCGTGTTCAGTACCTAGATGGGTGGCCGCTTGGGAATACCGGGTGTTATAAGCTTGAATGTTTAATGGATAGCGGCACGGAATTGAAATATCGGAGAGCCGAGTTCCAATTTCAATCGGATTCATTGTATTCACTTGTGAGCAAATACCCCTTGGAGGATCCATCTCTTCTACTCCCAGCTATGGGTTAAATAATAGTACTTGTGTCAGTAAAACTATTATTACCTCAAAAATAAATGTTAAACTCCCCAGATATTATTGGCTTTAAATTCTCTCCAAAAGGTTGATAAGCCGTAAAAAATAAACAATCCAATCAATCTAGCTTTGGTAGGTAACCACTTTTGGAGCAAATGTCTAAACTGAAAACCGATTGGAAGGGAAATTAACAACACCCCCTGTAATGGTAATGATAATGGTAATATTAGCCGTTTCCTTATAAGGAAACATTTGACATTCATTGGTCGTGCAGACAGTACTACGGTTGATTGAAATTTATAAAATCTTTCTCTAAAAACAATTTTTCAGGAAAATAGGTTTCTCAAGTCCAGTAGCTGTTATCGCTCTTTATCATTATTGGTGGGGGATACCTTCCTCCTCTTTTGTTTGAAGTAGTATGGAATGTCAACATCTTATGCCATAATTTTCACTTTGAGTTACCTGTGCCATCCATTTTAGTTGTTGCTGCTGTTGAGAGTCCTGAAATGATAGGGTTTATATTTATTTGATACAGTTCTTTGTTTGTGATCTGTAGCACCAGTTGACAATGTCCAAAGAGGTATTGCTTTCCCCATGATCTACAGGCTTCACTCGCTCAAATCCACTTTTAAAGATTGGTTTTAGAAAGCGATCGTAGACGGCTGATGGGTTATATATTGCTGAACAGATTTGGCTCTATTTATGAAATCCACGTGAAAGTCTTAATCTGACGAGGTTATTTAAGGAGATGACCCGAATATTCATGTTTTGGTTTTGTAGCAATTGGCGGTATTTGGCGAAACTACCTCCGGCGCAGACTTTTCTATGTTCAATTGTCTTTTTTTCTATGCTAAATTTATTATAACTGATCTAACTTCAGCATGAATGCGAAAGGGTACTAGTGCCATCTTCTACCTGACTTCAATATGAAATACAAAAGGACACTAAAAATCATTGCCGATGAATCTTCTGGACTGAGAATGCATACGAAAGAATTTCGGCAGCTTTTTTATGTTGGGTCAGTCACTAGGATTGCTTGCTGGTCAGTCACGTGGCTTGGGTCTGAAAACAAAATGATACTTGGACAACCAGAGTTACTCTAGATAAGTCGAGACTGAAGTTAGAAGAGAATTTCCGAACAAAGCACTTTGCTATATCTACAATAGATATCAGTACTTGAAATTGATAGATAAATTCAGTGATAGACATTAACAAATCGACGGTTGAGCTGCAGAAACGGAGACTATATTGTTTATCCGAAGGACGCTTGACCAATTCGGCATTGATTAGAGCCTCTTTGCCAAAAAGAGGTAAGAGACTAATAGGCCGATAATTCGACGGTGGTTTAATGGATAGCGGCTCGGATTAAGGAATTGAAGAGCCGAGTTCGAATTCCAGTCGAATTCATTACATTCACTTACGTGTAATACCCTTGGGAAAAATATGAATCCACCTCTTCTTCCTCCCACGGCTATGAGTAAATAGCAAGAGAGACCGGGTTCTATAGCTTTGAACTGCAACGTACTGCTGGAAAAAATCTGCCTCGTCAGTCATGTATCGAAAGATACATGATCGCCTAAGCGTGTATCACGCATGGCACATAACTCACTGAAATTCACTTACGTGCTAATACCCTTGGGAAAAGGTATGAATTCTTTTCTCAAAGATATGGGTAAATAGCAGGACGGACCGGGTTCTATAGACTTGGATGGCAAATGGTCTACCGCAGAAAGAAATGTCAACCTACTGTGGGAAAAAATCTGCCTCGTCAGTCATGTATCGAAAGATACACGACTGCCTAAGCATGTATCACACATGGCACATAACTGACTGAGATGTTCCCCTATAATTCTCAGACGGAAATTACGGAAGCGGTTCAGGAAGCACATTTATTTAGGAGCGTTGTAGGTATGCCGTCGAATCAGTGAGCCTGATGGAGATCAAGATTAAAAATAAGAGAAACCAGGGACTGATTTATGTGCATATTACCCCACAGCGACTGAATTCAAGGGGTGGGGGAAATAAGGTAGTGATACTCCATATGAGTCGGTAGGGAAGTTGGAAAAGATTTTTCCGGGCAAAGCACGTAGATGACAACACTTCAAATGAACTGAAAAGAAGAGAGACTAAAGATTTGCATTTCTTCAACGCTCTCTTGCAGAGTCGCCAGTAACTTGTGGAAGGCTATACGGTGTCTTATGCTATAAGCAAACGGTAACTTTTCTTCTTTGAGGACACGCTTGCACTCATTACGGACAAGGACAAAGAGACGTCTGTTACAATCGACATGTCGCTCTGATATAGCCGGAAGAAGTGAATGCTGTGAACTATAGCTGGTGAACAGACAGGAGAGAAAAGTCCCTTGAACGTAAGAGATGTTTTTTTTTGTTTTTGTTTTTTTTTTCCTTTTGGTCTGTCTCGAGTATAAACACAAATGAACACTGGGAATTTATTAGCTTGTTCAGAAAATAATGTCCAATTTTTGAATAATTAAGAAACGTGTTCTCAAATACGTGACGCGCCCTTTGTACATTCGGGAAAATAGTATTAGGTTGCTGGGAATATAATGTCTAGTTTTAGAAAAAAAAAACGACTTCTAATTATGTTTTAATTTCATATCAATCTCTTTCAGAAACGTGTTCTCAAATACGTGACGCATCCTTTGTGTATACACTGGAAAATAGTATGAGGCTGTAGGGAAAATACCTTTTAATTGTGTTCTAATATATTATTATAATAGCTGCATAAAAATATATTACCTATTTCTAATGATTAAAGCGCCCTCTTTGTTAATTTCATATCAATCTCTTTCAGAAACGTGTTCTCAAATACGTGACGCATCCTTTGTGTATACACTGGAAAATAGTATGAGGCTGTAGGGAAAATACCTTTTAATTGTGTTCTAATATATTATTATAATAGCTGCATAAAAATATATTACCTATTTCTAATGATTAAAGCGCCCTCTTTGTTAATTTCATATCAATCTCTTTCAGAAACGTGTTCTCAAATACGTGATGCACACTTTGTGTATACACTGGAAAATAGTATGAGGCTGTAGGGAAAATACCTTTTAATTGTGTTCTAATATATTATTATAATAGCTGCATAAAAATATATTACCTATTCCTAATGATTAAAGCGCCCTCTTTGCTAATTTCATATCAATCTCTTTCAGAAACTTGTTCTCAAATACGTGATGCACACTTTGTGTATACACTGGAAAATAGTATGAGGCTGTAGGGAAAATACCTTTTAATTGTGTTCTAATATATTATTATAATAGCTGCATAAAAATATATTACCTATTCCTAATGATTAAAGCGCCCTCTTTGCTAATTTCATATCAATCTCTTTCAGAAACGTGTTCTCAAATACGTGACGCATCCTTTGTGTATACACTGGAAAATAGTATGAGGCTGTAGGGAAAATACCTTTTAATTGTGTTCTAATATATTATTATAATAGCTGCATAAAAATATATTACCTATTTCTAATGATTAAAGCGCCCTCTTTGTTAATTTTATATCAATCTCTATCAATCTCTTATATCAATCTTTTTGAACATGAAAAATGCTTCTCAAACATTAATAGACCTTGGGGTGAACGATCAACGCTAGTTTTAGAAGTTCTGCAGTAGCGATAACGTGTCTTGAAGATCGAGGTAGTAAAGGACGTCGATCTGAAAATTGACAATCAACTTCTGAAATTACTGGTCGTCAATGTGTCAGAGAAATATTTCAGATAATGGGTGCCAGCATTTCAACAAGTGATGTCCCGAAATTGTTTTATTATAACAAAAAGAATAACAATATTAATAGAGGCTATAGAACCCGGTCTATCCGACTATTTACCCATAGCTGTGGAGAGAAGAAGAGGATTCATACCTTCCCCAAGGGTACTAGCACGTAAGTGAATGTGATGGATTCGACTGGAATTCGAACTCGGCTCTCTGATTTCTCAATCCGAACCGCTATCCATTACGTCACTGTGCCTCCAAAATGATTAAAACAAATTCAACCAAAATTTGAACCCAGCGTGCTGACTCCTCTTTCCAGACCGATAAACATTACTTTCATATCCTAACTGACGGCCACATCACCGAAGTTAAGCAACGTCGAACTTGGTGAGTACCTAGATGAGTGATTGCTTGGTAATACCAGGTGCTTGTAAGCTTGGATGTGCGGGTGGTGTAATGGATAATGGCTCGGATTAAAATTTGGTCATAATGCATCTCAAACTGCTGATAGATTAACAGAGAATAGGGTCAAAGGTCTACTTGTCTTCGGAGAGTACGGTGTTGATTTCTGAAATTCTTCAGTGGGGAGACGAGTCTTCAAGATCAGCAATTGACAATGAACATATAAAAACACTAGCCGAACAGAATCCATGTCAAAATGTCAGGAATATGTCTCAGATAATGGGTGTCAGCATTTCAACAATATCGGGCCATCTCAAGAAACTCGGGCTTACAACCATATCACGTTGTAACAACAGTTCTCGTACGATCATCAAAGTTAAACAACGTCAAGCCTGGTCAGTATTTCCTCCAAAAAAAAATTGTTTCAAGAGTGAGATTTTATAAATTTCAACTGACAATAGCACTGGCTGCTCAGTCAATAAATACCGAATGTTTCCTTATAAGAAAACAGCTAATATTACCATTAAGCATGAGAACAAAGATATTCCGTTAATGGTCTATTCCAACGCTACCGGGTTCCAGAAAAGAAGAAATGAAAGCAAGAGAAAAAACAAAACAAAACAAAAACAAATTACTTCTCTGTTAATATTATAAAAAAAACAACAACCCAGCCTGAAGAGGCCACAGGAAACAGGTGGTATAAATATAGGACAAAACTACAATATTTCCTGCAATAAGCCAAAGATCCGCTTATCAGGCGGAATAAATACTGAAGAGGCGGTTCTCTGACTTCAAACATTGAAAAATATGCTGTGGGATAGGTAAAGTATAATTGCAGCAAGAATTCGCCCCTGTAAAATAGCCAAGAAAAAAACCCCGAAATTGTAGCATCCCTTAAATTACAGAGATAAAAACTACAGCAAAAAAAAAAAAATATATATATATATATATTAGACAAATCCTAGCGATATACGATGACGCTCATTAAATGAACCGGGTGGAATAACGCCTGTAGCGTTGCCCCTTAAACAAGTACCTGGTTAGGTTTTAAATGCCGTTTCATGGGAAATTGCAGTGGCTTGATAAATGAAAAATAAATGACCTGATCGCAAGGTGAGACCTTAGGCAAAAAATCTTGGACGACAGGGGAAAAAAAACAAAAAAACAAAAACAAAAAACGTTGAAGAACCCCCTCTGGTTTATACAAGGGCTTCAACAACGAGACGCAACGGCTTCTAGATCTGTCAAATGGTTTAAACCGAGGATGTTAAACGGGTTCGCCTCCTGGTAGCGCTCGCCGAAGTAAATTGATTAGTAAGAAAAACGGTTACTCTTTTATGGGGCTTGACATCCCCTTGGTTAGAAAAATGTTGTCAATCACGGCCCCAGCCCACACTCGTCCCAGACTATAAATATTACTTTGATTTTTAACGTTCTATTAAAAGGATTTTCTTCCTCAATCAGCTAGTTTAATGAGCATTATCAGAGATTTACAGAGATCTACAGAGAAAAAAAGATAAACATGATGCAATAAAAAGTATGATAAAATATCTTTACCATCACTCAGGAAAAAATAAGACGTCAAGAAAGTGTTATTTGAAACTGAGGAGTAGAAGGTTTCAGCTTCTCATTGGATTTATCGAACTATAGCGAGACGATCCCAATAGAAATCTTAGACCTATCAGGAATTATTGTCGGTGGACGCAATCTTAACAACACAAGATAAAATGTCTCTATATTGATAGTGGACTCAGAAGAAAAAACTGAAAGTACATTTCGTCAGTGTAAACAAGGAAGGCAGGAAGAAAGAACTAACTGTTAGTTGTAAGAAAACGGAATATCCGATTGTAAGCCCAAAGTGCGACCTGTATATTCGAGGTGTCAAAATTCAACTACCAATAAACGACAGAAAATGTCACATAAAAATCCGAAAAATATCGAAAAATGTTTTCTACAAACTAATCAAAGTATTAGGAGATGAACTTGCGCAAATACCATTGGGAAAGGTAGGAGTTCACCTCTTCTCCCTCGGTTATGGGTTTATCAGTAAAACTTCTATTATTAAATCATTATTATCTCCCCCCCCCAAAAAAAAAGAAAATTCTTACAATGTAAAAATATTTTCTGGCTTTAAATAATCTGCAAAGGATTGATAAGCCTTAAAAAACGATTCACTTAATCAGTCCAGTAAACAGTGGAAAACGTCATCCCAGATAAAGAAGAGACTTGGCGCAAAAGAGACACGGTTCCTTTCAACATATGACAAAAATACCATAGACAGAGCATGGGAATAACAAGGACAACAAAGAAAATAAGAAGCTACTAAATGACAGAAGCTGTGGAGAGCCATGGTCACCCACGTTCTGAAGAGATATGAAATATAAAAGAAGTGAACGAATTGCAGAACAAGAAATAAGCAGGATAATAAAGTGTCCCTTAGTTACTTAGAGGTACGGAAGCTGTGGAGAGTCATGATCGCTCACGTCCCGAAGAGACGGAATAAAAAAAGAAGTGAATGGATAGAAAAACAAGTACTAAGAGTGATGGTCACGTGTCATAGATAACTTAGAGCAATGAAAGGACAGAAGCTGTGGAGAGCCATGATCAGCCACGTTCTGAAGAGACGGAATAAAAAATGGATGGCAGAAAAAGAATTAAGAGTGATGGTAATATGTCGTAGGTTACTTAGAGCAACGAAAGGAGAGAAGCTGTGGAGAGCCATGATCAGCCATGTCCTGAAGAGACATGAAATATGAATTGAGAGAAAAACAAGAACTAAGAGTGATGGTCAAGTGTCATAGATAACTTAGAGCAACGAAAGGACAGAAGCTGTGGAGGTCCATGATCACACACGTTCTGAAGAGAAATTGACAGGAAAAAAGAACAAAAAGTGAATGGATTGAAGAGCAAATACCAAATAAGGTGGCAACGATTACTGAGAACAAAGGACAGGAAGTTGTGGAGAACAATGACTGTCCACGTCCTGCAGGGGCATGGTATATAAAAGAAGAGGAATTGATCCCAAGTAAACAACGTCGAGGAGTGCAACAGTGTATGCAGAAGACAAAGTAGCCATTGAGAAAAATTGATGTTTGTGATGGAAGTTGAAGCGGGAAAAAAGCTGAATGGGAAATGAACCCCTTTTATCAAATAGCACACTCTGAAATGAAGACAAACAAAAATATAGAACAATGGCGTGTATGTGAGTAGAACAGGATGTATTTTAGAGAATGAAACAAACTGCTCAGGGATTTTAGATTCAAATGGATCGCCAGTCCAGGTCAAAAGACCGGATCTGTTAGTTGTAAACACTCAATAAAAGGTCACAAGCGACACACGCTTGGGCGATCAATGTCTCTTTTGATATCATGCCTGACTAGGCAGTAGATGTTCCTGCAGTAGGCTGGTATTTCTCTCTGCGGTAAACTGGTTGCCAATCAAGGCTATACGTCCTATTGGATCACGGTGATATCACGTTGAAAAACTGGTTCTCGTACGATTACCGAAATGAAGCAACGTCGAGCCTGGATGGGCGATCGTATTGGGAATACCAGTTGCTGTGAGCTAGGATGTGCGGGTGGTGTAATAGATAACGGTTCGGAGTTTCGAAATCGGAGAACCGAGTTCTAATTCCAGTCGTGTTCGTTATGTTCACCAACGCGCACCTACGCGCAAACACCCCTGGGAAAGGCATAGTTCCACCTCTTCTCCCCATCTATAGGTTAATTAGTAGGACTTGTATCAGTATTATTGTATCATTATTATCTCCAAGACATTCTTATGATCTAAAAAAAATTCTGGCTTTAAATAACCGACAAAAGGGTGATAATCCGTAAAAAATCAATCAATCATGTCTTACTACCAACCTAAAGTCGGTAGTAGAACATAAAAAAAATAAAAAATAAAAACTTAAGGTCACACACAATTTACATAGATATAATAATAATAATAATAATAATAATAATAATAATAATAATAATAATAATAATAACTGAAAAGTCACCCTTAGTAAAAATAGTAATAATTATAATCATGGAGACAGACAGATAGATAGAGAGAGAGAGAGAGAGAGAAGTGGGGGAGAAAGTGAGAGAATGAACACGTGAAAAGTATTGTTATGATAGATAGATAGAGAAAGAGAGAGAGAGAGAGAGAGAAAGAAAGAAAGATGTGAATAGGCTGATATTTGATTATAGATAGGTATAATATAAATACACCGATATTAACACATTGTGATAGATAGATAGATAGATAGATAGATAGATAGATAGATAGATAGATAGATAGATAGATAGATAGATGTGTATAGATTGTATAGAAAGATTGAAAACTCAGCAAATATGTTGATATTTCAACCGGCTTTTATTGACGAGCCATAGAAAATGTGTTTCATTTCACATTCATTGCAAACGTTGGCTCCTTCTTCCATTCATCAAACCGAACACATATTTGGAAACAAACATTTTTTTT
Organism: Acanthosepion lycidas; assembly: GCA_963932145.1. NCBI lineage: Eukaryota > Metazoa > Mollusca > Cephalopoda > Sepiida > Sepiidae > Acanthosepion > Acanthosepion lycidas. Next base: position 59,354,544 of record OZ010599.1, on the reverse strand, counting down.
TAAACTTCTCATTAAAACATGTCCGTTTGTCGTAAGTTTTATGAAAAGATATTTATACAAATATGTATTTTGCTTCTATTACCGAAAATAAACAATAGATTGTAACTTTTTGGGGGGAATTTAAGCTTGGCTTTGAGAGTTTTTCTTGTTTTTTCCTTAACTTGTCTTTTTTAGCGGGAGTTGTTGCAAAATTCTGACATTGTAGTAATTATGGCAAATTCTTTGTTAGCAAGTTTTTTGTTTTCGTTTTTTTTTTTTTTTTTTTTTATAGTTTATCAATCTTTTGTTGGTTATTTAAAGACGAAAGATATTCTGAAGTGTACTGACGCTTACAGTACCCTGGGATCGACGCTGCTTAAAGTTGGTGATCAATCAATTGACTGATTTTTTTTATGGTTTATCAACCTTTTGCAGGTTATTTAAAGCCACGAAAAAAATTTAGATTATAAGAAATGTCAGGACGAAAGACCGACTCTCGTACGATAGTCAAAGTTCAGCAAAGTCGGGCGTGGTCAGTAACTAGACTGGTGACCGCTTGGGAATACAAGGTGCTGTAAGCTTGGATGTGCGGGTGGTGTAATGGATAACGTCTCAGAATTGGAAATCCAATTGGAGTTCCAATTCGAGTCGGATTCGTTATATTCACTTACGCGCATATAACCATTGGGAAAGATATAAAATTCACCTCTTCCCCACCCAGCTATGGGTTAATTAGTAGTACTTGTATAAGTAAATCATTATTATCTCCAAAAATGTCTTAAAATCTAAAAATATTTTATAACTTTAAATAACTATATCAATAAGGTTGATAAACCATAAAAACAAATTAATCATAATCCTCTGCTCCTATCTTCGTTTGACTCCGTTACACACACATGTCACTAACTTATCTGTAGTTAAAAGGTCACGATGTCTCGCCTGTACAGTCGGAGTCGCCATTTGCAATTTAGCTAAAACGCATGCGTAGTTCTAAAGCTTTTAAAAACTATCTCTAATTTGCATGCGTGGTCAAATACTTGAATAACAGTTGTTGGAAAAGTTCTATATTTTAAGGAAAAAAGTTTATTCTAATCAATTTTTATGCAAGTTGTACCTGGAAAAATATTTTTAAATGAATAAAATTCATCTAAAGCATTCATTAAAGCCACTGAGACACAGTGAAATACTGGGTTATTTTCAGACTATAAAAGGTTAGGAATTGATCTTTTTGTCCGAATGGCCGAATGGCCGAATAAGTCTGCTTTTCTTCTTCTTTCATATGCCGTATCACTTCAGGGTGTAGGCGATCATGGCTCTCCACTTCCTCCTATTCCTTGTATTTCTCAATAAGTTTTCTCTTTTTGTTACTTCTCCCAGACCGTTCTGCCATCCACTTGCTTAATCCCACTAAGTATGTCCCTCTTTGCTTTCCCTTGTCTTTCTTTTCCTCTCTGCGCCCTGTGTGTATCAGATTCTCCAAGCCTTCCTTTCTCATTACGTGTCCCAGGAATTCCAGCTGCTTCTTCCTGATGTTAAGTATAAGCTTCCTCCTTGTTTGCACCCTCTCTAAAACCTCATTTTTGGACAGCGAACAATAAAAGGACAGGAATTAAGAAGACAGGGGATAACGATTGACAATGCATTTAAATTTTTGAAGATCAAAGTTGGCTGGAAAGCAAGAAGCCGAAAGAGATTTCCTACACGCCAAAAATGCGAGAGAAGAAACTGCTTGCATCGAACTTATGGTTACATAAATGTAAAATCATGAGACCTTGTTGCTAATGTAGTGCTGTGCTTAAATTAGTAAAGTCTAGGTAGCAAAAAAGAAAGCGCATCAGAAAAATTAACATGAAAATATTTATAGAAAAGACACAGGGAAGCTACGTAACAACAGGATGGGGGAGTGACTGAAGCCGAGAAGCCAGGTCAGGACCAGTAATATTGCAGATTCTCCGTTGAGCTTTATCAAAAATTTCTAAATAGCAGAAGTAAAAGACTAGATGTAGCAACAATATTCAAAGTACGGACGAATCGTAGACTTATAAATGTGTAAGTTTGTGGCAAGAAAAATGGTCTCGAACGACACAGTGAAACTTCCTCATATGTCACGTGCTATGGCAGTGTTTTATTTTTTTTTTCGCAACTTTGTTCACCTCATATATATATATATATATATATATATATATATATATATATGAGGTGAAATTATTATATATATTTATATTATTTTATATTTATATATATATATATATATATATATTATTATATATATATATTTATATTAGGTTGGTGCAAAAATAATGACGTAATAATGTCGTTTTTTGACGTATAACGTCAAAAAACGACATTATTACGTCATTTCTGCGAAAATTTCTCGGACATTCATGTCGGTAAATGTTGTTTAATACTGTTTATTATAAACAGAGCATTTACTTAAATATTTGTATCTATAAAAAGAATGTATAAATATATTTATATATATTTTATATATATTTATATATATATATATATTATATATCATTATATATTTTTATATATATTTATATATATTATATGTATATATATATTTATATTTATATATATTATATATATATTTAGATATATATTATATATATATTTATAATATATATATTTAATATATATATTTATATATATTATATATTTATATAAATTTATATATTTTATATATATATATTTATATATATATATTATTATATATTTATATACATATGATTACATATCATTATATATATTTATACATATAATCATTCCATCATTCACTACTGTGTAGAAGTTTAAATATGGTATCTTAATTTCAACTCTTTTTTCTTCATTTCTATAGTTATTTTTTCGATCACTCAATACCTTTTTCCGTTTCTGAAAGGCGTCTTTCACTTTGCACTTTGTGACACATTTTCTGCCCTCTGTTAAATGGATTTCCGCCACTCTAACTGCATATACCTAGCGTAACAGCAAAATTGTCCAAATCATCTAACAGCAAATTGTTAGATTAAGATTTGAACCGTTGTATCATAAAAATGATTAAAGATATCTTACTGGAATTCTCTGAAGTTCTTATAACTATTGGATTTTACTTTTATCAATCAGAATGTATAATTATTCTCCAAGCTTAACAGAAGAATCGTGATGAAATCGATTATAAACGAAAATGACATGTTCATCATTAATTAATCATAGATAATGATCAGAATCTCATTAAGCATTGCAATAAAGTTCAACTATATATCTATATTATTCCAGGATCATTTTCCAACTTATTCAAGATGATCTTCGGCCTCTCTAACTTTCTAACTTTCTGTCCTGGAGTAACAAGTTGCCTCACCGGTTACATGTACGATTTCATTTTCAAGTCTTTTTTCACTGCTCTTTGGACTGCTATAGCTGAAACTCATCTCTCACATGTGAAATGTCTTACGAAATGAGTTGGATCTTTCCCAATCGATTTATTTAGCTCTAAGTTGAAATGATGATCCCTCTTGCTCTTGTGACCTCCTCATCCAGATTTCCTGTCTATTGTTCTTTTTTAAAACTTATTCACTGTTCTCTTGATGGTTCTTGAACAGACTTTGAAGATGAAAGCCAGACTATGAATGTTCGTACCATTACTGAAGGCATGAATGATCTTTTTCCTCTTACCATTGCTCAGTTGGGAAGACAGTGAGGCTGACGCCAAATGATTTTGAACTGTTCTCTTTCTATCTGAAGATCTCAAAGGGGTTTTCGGTGATTCTTATGACAAATCATATTAAAATGGTTAAACATCTTATCTGAAAGCCTACAAATAAGAAACAATTAGTTTAGCGTTTTTTAAAGATATTAAACTTTTTGGGGAATGGACAATTATGCTGTTACACGATTTGGACAATTTAACTGCTACAACCGCTATATAAATGTGCACGTGTAGAGTTAGATAGTGATGTTCCCCCTCACAGTAATATGTTTGGCTGGTGTCAGCCATAAATACAGACTGATGTGGAGGTAGAGGGACGACGCCTATTTTCTTCGCCTATTGTCTACGCCTATTGCCTACCACTACGACGAGGACCAGTTCATTAGGGTTACCGGCTTGATTGTCCTACTCGGTTACAGTAGTTCAAGGCCACTTTGCTATTTTGAACAAATATATCCCTTTTCAGGACATATCAGATAGATAAAGAGAAAGAGAGACTAGGAAGAAACAGTGTTGACGTAGAAATCAACACTGCATGTTGAATGGCAGTGACACGCATTAAGCAAGCATCAGACTGTAAAGATGTTTTAATGATCGCTTAACCACCATTCACCTTCACTATAAACATGGTCTGATGATCGCACAATGCGTGAAACTGATCTGGCATTTCGTCTACAGTCGCTCCCTCATTCTGTCTTTTCTAGAAATACTTTCACGGTAACTGCTCAGACGTGCTACTCTCGCTAGTTTCCAGACTGCATGAATTTAAACGTGCAACTCAGCTGGCATCTCGATCCCACCCTTTCACTGTCGAAACGGTTAAATGTAGCCGTCTCTTCTACTCCAATATCTCCATGTCTCGCACCTCCCGTCTGTGGAATTCCCTTTCTATTACTTGTTTCCCTGATAGCTATAATCTCCAAATATTCAAATGTTATGTCAATCGACATCTACAGATGCTTTTATCTATTCTCTGTCCTTCTGTTCACCCTTTCTACTATCACGCCTCTTTACTCTCGCTCCCGTACTTGTGGCATCCTGCCTTCTTTGGGGCTGAAATGCTTTAAAAAAAACTACCCGTCAAAATTATCTTCGGATCATAAAAGTTGTCTGATGATCGCTTAAAGCTTGAAACTACTAGTCACTATTACGTTTTGATGCTAGGCTGTAAAAACAGTCTGATGATCTCTTATAAGTGAAACTAACAATCATCATCCGCTTTTGGTTTCATGACGAACGGTCTATTCTCGCTGCTAAGCATTTTCCCTTATAAATATAGCAAATTATATAAAATATGTGTTTGTGTGTATGTTCTAGTCTTTGCCACGCACTTTTTTTTTCTTGTGAATGGATCGTAATTGTTTGGAAATAATTGGGGGAAAAACTAGGTCAGTGAACTACTGAATTGTGGGTAAACATAATTAGAGCGTTAGTGTTGATCCTGAGGCGACAATAAAAATGTTGGAGAGACCGACACAGTCACAGACATGGAAAGGCTAATCGCCCGATGGACCAGCTAAAGGTCCGCCCATACATTACTTGGCCAACAAGCGTTTGAAACACGTTGCATGAAGTTTTCATCTTTGATTTTATATGCCATGTCCTTTCGAAATCTAGGCAGTCATGGCTCTCCACAACTTCCTGTCTGCCTCTAACCATCCCTCATTTTAACTATTCTATTCCTTCAAGTTCGCTACTCGCTGCTTCTAGATTCTTGGAGAATTTAACAACTCGCAGAACATTCTGCAAATTTTGAGTGGAAAGAGTTAACGCAATCTATATATAAAATTCTGTGGCTTTCGATAGCCTCTACGTTCGTCCGTCACACCTCCTATAATAGCCATACATAGACTGTTCGATGTGCAAACAGTTAAATGGGGTACAAAGTTCAGTTAAATTTACTAGGGTGTGTAGCTTAGTACAATACATCTTCATTAATTATTTTGGAAGAATTAAGTTTTATTAATATGCAAACTAATCCTAATATTTTTAAAACAATTTAATGATTAAAATGACAAATACTTATTTAATAAAAACGTAATATTGTTTTTTTGCATATCTTTTCTTTAAGTTTTTAGATATACAATAATCCTGTCTCCAGTTCACCCTGCATTTGCGTTGACTATAAACGAATCACACGGCCAAACACTTCAAAAAGTAGGAATTTCACCCGAGAAAGAACTATTTACACATGACCAGTTGTATGTTGCATGCTCAAGAGTAAGAAATCCTAAGAATTTATTCTTCGTTGTTAAAGAGAAAAGAAGGAGATTTTCTTTAAAAATATTGTTTACCATGAAGTCATATAAAATTAAATTAAATTAAAGTGCGAAGTAGGGTTTTTGTTGAAGTATAATTTTTTTTTCAAACAAGTCAGCTTATTCAAATTTCATCGCTTGATTTGCGAAATTGAACGAAACGTAGGGTTTGTAAATCTCGGCGAAAAATGTTAGCGATAAATTTAACGGTACTAAATACTGGAGAGATTTCGACACGCGTCAGAGTGATGCTAAAATATTCTAGTTTTCTTAAAATATGTCGTGAGGAAAAAAAATCGTTTTAAATTTTAAGTTAATGATTAAATAAATATATGGCGCGTTCTACCACAATATCCGAGGAAATTTCCCTGGCGTAGTTCTAAATAACTGAGCTTAACAACTTTAACAAAATATTTCAATAACAATCGTAAATGCTGGTCGTTTTTTAAGAAGTAAGGGGGTACAAATGAAAAGACAACTTTCTTCCATTTCACTGAAACAACCGTTTTAACGGTTTCTTAACAGTTTCTTTCTTTCATTTTCTCACAGAAACCATTTAGCGTCTCTTATATGTCCTCTCCGTTTTTCCAGGCGATCAAAACCGAATAGTCCCTTATTTATGAGGTATTGGCAAGATGTAACGGTCGTGCTAAGGGACGGACAAACAGAATTATAATATGATAGTAGAAATTGATACTGTTCCGAGTAACTTTATAAGACAAAAAAATATTAACATGCTTTTAAAAAAAGAACAAAAAATATATACTTTTCTCCTTTTCATAATTTATTATTATTTTAAGAACAAATCGTGAGAGGGGGAATATCGCCCCTGAAATAATAATAATGATAATAATGGAGGATAAACTGTAAAACAGAAAATGCCAAGTGAAAGAGGGGCGTTTTCGAATAACCAAGATGTTAATATGCTGTTAAGACTTTGAAATGTAAATGTTTCAGAAGGTTAATTTAGAACACAAAATAAAATCTTTTTTTAAGTGTACAAAGGATATCAGATTACGAACAGAAAATTATTGGAATAATAATAATTTTTTAAAAAAAGAAATGGATTTTGACACTATAAGAATAGAAGATAAAATAAAGGATGTTTTGATCTAGAATTTATTTTTGAAACAAGACACTCTGTAGTTTACAAAAAGCGGCAGAATAATTAATAGCGAGTTGATAAATAATAGTGTCTTGTTGGGAACCTTGGATACCAATCGATGAAAAAGTAAATTGTTTACTCTCGGAGGAGTGAAGTTGTACTTTGGTAGTATGTCAGTACGTGCGCAATAGAAAAACAGATACGTCACCAGTCTGTGACACGGAGGCTAGTTCACTTAATAAAGAGGCGAGTCAACTGAAGGAAGTGAGTTTTGGGCTCGTCTGTCTTCGAATGCAGTCGAACTAAGTGAAGAGACGCCATAGATTGAAAAGGAAGCGTCCACTGTGTGTTGCTGATGCTGAGGACGAAGAAGTGAAATACCGCCGCTAACATCTAAGTACCGCTACCCCTGCTACTACTACTACTACTACTACTACTATTATTACTACTGGGAATGGAAACATCGAAGGTTGTAGTAGTGGCGCTAAGAACAGACCAAAAAGGGTTAAAACGAAGACCACTTCTCTCCTTTACCGAAATTATTCGAAGTATCTGTTTGTTTCGTTATTGTTCACATACAAGAAACATTCAACCTTGTGTAACAAGAATTATTATTTTTTGTTTGTGTTTGCTTATATATATATATATATATATATATATATATAATTTTGTCCTTTCAAAATCGAATCGATTATATTTATTTTTCTGTTAACCCGATTCTCACCCGACGAACTCGCAGGCAGACCAACGGAGACCTTCCGGATTTCTACGATTTGATGGCAACTCTCCAGGATCAAAACAGTCACAACATGGATGGAGGGTGGCTTCGAATTGACATTGGGAACCGGAGACTTGGATCTAACCTGTAATACTGGACCATACCGGACCAACGACCGGTCTTGTGGAGTGTCAGTGTCCGGTGGAGTGAGGATACGGTGTTACAAAATGAAATTAATATTTTTCTTTTAAATCATTTTGTCCCCGAGTAAGGCGATAATGCCGCAAAACGTAAGGAGCTACTGGCAACGAAAGAGAATAAGAAGATTTTACTAGGGAGAAAGGAAAATAATGGTGGCTGTCATAACTTTTTGGTGATATGGCAGGCTGGAGGCTACTTCTGTTCATAATGAAGTTATCGGGTTGCCAGTTTTCTGCTTGCTGCATCCCGACTGGTAGGAAGAAACGCAGAGAGAGAGAGAGAGAGAGAGAGAGAGAGAGAGGGGGGGGGCTTTATCTATACTATCAGAAATTATCTATACTATCAGAAATTTTCTATACTATCAGAAATTATACAGTGTAACCCGGATATAAGAGAGTTGTCGGGACCGGAGAAGAAGTCACTTATATCCAGGTTTCTCTTATATCCGGGTTTGGTCTATTTTGTTTAGGTAAGTATGGCTCTAATTTGGAGCCTAAACAAAATCTCTCTTATATCAGAGTTTCTCTTATATCTGGGTCTCTTATATCAGGGTTACACTGTATCTAGAAAATAAAAGTCGTGAGAAGAAGGTGAACGATAAAGGAAGAAGAGATAACTGAGTTTATTAGCGAAAGTCGAAAGTACACTTAAGAAATATACAGAGACTTAAAAGGATCAGGGTTACCAGATTAATTTTTTTTATTTAAAGCTAAATAATACGTATAAAAAGCTAGAATAAAGCCAAATTCATTTTTTTCATATAAAGCTAGGAAAAAAGCCAAATAAACATATGAGATTTTATTTATCTATTAATATATCTTGGGATTTTAGGCGTTTTATAATGAAAACATTTTATTTCTTTCAATTTTATAGTGAAGATTGTCTTTTTAGCTGTAAATTCGGAAATTTAATTTATTTAGAAAACAATAGTCTGATTCGCTTGGAAATTTTGATTTTGATTTATTAAGAATTTTAATAAAATTTTATGATTAAAAACGTTTTGGATAAATTTCATAAAATTTAAATTTGTAAAATGAATTTTTTTTTTTTTTACCTAACTTATTAAATCTAATGATAGAATAATAATTGTTTCATTAATTATTCATTTTTTTTAGTATTAGGTTGGTGCAAAAATAATGACGTAATAATGTCGTTTTTTGACGTTAAAAATACGTTAAAAAACGACATTATTACGTCATTATTTTCGCACCAACCTAATATGTATATACGTACGACTTTCTTCATTTAAAGAACTTTGAAAGAGACATTGGTGAAGAGGGTTGAGCACGCGAAAGACCAGGAAAAAATGCTTATTAGTTTATTTATTGATATGGCAGAGAATTATAAAAGAGAAATTTCTTCCTTTTGATTGTCTGCTGAGATTGGTATAGGCTTGCAAAAGATTCATTATTTCTTTTCTTTTTTTTTTTTTTACAATAAATTCCTGGGGTCTCTACCCCTTCTGGGTTAAAAATATGATGATAAAAAGGGCCGAAATTTCCCATAATTCAGGCACATCACCGGGGATAAAGAAAAAGAGAAAAGATTGCAGCATAGAAGCTGTAATATAGTTTATTATATATTATAACATGTAAAAAAGAAACCATAAAAAAACCAAAGACACCAAACGAATTGTCTGCCGCCAAACTAACCTGAAAAATGACAAATTTCAGAAATTTGTCATGAAAATGCCAATCTGGCAACCCTCAGTGGGAGATGTTTGCGAACATAGACACCAAGGCCATGTATGTGGACACTAGAGCCCTTTCAAAAGCGATGAAGATAGTCATGAACATAGAATTCACTGGAAGAGATTGAAGCTTCCAGATTCACTTCACAGAGAGCTAGGATGTCTGGAGAATGTTCCATGAGAAATGATTTTATACTAATGTTGTAGCATGTCTACGGACGATAATGGACATTTCCCAATTTACATAAATACAGTAGTAAATACTGTATGTTGGTCTGCAGTTGGGGATTCGTCTCCAGCTCTGCTGGTCAAACACTCTGCCTCCAAGGAGAGAGGGTCACCAGACGAGGCTATGTTGAAGGGCAGAGTCTCGTCTCGAGAAACAGCTACCCAACCCCGTGTTATACGGAGTCTACGGAGAATTTTTGGCTGAGCCTACAGGCTCCGATACCCTACGTTAAATTTGGCCTTGTGCCACATCTGACCGCGTGGGGCGGTTGGTAGATACTCTGCAGTTGGAGATTTGTCTTCAGCTGTGCTGGTCAAACTCTCTGCCTCCGCGGAGAGAGGATCCCCAGACAAGGCCATGTCGAAGGGCAGAATCTCATCTCGGGAAATAGCTATCCGACCCCGTTTTATACCGGTTCTACGGTTAATTTTTGGCCGAGCCTACGGGCTCGGATACCCCACAATAAACACGTCCTTGTGCCACATCTGACCGCGTGGGGCGGTTGGAGATTCATTATGGAATTCACTTGTCTCACTTCTAGCAGTTGACAACTTCTACGCGCCGCTGGCGAATCTTATATGTGTTGTTCGTGTCCGAAGCATTATCGTTCATTACGAACCTTCGTTTAATTATTCCATTCAGTAACCTTTCTTAGGTTACAACAACTACGAATGTCACAAATGATGGGGAAAGAAAGGTTGAGGGGTAACGTCCTTTTTTGTTGTTTTTTTTTTTTATTTGCTTGTTTGTTTGGGGTTTTTTTTTTGTTTTTTTTTAGTCTTATTTTGTTTCATTTTTTTTCAGTCATGATATGTTTTTAAAGGTGGAAAAGTTCAATAATAAAAGTAAAAGGCAACATGAACTAGCCGGAAATGGCGTAGCATAGTGTGGCCTCGAGGTTGCCGGCCGGAAGTGCTTGCAGGGACAACTATCCATGGGCGACATAGCACTGCATAAACACAGATATTCACGAGTGTTGATGAAAACTGCCTCTCTAACCGCTAGCTAAGAGCACCAGACCAGATATGGCAGCAGTAATCAATTTCACAGACGAATGGTAGATTTATAAATGTGCAAGAAGAATTCTAACACAAAGAATTGTTTGGCACGAAACAGCGAACCTACTTTCCAGTAGAGAGATATACATCTTCAATATGAATATTAAATGTCAGTAACGAATGATGTCATGTAGAGATTAGAGGCACGAGAGTTGGGATCGGAGTGCCGGGTTCAAATGTTATCCGAAACAGTATGTTTGTTTTCATGCAAAAACCCTCGCAGAAGGCTTGAATCCATAGCTTCCCGCTCAACTAGGACTCAATAGCAGAGCAGATCGGAATTCTTAGCTTTGGAGGCTAACGGTCATATCTCGTTGAAAACACCGCTTCTCGCTCGATTACCGAAGTTAAGCAACGTCGAAACTGTTCAGTACCTAGATGGGTGAACGCTTGGGAATACTGGGTGTTGTAAACTTGAATGTGCTGGTATTTTAATAGATAGCGGCTCGAAATTGGAAAATCGACTTATACCCCCACATATGGGTTAAATATTAATGTATCATTATCTCCAAAAAGATTTTAAAATTCACAAATACAAATATTTTTACCTTTAAATATGATTCAAAAGGTTGATAAGACGCAAAAAATAATTCAATCTAGATTTGGTAGGAAAGCAATCTGAATTGAAAACCGATTGGGAGTGAAATTAACCCCATCCCGCGACGGTAATAATAGCTGTTTCCCTACAGTGATACTTTCATTTGATGTTAATAAAATCTTTCTCTTAAAATATTTTTCCGGAAAGTAGGTTTCTTAAGGACATTGGTATTGTTCTTTCCAGTACTGATAGGCAGTTTCCTTCCTAACCTTTTATTTGAAGTAGTGCGGAAGGTCAACACCTTAATTACACCATTATTTCTCTTGTGCTATCCATTTTAGTGGTTACAGTTTTAGCAACTCTTCAATTCACATGTTTTCTTTTATCTGGTTAGGTTCTTTGTGATTCTGTAGCGCCAGCCCTCAATACTCGAAGAAGGATGATCTTCGTTACGATCCACAGGCTTCACTCGCTCAAAGCGGTTTTATACAACTGACAGATTAGAAGTTTCCGAATGGGTTTTGCACCTTGTATGACAACCATATGAAAAATCACGTTCTGACGACGCAATTTAAGACGATAACTTCAGTTTGCAGGTTGATCTTTTGATTTTGTAGCAATTTACACCATTGGACAAAACTACATAATGATCAATTTCCTTATTATCTATACTAAATTTGTTATAATTGATCGATACACCAAGGCAAGGTCTCATCATTTTACAGTTCAAACTAACTCTAGTGCAGCCTTCAGTATTCAATTTCCTTATCTTCTATACTAAATTTGTTATAACAGATCCATACACCAAGGCAAGGTCTCATCCTTTTACAGTTCAAACTACCTCTAGTGCAGCCTATTCTATATTCAATTTCCTTATCTTCTATACTAAATTTGTTATAACTGATCCATACACCAAGGGAAGGCTCATCATTTTACAGTTCGAACTACATCTAGTACAGCCTATTCTATATTCAATTTCCTTATCTTCTGTACTAAATTTGTTATAACTGATCCATACACCAAGGGAAGGACTCATCATTTTACATTTCAAACAACATCTAGTGCAGCCTATTCTATATTCAATTTCTTTATCTTCTGTACTAAATTTGTTATAACAGATCCATACACCAAGGGAAGGCTCATCATTTTACAGTTCGAACTACATCTAGTACAGCCTATTCTATATTCAATTTCCTTATCTTCTGTACTAAATTTGTTATAACTGATCCATACACCAAGGGAAGGACTCATCATTTTACATTTCAAACAACATCTAGTGCAGCCTATTCTATATTCAATTTCTTTATCTTCTGTACTAAATTTGTTATAACTGATCCATACACCAAGGGAAGGCTCATCATTTTACAGTTCGAACTACATCTCAAGCAGCCTAATGTTCAATTTCCTTATCTTCTATACTATATTTGTTATAACTGATCCATACACCAAGGGAAGGACTCATCATTTTACATTTCAAACTACATCTAGTGCAGCCTATTCAATTTCCTTATCTTCTGTACTAAATTTGTTTTAACTGATCCATACAACAAGGCAAGTCTCATTATTTTTCAGTTCAAACTACATCTCTTGCAGCCTTTTCTAGGTTCAATTTCCTTATCTTCTATACTAAATTTATTTTAACTGATCCATACACCAAGCCAAGGTCTCATCATTTTTCAGTTCAAACTACCTCTAGTGCAGCCTTTTCTAGGTTCAATTTCCTTATCTTCTATACTACAATTATTTTAACTGATCCATACACCAAACCATGGTCTCATCATTTTTCAGTTCAAACTACCTCTAGTGAAGCCTATTCTATATTCAATTTCCTTATCTTCTATACTAAATTTGTTATAACTGATCCATACACCAAGGCAAATTCTCATCCTTTTACAGTTCAAACTGCCTCTAGTGCAGCCTATTCTAGGTTCAATTTTCTTATCTTCTATACTAAATTTATTTTAATTGATCCATACACCAAGGCAAATTCTCATCATTTTACATTTCAAACAACCTCTAGTACAGCCTATTCTATATTCAATTTCCTTATCCTCCATACTAAATTTGTTATAACTGATCCATACACCAAGGCAAGGTCTCATCATTTTACAGTTCAAACTACCTCTAGTGCAGCCTATTCTAGGTTCAATTTCCTTATCTTCTATACTAAATTTGTTATAACTGATCCATACACCAAGGGAAGGTCTCATCATTTTACAGTTCAAACTTAACCGGGTATTGAACTCAAACTCTTTGGGTCTGTCACTGGATCTAACCAACACCTTTATCCACTGTCCCATGTGTCCTTGAGGTAAGTGGGGAACTTTCAGAGGGAAAATTAACAGGAGATAACTGATAACTGACATCCATCAAACATGGCACGTGGAACTAGAACAGTCTACCTCAGTGATCGAAATAAAGGGTTCAGTTCGAAATTCCAAACACCTGAAGAAGGCTGGAGCGTACAACGGCCGAAACGTTGTGATAAATATGGCAACAAAGATGAGGACAATAGTTCGAATAATGTAAATACTGTACATAATACCTCATCTCAGAAATATTGACAAATACAAATATTTTAGGAAATTTAAATATAAACTCTTTTCAAAACGAAATTCTCAATGTATCTCGCTTCTACTCTCTTTCAAAATAGTAATTAATGTTAAAAGTAAAACTTTATTTACTTAAGAAAATCTAAATTCCCCTTCAAAATAAATAGTAAATAAGTTTTTTGAAGAAGTAAGGCTCCCTATAGTTTTTGCTTGAAAAAATGATTAAATTAAATGTTTTAATATATCTTAATTTAATTAATTTAATTAATTTTATTAATAATAATTTTAAAAACGTTAATTAGCTTTCATCTAAGATTGATTTGTTTGAAAACAATATTAACAGAGTATTTATATTGGAATTTAAGCTGAAAGGGATGCCGGATCGCATTGAGGAATTTGTAGAACCGAGTTCGAATTCCAGTCAAATCCATTATGTTCTTAGATGTTTTGAAATGGTATGAATCCTCTTTTTCTCCCTCCACCTATGGGTAAATCGCAGGGCAGACCGGGTTCTATAGCCCTGGATGGCAACTGGTCCACTGCAGAAAGAAATAGCAACCTACTGCAAAAAAAAAAAAAAAAAAAAATCTGCCTTGTCTGTCATGTGTTGAAAGATACATGATCGCCTAAGCGTGTATCACCCATGGAACATAACTGACTGATTTAAATTGAAAAATAAAGTGTATTTTTAAATAAAAATATGGAGATGCTCAGTTTATTGTTTAAAGTTTGAATAAAAGATTATTATCCATAATATGGCTGAAAAATATCAATACATTTTCAATAATAAACAATTATTCAGAGATCTTCCGATACAACGCTGGGTATCCCCGCTAGCTTTAAATATGTAAAAACAGATGAAACATGAAATAAAAACTTTACTCAAATTAAATATAAACTAAATTTTTATATCTTTCCTTGACTGGATGTCCTCTCCATATGGAAGTCGCACTCTGCCCCCGCCAACTTCTGCTGGCTACTGGATCCGGACTTTGCTCAAGATAAAAGGGTTTTTGCTTTAAGTAAAACGGACTTTTTTCTGAGGCTATTGACACACCGGGTGTAACAGCAAAATTGTCCAAATCGTGTAACAGCATAATTGTCCATCCCACAAAATATTTAATATCTAAAAAAAGCACAAAATAAACTGAGTTTCTTTTTCCTACGTTTAGCCATCTTGACACAATTTCTTTCGTAAGAAAAAATATTATTCAGCAAAAAGAGAGCATGTTAAAATTGTTTTGTACAAGACCTACTGTTTCCCAACTGAGAAATGGCGGGAGGAAAAGATCATTCAGACCTTCAGTAATAGTACGAAACTTCATACTCTGGCTTCCATCTTCAAAGTCCATTCAAGATCCATCAAGAGAAAAAAAAGAGGGAACAGTAGAGAGGAAAACTGGATCAGGAGGTTAAAACTGGAAGAGGGATCATCATTTCAACTTAGAGCTAAAGCGATCAATTAGAAAAGATCCAACTCAATCCATAAAACATTTCGTACATGTGGGAGGAGTTTCATATATAACACTTCAAAGAGCAGTGAAAAGAAGACTTGTAAAGGAAATCGTACATGTACCCTGTGAGGCATCTTGTTACTCCAGGACAGAAAGTTAGAAGGTTAGAGAGGCCAAAGATCATCTTGAATAAGTTGGAAAATGATCCTAGAATAATATATATATATATATATTTGAACTTTATTCAATCCTTCATGGAGTTCCGAACCTTAGCTATGATTAATTAAGGAACATTTCGTTTATGATTGATTTCATCACAATACAATGTAACCCGGATATAAGAAACCCGGATATAAGAGAAACCCGGATATAAGATAAATTTTATCTGGTCCCAAATTAGAGCCATACTTACTCAAGCAAAATAGACCAAACCCGGATATAAGAGAAACCCGAATATAAGAGATTACTTCTCTTGTCCCGACAACTCTCTTATATCCGGGTTACACTGTACTTCTGTTAAGCTTGGAGAGTAATTATACATTCTTATTGCTCAGAGTAGAGTCCAATAGTGTTATAAAACCCTCGAAGAATTCCAGTAAGATATCTTTAATCATTTCTAAGATACAACGGTTCAAATCTTAATCTGACATTTGGACAATTTTGCTGTTACACGATGTGGACAATTTTGCTGTTACGCCCAATAGTTTTTACATCTCTTTCTTGGTTTCTTGGCGTTTTCTGAAGCCCGCTGACCGGATGAAAGAAGTCGGGAAAGAACTTTCTGGTTCATGTGATCAGCGTCAAAGAAATACGGTTGGCAACTCTAAATGGGGTAAATTAATGTAATTGTTAATTGACAAGAGAGACGCATCAGTGATTCAGTGTGGTGCGTATGGTATGACCAGACCAGCGCATGCGGTGGTGTTTTATGTTCGCTGTGGGGTGCGTTCTGGTGACCATCTTCAGTGTGCGTAATGCCCCTGGTCGTTCGACACGGGCGTCGGCAGCGGCCGATATGAATTCACTTGACTCTTTTCGCCTCTGTCGGAAGCAAAGGCGGCCCTCCAGTTGCGGCGTGCTCGGAAAGATCGGCCGACAGTCATCGGCACGTGAGCGACATACGCGAAAACATGTGATTTCAGCCAATGGAGACAGACGTTGGCACGTGGTGTGCGGGGCTGCCGATCTGTTTTCTGCGCGCGCCCCAACAAAAACAGACAAAGGAGAGCAAGTCACCAGTTTCTCTTCACACATCATCAAATACATGATAAATGGTACAACCCAACAGACTGACAATTCGACCCTTTTGAAAAAAAAAAAAAAAAAAAAAAAAAAACTGTGAGTGTTTTGTTTCTTTCGACAAACACTATGAAAATATCTTTTGCTGTGTGAAAGAAAAAATTTTTTTCTTACACCCTTCGCTATTTAACAAAAAATTCTGCCATTTTTAAATGATAAAAAATAATTTAAAAAACATAGGCAATAATAATAATAATAATAAATACAGAAGGCATAAAAAGAAATCGATATGACAAAATTGGGCGATGTATTCCATGGGAGATATGTTAGTACAACAGAGCACTCTATGGCGAAATTTGGTATGAACGAGTGAACCATGAACCGTTCCTCGAAAGACATGAAGTCATTATTCTTTGTGATTTTACCATTCATACTAACAGACATATAAAAGCTGATAAGTCACCGTAATGGTTAGCAAGCTAGATCAACTTCGAATGAGTAGTGAGTTCGATCCACACTCGATACTCCTGCCTTACTGCCATATCAAACATATCTAAGCAACCCTTAGTACATCCCTTCATTAGACACTTCAACTTAACGGCTATCAAGTATGTCTCTCTACATCAATTCCGACTGAATAGTGAGTTCGATCCTCACTGGATGTCCTATAATTTTGTCCTTGTGCCACATCTAAGCCACGCTTAGAAGTTCACCCCTCTCGATCAATTCCGACCGAATAATGAGTTCGATCTTCAGAAAACGCTTAGAAAACCATTTGGTCATGGTACGAATATTGGGCGTAGCGAAGTGTTTTCGCCGGATCAATTGCAACTGAGTAGTGAGTTCGATCCTCACTGGGTGCCACATACTTCCGGCCTCGTGCCACATCAAAGTTACGTTTAGAAAATCATTTGGCCACTTCGTGGTGGTGTAATGTTTAGCAGGCTTGTCTCGCTCGATCAGTTACGACCGAATAGCGAGTTCGATCCTCACTGGGTGCCCCACACGTTCGGCCTTGTGCCACATCAAAGTTACGCTTAGAAAATCATTTGCTTCACTTCAGCATGCCGTAATGTTTAGCAAGCTTGTTTCGCTAGATCAATTTCTACTGAGTAGTGAGTTCGATCCTAACTGGGTGCCCCACATTTCCGGCCTTGTGTCACATCTAAGCTACGCTTAGAATAACATTTTGGATCACTTCGTCTTGCATCGCTTGATCAATTGCAACTAAGAAGTGAGTTCGATACTCACTAGGTTTCACCATAATTTTGGTCTTGTGCCACATATAAACTACGCCATCACACTGACAGACATATAAAAGATGATAGGGCACTGTAATGGCTAGATCAGTTACAAGTGGGTAGCAGGTTTGATCCTTACCGGGTGTTCTCTATTTGCGGTCTTGTGGCACATCGAAGCAACCCTGATTAAATTACTATTATGTTGGTACAAAAATAATGACGTAATAATGTCGTTTTTGGACGTAATTTTTAACGTCAAAATACGACATTATTACGTCATTATTTTTGCACCAACTTAATAAATTGAGTTTCGACTTGGAGAAAGAACTAAGAAACTTTTCTCGCTACATTGATTACGGCTGGGAAGTGAGTTCGGTCCTCACTGGTATTTATGAACTTGTGCCACATCTAGGCTATTCTTAGTAAATCGCCATAAAACCTAATCGAACAGATATTGTAATTAGAGACTACAAAAAAAAACAAAAAACAAAACGGACAGCTTCAGACGAACTTGTAAAAATCAATGTATTGTTTTTGTTTAAAATAAACCCTTATACTTTGTAAGTTGCCGTTCGAGTCATTATTTCAACAACATCAAAAAATTGGAAAACTAATTAAAATATTCATCAAATTTTACATGTCTATCATATTCAACGAAACACATACACACACACACACACACATGCATATATATATATATATATATATATATATATATATATATATATATATATATATATAAGTATAGGATTGGTGTATACGGAATAAATTCCAATAACCAACAAATACTATTCTTAAAAGAGTGCTCAATACAGAGTAGAGCAAATATATATATATATATATATATATATATATATATATATATATATATATGGACTGTTACATTGGAACCTGCAATTACCATGACAAAAATGCATATTTGTTTCGACGTATAAAGACATCTCATCAGATGGTTAAGACGGCGAAATAAATATGCATTTTTGCCGTGGTAACTTGCATATTCCAATGTAAAAGTTTGCAATAAATATTTATTGCTCTGTATTAAGCCATTTTTTAAAATTATTGTTTTGAGTGTTTGAATTTAATTTCTTTTCGTTCTTTACATATATATATATATATATATATATATATATATATATATATTTGTGTGTGTGTGTCTTTGTGTGATGGACTCTCCCGTCGATTTCGATCCGACAAGCTCATTCAGTTTTTATGTTTGTGTAGTATGTGTCATGTTGTGTATGTTGTCAGAAAACCTATACTGAGGATTTGATTATAGGGATGATATCATGTGCCGGACCATCCACACATTTTGGAATTACTGATAACACTGCATCCGTACACAAGATTGCCACAGAAACGGTGAACAACTGACCTCAGGTTTTATTAGTCCCGGAGTTAAACCTTTCCGGAACTACCAACAACACAATGCAGCACCTCTCGACATGAAGGTTTCCTTCTTGATGTCCCGGAAAGGGGTATATTTGATCGAAGTAGCTAAGTGGTTTTGGCTACTATAACCAAGTAGAATACGGTAGCAGTAATCGATTGATACGCGTCGTAGTCGCAGGTAAGAATTGTAGATCAATGGCGTAGTCCAATGGGCGTCGTTATAGACTTAGCCCTCTGACTAAGGCTCTTGACTCTCCTACACGTCCGTCTGTATTTATGACGGACACCAGTCAATCAAATTCCAGTGAGGGGGAACACAGGTGTACGCATATTCCATTATATCACTTCTCAACCATATATAGTATAGTATAGGATGCGATGGGTAAATTGTCGCCATCTTATAGTTTTAATTTCGAGCATGCGCGTTGGATTTTGTCGACTGCACAGTATAGTAGGGTCAGTTGGGTACAGTCCGTGAGAAAAAGTGCACTACACCGCAATTTACTCCGCCAGAAATTTGGAAACAGCATGCTGTACTGCTTGACATTAGCGTCAGAAGCCCCAATACGAACATTTAAGAGTATTTGGGTTGCATAAAATTCGGAAAAATTTAGATGAGTCTAATGGTGATTACGAAGATGCGACAGATCAGGAAAACTCTCTCTAAACGTTCTGATAAGAAAAGAATTCCCGAATTTGATGGTGAGGGCTTCAGACCCAACATGGAGGGCTACATCAAATGCCTTGAGAAGGCCCTGGCAACAGGACCCTGTACCACGACACACAAGCCGGAGAAACAAGTCATGGCTGTCATACAATTTCTGCCTCAACATCATCCCTTACATCTGGCCACCTAACTCTCCAGACTGTAACCACCTTGATTATTATGTGTGGGGTACAGTTGAGCGAAAGACCAACAAAACTCCTTATAACACCAAAGATGAACTGAAGGCAAGGATTATGGCAGCATTCACCAACTTAAACACGGAAACCAGAAGAGTTGCAGGAGATTCCGAAGTCATCTGGAGGCCGTGGTCGAAGCCAATGGCGATTTTATTGAATAAATTTACTTTTTAGTACTTCAAGATATTTTTGTGTAATTTTGGAAAATATATCTGTTAAAATGAGATGTCAGTGTTACTTTCATGTTTGCTTCATTTAGACGACAATTTATCCATCGCACCCTGTATGTATGTATTAGGTTGGTGCAAAAATAATGACGTAAAAAGGTCGTTTATTGACGTATTTTTTTAACGTCAAAAAACGACATTATTACGTCATTATTTTTGCACCAACCTAATACTAAGAAATCAGTCGGCAGTCAGGGGCACTGATTCATATCACTAATTATGTAATCGTCTGACGGTAAGGTCTGGCTCAGAACTCATTTTGGTTTGTTGACGTATATTCTTTGTCTCCAAGCATTGTGCAATTTACGATTTCGTTTAGGAAGGAATTTGTCTTTTTTTTCTCTCTCTTTTTCTTTTTTCTTTTTTTTAAATTTTTTTTTTATTGCTCTTTCTTTTTCTGTTGCTTTTCTCTTTTCATGGGTTTTCCTTTGGTATGCTTAGTATTGGTAGAATTCTTCATTGACGCTTTACCAGTAGCGTGCTTTGTTAACACACACACACACACATACACACGCATATATATATATATATATATATATATATATATATATATATATATATATATATATAATGTATATATATATATAAGCAGAGAAATGAGAGAAAGAGTGAGTGAGATTAATTCAAACATGATGAGGTTTGATTACTGCTAATCAATTTATCACACACACACACACACACACACACACACATATATATATATATATATATATATATATATATATATATAAGCAGACAAATGAGAGAAAGTGAGTGAGATTCAAACATGATGAGGTTTGATTACTTCTAATCAATTTATCCCATTTTCCTGATGAAGATTTCTGGATAGACGTAATACACACTGTTTAAAATTAAAAATAAAAATGGTGCGTCTGTTTCAAATACGAATATCCACAACAATAATGTTTTAAGTAATAAAAATATCAGATTAAAAATAAAACCATTAATTCTTTTACACACACACACAGATAGGGGAAATAAATATTCGTACACATGAAAAATTGCATTTTTAGAAATGTAAAAGCCTTAGCTAAAACAAATTTTGATACATTTTATTAAAAAATAGTAATAAGCTTTATTAATTCTTATTCTAACTGAAATTAATGCATTTTTTCATTCTAACTGATGAAAAAAGTATTCGTACAAAACAAAAAAAGCATATAAAGTTAATTTAATACTTTGTGGAATATCCTTTATTGAGTTCAACAGCTACCAGTCTATTCCTGTACGTCTCAACTAATGATTTGCACACATTGAGTGGTATTTTGTCCCATTCTTCTTGGCATATTGTCTCCAAATTCTTGATATTTCTTGGTGCTTTTTTCCCAATTTGAATTTTCAAATATCGCCATAAATTCTCGATTGGGTTCAAGTCTGGGGACTGACTTGGCCATTGCAAGACATCAATGTTACTTTCAGCTAACCATTTCCTTGTAGATTTAGTGGTATATTTAGGATCATTATCCAGTTGGAAAACCCAATCAGGAGGTAGCCGAAGTCTCTCAACAGAACGCATTAAATTGTCTTGCAGGATTTTCTGGTATCTTTCGGCATTCATCTTGCCATCTATTATTGATATTCTGTCAACACCTTTTGCAGAAGAACAGCCCCAGATCGTGATACTGCCACCACCAAACTTTACGGTTGGCAACGTGTTCTTTGGTAAGTAGGCTTCACCGTCCTTCCTCCACATGATTTCGATAATTATGACCAAACAACTTTATTTTAGTTTCATCTGTCCATAGTACTTTTTCCCAAAATGAATATTCTTTATCCTTATGCTCTGTAACGAATTTTAGCCTTACATCTCTGTATCGTTTGAAGAGGAGTGGAGTCTTCCTTGGGATGCAGTTTTTGTGTAGTTCATTACTTATTGTACGCTTGGTTATTTTAATCCCTAATGCACGCAGATGTTCCAGCAGCTCTTCTCAGGTAACCTGTGGATTTTGTTGGATCTGGCGTCCTAATATCCTTGCTGATCTTAGAGAAATCTTCCTCGGAGCACCTGTTCGTCTTTGATTTTCGACGCTGTTGCGAGTTTTAAACCTTGCAATGAATGAAGCAATTGTAGTAAAAGGAATATTCAGGTTGTTAGAAATCGTTCTGTAACTGTTCCCATCTTTCCAAAGAGACAAAATGTGTTGTTTTTGTGAAATAGTCAATTCTTTACATTTAGGCATTATTAGAACCTTCTCGTAAGACTAGAAATTGTAGAATGCTCTGATAATGGCTAATAGCGTTAACTATAATTACTGATAACATTACTGGAACGTTCTAGAATGTACTTTTTTCATAATTAATTATTTTATTCTGATAATTGATTTGTACGAATACTTTTTTCACCAGTTGGAATTTTTAACATGCATTAATTTCTGTTGGAATAAGAATTAATTAAGTTTATTATTTTTTTTTAATAGTATGTGTCTTTATACATAAAATGTGCCGAGATTTGTTTTATTTAAGGCTTTTACATTTATAAAAATACAATTATTCAAGTGTACGAATATTTATTTCCCCCCACTGTGTATATATATATATATATATATATATATATATATATATATATATATATATATATATATAATTACATATATATCAGGTCAAACCTTAGTTTCGGTTTCGATCTTAGATCTATTTGATCTTTTGAAGCATTGAACGCTTTGCATTATTATTATTATTATTATTATTGGTGTTGTTGTTGCTATTATTATTATTGTTGTTGTTCTTGTTATTGTTGTTATTATTATTATTATCATTATTATTATTACTATTATTATTATTATCATTCTTATTTACGTTTTTTAGATTTAGGGATTACATTCTCCTTTTTGATGTCAGTAGACATATAAAATACCATTGTATATAGTTGTTATATATATATATATATATATATATATATATAACAGCACAAAAATAAAAATATCAGAATGTCTTTCTTCTTTTTCTCCACCTCTCATTCACTGATGAAGCTTTCATAAAAGTGAAACATGTTAGATTGCTAAATGTTTCCTATTTGTTCTTTAACTTATACATACGTCCATATATATATATATATATATATATATATATATATATATATATATATATATATATATAGTTTAACATTTCACTATCATTATGTGGGAATCATGAATATCTTTATTAGAATTAGTCACCGACATGAGAATTTTTTTTTCCCTTTGACTCTCATCTCAACTGTTATTCCAAAAACACGAGAGCGAATGGTCATAAGAAAAATAAAGGTTAAATTTTAAAATTCTCTGACAAAATCAAATCATATATTTTTTATTTCCGCCCAATGAATTCCATCGTCAGTTGCTACTAAATTCAATAAAGTCTTCTATCAACATTTATTTTGTAAATGAAAAAAAGACAGCATCGAACAAAATGGCTGAATGATTCAAGACTTCTGAGTAAAAAGAGAAGACAGTAAACGCCGACTAAACATTGATAATTTGCTTTTCTACAAACAGAAAGACGTACATCTGTTTTTTTTTTATTTTATTCGACCAACATTGCAATATATATATGGAAGAATTGAATTAGTTGTAACATTATTTCGATAAAAGAAAAACCAAGTTGAAGTAAAGAGAACGCGGCATTCAGTTGTACAGTGAATATTATATTTGGATCAGTGTATATTGCGTCTAATTCGGCCATATTTCAGTCGAGTTGTTCACGCAGAGACGCTGGATCTTGTTTAATAAATCTGTCTGATTTCTTTCAAATGTACTTCCGTTTCTTAAAACCAATCAGGCAGATCGATCTTCGATCTTAGACCGGCTAATTCTCTTATTCTAAGCATTCTTACTGATTCATGCTTTGGTTCGCGATTTTTCCATTGCTCGCGGAAAACAGGACCTAATTTAATATTGCATTATCTCTGAAATTGAATTAACGCCGAGTCACGCTTCGTTCTCGAAGTATTTGCAGATGCACCTTGGTCCCGCCTTCAGTCTGTGAATGCCCGCTCTGTGTGCCTTGCACCGACATTGTCGCAATAGGATTTTCGATACCGTCCACCCCATCGCCTCTTGACTGACTCCTCAAAGCTTTCATTTCTCTGAACTTCGACAAAAGCGAACTGCAATAATAGCTTTAGGCAGCGCCACACTTGTGACTCTTTTGTGTGTCTTGGCCGTCTTTTCACTTGGCTTACTCTTCCGATAGGTTTTTGAACGGCAAGGAAAGCATCACTTATGACATCAACCAAAGAAAGGAACAGAGCAGTTTCAGAGATTTATGAATCATTTTAGCGTGTTTATTTGCATTCTTTGCTCTACGCAAAAACTACCAAGAACGAGGCAGAATTTTCACAGCGACAGGAAACAATGTATATTTTTCGACTCCACAAATCTAAGCAATATGAAAATCCAGACTAGTCAATAAGGGCGTAAATATATTTCATCCTCAACCCACTCAAAATCATCTATTTGTAGCCACATTTTTCTACACTTAAAAATTTACATAAGTAAACATCTGTTTATCCCGCGAGATAAAGGTAGCGTCCAGTTTGGTCAAAATTCAGTCCTTTCTTTATTGGTGAAGCTGGAGTGACCTTTCAGGGCACAGACCAGGGCGATGGTATAAGGAGGTTGTGTGTACCCATCTAAATGGCGCCGACAACCACTACCGGCCGTACCGACAAGATCCGAAGGAATACAAGGAATTATATTTGGGGACGGCTTGCTTCAGGAGTTGTCCAAGGAGTTGGCAATGACAAAACGTTCAATGCTTTCAAAATCAGATAGATCTAAAATCGAAAATAATCAATGGTTTAACTTTATATATATATATATATATATATATATATATATATATATATATATATATATATATATATATATATATATATGTATATATATATATATATATATATAATAAAAAGGCTTAAGCACTAACATTCCATGGTCATAATTTATTCCATTGGAATCGTAAATACAATATTTTTGAATATGTACGTCTGATGAATTGGATCGTATTTACGATTCCAATGGAATAAATTATGACCATGGAATATTAGCCTTTTTATTATATTCTTACTCTGTCCTGGATATTGAGTTCTACCTAGATTCTATCCTCTTGGGAATTTATGTCAATATATATATATATATATATATATATATATATATATATATATATATATTAGTGTTTAAGCCTTTTTATTATATCCTTACTCTGTCCTGGACATTGAGTTCTACCTGGATGCTATCCTCTTGGAATTTTTTTTATACAAATATATATGTTTGTGTATGTATGTATGTATATATATTTATATATTTTGCATATGTATGTGTATATTTACCACTAATACTATCTATCTATCTATCTATCTATCTATCTATCTACCTCTTTCTCTCCTCTATCCTCTTGGAATTTTTTTTATACAAATATATATGTTTGTGTATGTATGTATGTATATATATTTATATATTTTGCATATGTATGTGTATATTTACCACTAATACTATCTATCTATCTATCTATCTATCTATCTATCTCTTTCTCTCTCTCTCTCTCTATATATATATATATAATAGCTGGCCACTCGTATTTGAGGATACCCGTCTATTAGGGCGGCTAGACAATCCCTATCGCAAACGCCTGCTCAGGCACAAATGTGTTTGTTCAACACACACACAGCCCACATGTGGTTTATACTGCAGCTTTTCTGAGTGGGCCAGGGTGAGAGTTTCTATGAGAGAGCATTTTATCTAGTGTTACCAACAATCAAGAACAAGGCCAGCACGCTCAAACCTTCGGTCATGATGACTTGTGGCTTCGTGCTAGCAGAGCCATCGACGGCCCCCAGGGTTCCGTCTACCCAATTTCACTCACAAGGCAACCCGTGGTATGGTTTTCAGGCACTTTCCATTAGACTTAAGGACGAAAGAAATCAAAGCAAGAGGTCGCTGTTTTAACTGCAAGCATAAATTACCTTTTAATTTGCTTTCTAGCTACGTAGAATATTGTATATAAACATGAAATGGTATTGTAGGTCTGTAATTTTATTTTTTTTTTTCATTAAGTTTCGATTATTAAAGTTTGTGCAATTTTGACGGGTAGTTTGCGTTGTCTCTTTGGCTACATTCGAAGATTGAATCTTAATGAATTTGTCGTTCGTATATTTGTGTGCTCATTATATTCAATGACATTTATGTGTTTGTCCATTACGATGTGATGTATGTATTAATATGTCTAGTCACGAATAAACTTTTCTCCCTTGTTCACTAAACCTATCATCACGACCCTGTCAATGTAACTATGTAGCCATATATTGTACTTCTTACCACCGCTTAGATTCGGACGAAAAATGTAACCTATTTCTAAGAAAAATACTTGAAAGTTAAGACATATTTTCTCCGTTTTTTCTTTGAAAATGTTGTTAATTTTTAAACATGATGCATGGTTATAATACGCGTAACTTTCATTTTTATTTTTTTATTTTTTACTAGCAGTAGAGCCCGGCGTTGCCCGGGGATGTAACAGTAAGAGATAGATCAAGTATCGACCGTCATAAAGACTGAAAAATAAAATTGACAAAGATTATTGTTTAAGGTTGATGGACACGAATGTCTTAATTAGATTTTTTTTTTTTTTTTTTACGAATTGGTCAAATCCAAACTCAAACAAAAACATTGTTTTCAATCATTATGAGTCTATCGATTGAATAGAATTTTATTATAAACAATTGTCTTGTAAATGGAATTTTTAAAGCATTCTGATGTAAAAATAAAGAAAAAAGTGTGCAAGACAATAAGAAACACTACCCGCCAAAAAAAAAGTGATGTTTTGTTGAAATCGTTTGAAAAATGTAGGAAATCCGATCCCATATATAAACACACACACAGACACAACCTGGGTTTTATAATAAGTATAACTCGATATGAGTTAACCCCCTTTCATTCTCGCAACAACGATGCCTCTTAATCGTGTTTTCAAATTGATTTCGTGCAAAAATAATTGTGTTTGTCCAATTTTGGGCGCTGTCAGAACCACCGCAAGGTAATTTTACGTAGTCCTGTGAAGTTTTGTTGAAATCGGTTGAAAAGTGTAGGAAATCCGATCTAATATATAAACGAACAGACACACACAAACACACAACCTGGGTTTTATAATAAGTATGATTACAAAATATTGGGGATAGATTGTTTATCTTGATTTTCTATAAAATCAAATACGTATTGTATCTAAGGTCCGTTGTCAAGTTATTTGAATTATCATGTACTTGTAATTTGATTGGAGATTCCATCTTACGTAAAAAATACTTCCTCCGGCGGGGGTAGTGGTTGTTTTTGAACTGTTTAAAAACAGATTATTTTACTTGCAGCCACCATCCCTTGACAAAACAGCAGAAGTGTTGAAACAAAATGACTATTTCTGTAGTGATGTTATACTTACGTTATAATTTTTAAATAAATATTATTTGCTTTCCTCTGTATTTAGCAGGTTTTGAAAATAGTGTTTTTAGTTACTGGAAGTTCATTGCATCTATACCAATCTTGTATTCGTGTATATATATATATATATATATATATATATATATATATATATATATATATATATATATATAAATACTTAGAGGCGACAGTCTGTTTCATGCTATATGCAATCGTCAGGGGTGGCCTGACGATTGCATATAGCATGAAACAGACTGTCGCCTCTAAGTGTTGACTTCTATGTTCACTTTTATATTTACACACGCTCTATCTCTGATATTGAGCACTTTATCCCATAAATATAGCACACCTTAAGACTATATTTCTTCATATATATATATATATATATATATATATATATATATATATATATATACACACAGACACACACACACAGGGTGCGATGGGTAAATTGTCGCCATGTTATATTTTTAATTTCTTCGACTGCACAATATAGTAGGGTCAGTTGGGAACCGTCTGTGATAAAAACGAGCGCCATGGATCACTTCAATTCGCCATAAATTTGGAAAGTAAATGCTCCGTTTTTAATCAAACAGTATTAATTACATTTCTGAATTTTCGAAAAACTTCTGGCAGGAATTTCACCTGTATTCCCATACGGATTACCGTCATTTGATCTGTCGTGTTGTACCATTCAGCTACAGAGAAGTGTCTGTTTAGCAAAGTCCAAATAACTGTTTTTAAACACTCAATCTTCGACGATTTTTCTCGATCGATCATATCTGCTCACGTAGCGTATCTTAACGTAAACAATGACAACATATAAAAAAAAAATGAATTCGATTCCTGTCAGGAATTCAGTGCGCTAAATGTAATTAATACTGTTTAATTAAAAACAGTGAATTTACTTAAATCAATCGTATCTATAAAAATAACGTATAAAAAGAGAATATATGAAATAATTGTCGGACTTAATCCATTTCATATATATATATATATATATATATATATATATATATATATATATATATATATATATATAACAACTATATACAGTGGTATTTTATGTCTACTGACATCAAAAAGGAGAATTTAATCCCTAAATCTAAAAAACGTAAATAAGAATGATAATAATAATAATAGTAATAATAATAATAATAACAATAACAAAAACAACAACAATAATAATAATAGCAACAATAACACCAATAATAATAATAATAATAATAATAATAATAATAATAATAATAATATAAGTTGATCACGTCTGTACTGACGAACCGTACTTATTCCTTTTTCGAAACAAACAGCATTCTCCCGCTGGAACAGAAGGGATGCAGAAGAGGTTCATATGGCTGCAAAGATCAACTTCTGATAAATAAAATGTTCCTGGAAAATTGCAGGAGACGACGCAGAAATCTAAGTGCAGCGTGAATTGATTATCGTAAAGCCTTTGATAGTGTTCCACATTCTTGGATCCTTAAGACTTTGGAAATGTACAAAGTCTCCCCTGTGGTATTAAATTTCCTTAAGCACAGCATGGGAATGTGGAACACCAAACTATACCTTAGTCACACCGGGGGCACTGCCATATCCAACCGTCTGAATATCCGACGTGGAATCTTTCAAGGAGACTCTCCGTCACCCCTTCTGTTTGGTTTATCCTTAATCCCTCTTACACTAGAACTGAACAACAGTAGCTATGGTTACAAAATAAATAAGAAAATATTCAATCACCTACTCTACATGGATGATCTCAAACTCTTTGCCAAAGACGACAATGAGTTGAAAGGCCTCCTCAATATTGTAAAATACTTCAGTGACGACATAGGTATGGACTTCAGATTAGATAAATGTGCAAAAGTAACATTCAGGAAAGGTAGAATTACAGAAACACCCTTAATAGATTTAGATTTTGTCACAAAGATTAGGGAATTGGAGCATGATAAAGCTTATAAGTACCTAGGAATTAGAGAAGGAGATGGCATGCAACACCTCCAAATGAAGGAAAAAAATAAGAAAAGAGTACTACAGGCGTGTACGTCTGGTACTAAATACTGAACTAAACTCAAAAAACAGAATATCAGCTATAAACACATTGGCTGTCCCTGTGGTGCAATACAGCTTTAATGTCCTTAACTGGACCATAGCTGAAATTAAGCGAATGGACGCCAAA
Organism: Acanthosepion lycidas; assembly: GCA_963932145.1. Classification (NCBI taxonomy): domain Eukaryota; kingdom Metazoa; phylum Mollusca; class Cephalopoda; order Sepiida; family Sepiidae; genus Acanthosepion; species Acanthosepion lycidas. The sequence goes on along the minus strand of OZ010599.1, from coordinate 59,324,493 downwards.
ACGAGAAAGCTTCTCACTTGCTATCGCATGCATCATCCCAAAGCTGATGTTGATCGTCTGTATGTGCCCAGATCCGAAGGAGGCAGAGGATTAGTTCAACTAGAACTGTCCTACAAAACTACAACAATTGGCCTCCAAAGATACTTGGAAACTATAGAAGACTGGATGATGGTATGCGACAAGGAACATGAAAGTAGTAAGCGTCTTTACTCCGTAATGAAAGAAGCCAACAAATTCAAAATGGAGTTTCAAATGGGCGTAGAGATGCAACTACAGCACAATACACCGGCTGAAACTGCAAAATACTTAAAAAAGACAAGCAAAGACGAATGCAACCGACCAGATACAGAACCGATGGCAAGATAAACCACTTCATGGCCAATACTCTGCCCCTACCAAACAAGCTGATGTAGACAAAACCCGTACCCATCAGTGGCTACGCAGTTCAGGGTTGAAAGCGGAAACTGAAGGTTTTATCCTTGCTGCGCAGGACCAATGCTTGCTAACTAGGAATTATCAAGCACATATACTAAAATATTGTGTCAGCCCAAAATGCAGATTCTGTGATAAATATCCAGAAACGATTGCTCATCTTGTATCAGGTTGCACGATGTTGGCACCCACTGAATATAAAACCCGACATGACAGAGTGGGCCAATATGTGCACTGGAAAATCTGCAACTTCTACGGGAAGGAAACTGAAAGAAACTGGTATGAACACCACCCAGACCAGGTTACGGAGATAGGACCTGTTAAAATTCTATGGGATTACACAATACACACTGACAGAACAATCAAGGCCAACCGTTATTGTTATTAAAGACCACAAACAAAAACAGTGCCTCCTTATTGATATGGCAGTCCCTGCTGACTGCAATGTATCTTTGAAGATATTCAAAAAGCTGTCAAAATACAAGGACCTTAAAATAGACATCTCGAAAATGTGGCATATGGGAACATCAACAATCCCTGTTGTAGTTGGAGACCTAGGACTGGTTGGAAAAGATCCCAATAGACTAACTGAAGGGATTCCTGGAAGTCCATGCCTCAAGGAGATACAAAAGTTGTTCTGACAAGTACAGCCCACACTTTACGAAGGGCTTTATCTATGTATTTTTTTTTCTTGTCAGTGGAAGGTGTCATGCTGCCATTTCTAACCTTCGGTCTCTAAGCGGAACCCGGAAAGAAATGTGTAAACGCCAGAAATCAAAGAAAATAAATAATAATAATAATAATAATAATAATAATAATAATAATAATAATAATAATAATAATGCAAAGCATTCAATGCTTCAAAAGATCAAATAGATCTAAGATCGAATCCGAAACTAAGGTTTGACCTGATATGTAATTATATATATATATATACATATGTAATTATATATATATATATATATATATATATATATATATATATATATATATATAGTGGGGGGAAATAAATATTCGTACACATGAAAAATTGTATTTTTATAAATGTAAAAGCCTTAAATAAAACAAATCTCGGCACATTTTATGTATAAAGGCGCATACTATTAAAAAATAAAAATAAATTTAATTAATTCTTATTCCAACAGAAATTAATGCATTTTTAAATTCTAACTGGTGAAAAAAGTATTCGTACAAATCAATTATTAGAAAATAATCAATTCATTATGAAAAAAGTATATTCTAGAATGTTCCAGTAATGTTATCAGTAATTATAGTTATATTAGGTTGGCGCAAAAATAATGACGTAATAATGTCGTTTTTTGACTTTAAAAAATACGTCAAAAAACGACATTATTACGTCATTATTTTTGCACCAACCTAATATACTCACACACACACACACACACACACATATATATATATATATATATATATATATAATATTTAAATAAAAACAGACCACTTTAAAGTTCCATGTAATAAATTATTTCACCACATCCCTTTTAAAGGACCGCAGATCACCAGACTTTACTTCCAAACAAAAAATGAAAAGAAAATTTACACATTTTTGACGGGCCGTATTAAACATATGTAAATTAACGAAGTGAGGAAGTGAGTGGGACATGAGTGAGTTAGCAGATATTGAGGCATTTAAACGGTTGACTTAACGGAAGTTATATATTGATATCGATATCAGTGGAACCTTAAAGTGGTCTGTTTTTATTTAAATTATTTGCTCTGGATTTACATTGAGCTCTCTGGATTTTATCCTCCTCAGGTTTACCCATAGGAATTACCTAGTTTTTTATAAACTATATATATATATATATATATATATATATATATATATATATATACATAAGGAATGAAAACTGTATGACAAAGTGGAAAAAGACGATGAACCCCAAAGGGACGAAACACGTCACCCCCAAACTTTTTTCACTTTGCCATATATATATATATATATATATATATATATATAAGGAAAAACACCGAATTCAAAAAGTCCAATTTTGGGTATGTAGTAGGATAATCTGGGCACCGTAGCCATGTTTGATAAGCAGACTAGTATAATGATATCTCTGAATTCAAATCCAGAGGCTGAGTCCCTACTACTTTACGATACGATGGTCAATTTCGTTCTAGAAACGCCTGCAACGATGCAGGTACCAAGTTGTATTGCAGATTTTCGTGTTTCACCACCGACGGATGCCATAATATATATATATATATATATATATATATATATATATATATATATATATATATATAGTGTAACCCGGATATAAGAGAGTTGTCGGGACCGGAGAAGAAGTCTCTTATATCCGGGTTTCTCTTATATTCGGGTTTGGTCTAATTTATATACATTAACACAGGCTCTAATTTGGGACCAAAAAAATCTCTCTTATATCCGGGTCTCTTATATCCGGGTTAAACTATATATATATATATATATATATATATATATGTGTGTGTGTGTGTGTGTGTGTGTGTGGAGTATTTAATGGATTTTATTTTTTTAATCCGACATATTTTTAATACTCTAAACGTTATTTAACTAATATATATCTATATAATAAATGCGAATGTCAGTGTATCACTGTGTCACACGTTTTCAACTTTACTCCTAGAGGCAGTAACCCAACATATTTTGAATCAGACCGACTCTGTGAGCAAATTAAAAACATTGCGGGCCGGATCCGGATCCGGATCCGGACCCGCAAACCTGAAATTTTGGATTTCCAAGATTTCATTACTGCGATTGTTTTTGGATTCTGCTATCATGGCTTCTACTGATAAAAACAATTAAAGGGACACAACTCTCAAACTTTCAATAGCTCACGTTGAAATTAAAAACTTACAGTTCTCAAATTACAGTGTTTAAAAATAGAATTGTCCGAGTTTTCAAATCGACTTCTAGTAGCCGTAACCCAACATATCATACCATTTTTAAATCAGACCAACTCCGTGAGGAAATTAAAAATATTTCGGGCCGAAAAACCTGAAATTTTGGATCCCCAGGATTTCATTACTGCGATTGTTTTCGGCGATGTTTTTACGTGATTTTTGGCAACGAACTTGTTTGTACGATAACAACTCTCATAGCTTGGAAATAAATTTGGGAATAATCGAAATTGATTTCGAAATCCAACGAAAGTCCCTAATGAAATAAAAAAATAATTGTCTGTACGGAAAGTAAGGACCTACGTACATCAAATTGTCTTTAAACTAAATGGTGGCAGAAGAATTATCGTTGAACTTTTAAACGGTAAGCTTAAATATTAATGCAATACTTAAATGCAGCAATCAATTTTGAGTTCTGTAGTTTGCTGTTGCCTTTCGCATATACTCCTCTCTACCTATTGTGATAAAGGCCCATATAAGAGCCCTTCGCAGAAGCTAGTTTAAATATATATATATATATATATATATGCGTGTGTGTGTGTGCGTGTGTGTGTGTGTGAAAATATATAGAAAATAGGAAAGAACGGGTTTGGTAAATAATCCAAAGTTCTTTAGTATTTTTGTTATTATTTTTAAAATATAGTGCTCGATACAAAAGTAGAGCATAAATATAATTATTTATTTAAAAATATGATTCCAACACGCATGTTGTAATCATATTTTTAAATAAATAATTATATATATATATATATATATATATATATATATATATATATATATATGAAGAAATATAGTCTTAAGGTGTGCTATATTTATGGGATAAAGTGCTCAATATCAGAGATAGAGCGTGTGTAAATATAAAAGTGAACACAGAAGTCAACACTTAGAGGCGACAGTCTGTTAACAGGCTAGATGCATGGCCTAAGGATTGCATCTAGCCTGAAACAGACTAAGTGTTGACTTCTATGTTCACTTTCATATATATATATATATATATATATATATATATATATATATATACACTACAGTTCAAAAGTTATTCAAAAAGAGCTCTTAGTGTAATAAAAAATAGAATGGAACCAATTATCCGACTTATACTTTGAGAAACTTGCACCCCACTTTCGGACTTGTGCCACATCTAAGCGAGGCTTGGAAAATAACTATACTTTGAGAAACTTTTGCAACGAATGCCAAAATTTTGTGCAGCTGTAATAAAGGCTAAAGGAGAATATTTTGACGGGAGCAATATTGAATCATAAATTGTTTTTTTTTCTTTTTGTCATAATATAATTTCTAAAAACATATCAGGTCTCACTTTTTTTTTAACCATGTATAATAATTTTCTCCTATTTAAAGTATTAGGTTGGTGCAAAAATAATGACGTAATAATGTCGTTTTTTTGACGACGTTAAAAAACGATATTATTACGTCATTATTTTTGCACCAACCTAATACAAAACAATTACTTTTTGGGTCAATTTAAAACAAAAACTCCCATGGATTTTTAACTATAGAGTAAGTCTTTTCGACTGTTCCTTACCATGACTTACTTTTATTGAATAAAGTGTCAAAAAGATAATTTTCTTAAACTATTGATGATATTTTGCATTAGTTGAAATTCTGTGATTATTTATATCAAAATTACCAAAACTTCGGACTCATTCACCCTCTACATTGAAGTTACCCTAAAGGAGTTGGAAACCCATACCCGGATTTAATATCGGTGGGTGCAGTCTTAAGAATATATAAAATACACAGGTGACACTGGGTTAATCGGAAAACTACCGTACCTGCTAGACAAGGAAAGCGTGAAGAAAGGACTAACAATCAATTTTAAGAAGACAGAATGTTTGGTTGTCAGCGAGTGAAAAATCCCAAGATGCTATCTACAAATTCAGTCTGTTATGTGCAATGACTGATACACATTCGATACATGACTGACAAAGCAGATTTTTCCTGCAGTAGGTTACCATTTCTTTCTTCAGTAGACCAGTTGCCATCCAAGGCTACAGAACCCTGTCTGTCCTGCTATATACCAATAGTTGGGGGAGAAGAAGAGGATTCATATGACTTGATTGATGTCTATTACGTAATTTCATAAAGAATTGATTATTTCTCCTCAGTAACATCTCAGATCTTTGCTTTAGAATGAATGTCAGTCAGTTATATGACATGCGTGATACACGCTTAGGCGATCTGTATCTTTCGATACCTGACTGGCGAGGCAGATTTTTCCTGCAGTAGGTTGCCATTTCTTTCAGCGGTATACCAGTTGCCATCCAACGCTACAGAACCCGGTCTCTCTTGTTATTTACCCATAGCTAGCGCGGGGGGAGGGTGGATGAAGAAGAGGATTCATACCTTTCCCAATGGTATTAGAGCGTAAGCGAATTTCAGACAGTTATGTGCCATGCGTGATATATGCTTAGGCGATCATGTAGCTTTCGATACATGACTGACGAGGCAGATTTTTTCCCCGCAGTAGGTTGCCATTTCTTTCTGCGGTAGACCAGTTACCATCCAAGGCTATAGAACCCGGTCCGTCCTGCTATTTACTCATAACTAGGGGGAGAAGAAGAGGATTCATACATTTCCCAAGGTTATTAGCACGTAAGTGAATTTCAATCAGTTATGTGCCATGCGTTATACACACTTAGACAATGAAGTATCTTTCGATAAATGACTGACGAGGCAGATTTTTTCCCGCAGTAGGTTGTCATTTCTTTCTGCGGTAGACTAGTTGCCATCCAAGGCTATAGAACCGGTCTCTCCTGCTATTTACCCATAGCTGGGGTGGAGAAGAGGGGATTCATGCTTTTCCCAAAGGTACTATTAGCACGTAAGTAGCACGTAATGGATTCGACTGGAATTCGAACTCGGCCCTCCGATTCCTCAATCCGAGCCGCTATCTATTTCTCCACTGTTAGAGATGTCAAAGTCAAATAAGTACAGAAGGGTAAATATCTGGGAAGTGTTTTAACAGAGGAAGGTAAATGTGGCACTGAAATCCGAAGGTACATTGGAATATCAAAAGATAGATTTCAAAAACTAAAAGTATTAAGAAACTGGAAAACGTTGTTAAAAGCAAAAACAATATGCTTGAAGAGCTATGTGTTACACTTTTTGGATACATTATGTACTAGTGAGCCAGTCCAAATGACTTGACTCACTTTATTTTCCACCAATAGAAGGTTAACGAATAAGAAGACGTAGAACATTCAATCCGTCGTGTATCAAGGCGGCCATTTTGTTTACCCTACCCGAATGTCCAGTTCCAGCTTGTCAAGCGAAGAGAAACAGAAGGACGAACTACGCTCTGCTACTTTTACCAAAATATCCACTGCTAACCTGAACAACGCTTTCCTACTGTCTTCAAAATATTCACTGCTAACCTCTGGAGTTTATACTCGAAGACGACCGTCATGATGAACAACACTATGTAAAAACAATCCTGCTATACGGCAGTCGATGCTAGACAGTTTCCTCACAGGTGATGGGAATACTTGAGGCTATAGAGTTTTGGTTCTACAGAAGGATGCTGAGAATACCATCAACCGATCACTTAGTTAACTAGGAAGTTTAATGGGAAATGGAAACGAAAAGAACAATTATAATTGAAACTAGAAAGAGACTGTTGAAATTTCGGGTCACACATAATGAAGAAAAAAGGCTTGGAAAATATGGTACTCATATGGCATACTTAAGGCAAGACACACAGTGGGAAACAATGAGTAAGCCCCTTAACGAGCTTGGATAAATGGATGGCAGGACGGTGTGTTGAGTAGATAGTAAGAGGACAACCACCAGATTTTATTCAACCTAAACAGTGAGGCAATCCTATGAGAACTTGAAGTTCTGACAGGATTTACTATCAGTGAGCGCAATCTTAGCAACATAAGATACGCATATAAAACTGTATTGGTGGCAGACATAGAAAGAAAACTACAGGACGTCTCGGTAGTAAAGGATAGCGAGAAGAAAGGACTAACTATCAATTGTATGAAGATAGAATGTATAGTTATCAGCAAGAGAAAAAGTCCAATATGCGAACAGCTAACTGAAGATGTCACCATCAAAGAAATGCAGAAGTGTAAATATCTGGGAAAAGATGACGAAAAATGTGGCGCCGAAATCCGAAGGTACATTGGAATATCAAAAGATAGATTGTAAAAACTAAAAGTATTACGAAACAGGAAAACTTTGTTAAAAGCAAGAAAAATATGTTTGAATTACTATGTAAAATCAATCCTGCTATATAGCAGTCGATCCTAGACAGTTTCCTCACAGGTGAGAAAATTACTTGAGCCTATAGAGTTGCAGTTCTACAGAATATCATGGACTAAAATGTGAGAAACAAGACAGTTTTAGAGAAAATGGAAACGAAAAGGACACTTACACTTAGCACCAGAAAGAAACATTCGAAATAGTGCACATAATGAGGAAAGTAGGCTTAGAAAATTTAACACTAACAGGACATATTAAAATCAAGATGGTTTCGTTTGGTTTATTTTGTTTTACGGCATCTCTCTTCAATAGGTTGTTAATGCCGACAAGATTTTTAATTCAAGTTTGTATGAATAGAATATGTATGAATTTTTTTTTTTTTTCATAAATCTATTTCTGGTAATATATTATGTCATAAAATCTTTGACGTTTAGAAAAAAGGTCACTACAATTGGTTAGAATATGTTTTACAACAGTAGTTCCCAATCTGGGTCCATGTGACATTAATGGGGTGTCCAAACACACACAAAAAAAATAGCAAATTGGGGGTCGACGGTAATATCTTGTGGTCCATGTTCACTTCGGAAATGTTCTTACAACTGAGAATTGGAATTAATACAGTAATCGACGCCATATTAAAATATCTTATATATAAAGTACAGTATATGTGTGTTTGTGCGTGTATCCGTGTTCAAGTAATGCCTCCACCCCCACAGGTCCGGTTCCAATGATTCGTAGCTCATTCAAAAGCCTTAGTCGCAGGGAACGATTTTCGTTGAGCTCAGATTCAGGGTTGTCAGATTGTGCGAGGTTAAAAATATATATTAATATATTATACTAGCCATTATTATTTTTATTATTATTGAAGGCAAGAGGGACAGGGGAACAACGCATAACCTACCTAACGAGCTTCTGAAAATGGTTAGCAGAGTTTAGGAGATATAGCCAAAAGACAAACATTATTAAAAGCTATAAAGGAGAGGAAGTTGTGGAGAACTAATGTCCTGAAGGGATTCGGCACACAGAAGAAGAAGTGTAGTTCAAGTGAAGAGAAAACTGGTGGCGACAGAAATATCGTTCTACAGAAGGATGCTGAGGATGCCTTGGACAGAGCGTGTAAGCAATGAAGACAGTCTTAAGGAAATTGGAAACTTATACTCAGAAACAGCTGAAATTCCTGGGGCACATGAGAAAGGAGGGCTTGGAAAATTTGACAATCAAAGGACATATCGAAAGCAAGGGAGATGGGGAAGGCAGAAGTCAACCTACTTGACGAACTTCTGTGGCTGGATGGCAGAACGAGGGTGGGAGGGATGGCAAAATGAGCTACAAAGGGTAGGAAAATGTGGTGAGCCATGATCGTCCACGTCCTGAATGGGCACGGCACATGGAAGTTGTAGTTAATACTTTAACCCATCATCTAAGTTAGAATTACTTGTATTCTCACCTGTTTGTATTTGAAGGCTGGTATCGCTCTTATCTCTGGCTAAACTATCATTGTCTGAAATATTATCTACAGACGTATTCAATAAATGAGTGGAAACGTTTTTTTTTCACAAACGTGAGCATGTACCATCTGGTCATTCAGACTGGCTAATGGAGCTTGATGAATCACCTACGGCTCCAGATAGCCATCTTGGACGAGAGTAGAAAATGTGCCGCCGCCGAAGCTGCTGCTGCTGCTGCTGTCATAAATTGGTTACATAGCTCTTCACGACTCTCGCCTGGTGGACGTTTGAAAGGGGAGACTAAAACCAACAAGGGAGAAAGAAAACAAAAACAAAAAAAATTATCAAGAGAAATAAAAATAAAAAAAATAAGAAAGGCGAAAACAACAAAAAATCTGACAAGATTATTTGCCATCACAGACAATCAAACATTTTTAGATTTTTTGTTATTTATCTTTTTGTCTTTTTCTTTTCATTAAGCAAATGTACTGCACTTCTTAATGTTTAACAATGGGTGCGTCCTTTAGAAAAAATAATCGAACAATTAGAAAATATGAGAAGATATTTGTCTCCTTTTCTTTCTTTCTTTCTTTCTTTCTTTCTTTCTTGTTTGTTTGCTTTTTCTTTGTCGATTCTCCTTTTTTATTTGTTTCTTTCTTTCCTTTCCTTTCTGCGTCTTTCTTAATTCCCTTTTCTTTCTTTCTTTCTTTCTTTCTTTCTTTCTTTGCTTTTTCTTTGTCGTTTCTCCCTTTTTCATTTTTTCTTTCTTTCTTTTCCTTTCTGCGTCTTTCTTAATTCCCTTTTCTTTCTTTCTTTCTTTCTTTCTTTCTTTCTTTCTTTCTTTCTTTCTTTCTCTGAAACCAAACAGTGTCATTGAATCCTTCCTGTCTTCCCTCGTAATCAAAATGGAATAGTTCATTACTTACGAGGTATTGGCCGGCGGTTACTTTCTTTCCTTCCTTCTTTCTTTCTTTCTAGCTTTCATTCTTTCTTTCTTTCTTTCTTTCTTTCTTTCTTTCTTTCTTTATTTATTTATTTATTTATTTATTTATTCCTTTTTTTCATTGATACCAACCAAAACGGGATAGTGTATTACTTGAGGTACTGGCTGGCAGCTCTTTCTTTCTTTCTTTCTTTCTTTCTTTCTTTCTTTCTTTCTTTCTTTCTTTCTTTCTTTCTTTCTCTTCTCCCTGAAACAAAACAGCGAATCTGATATGTCTTTTCTGTCTTTCCTCGCGATCAAAACGGAATAGTCCATTATTTATGACGTACTGACTGGGCATTTCTTTCCTTTTTCCTTCCTTTTTTTTCTTTCTTTCTTTCTTATTTATTTATTTATTTATTCTTTTCTTTTTTTTACCAATCTCTAAAAACTACTTTTTTGTGACGAAGAAAAGAATGGTCAGTGCATTAATGTTTTCGTGGCTTTTTCTTATCTGATATTCTTGAAAAAAAAAATATTGTAAGCCTTAAGAAATGGCAACACCTGTCGTCACCGGTGTCAGCCTAAACAAAAGAATTTTCTTATTAATTTTCTTTCATTAACGGAGAACCTTACTCAGAAGTGGATATTGATAAGTTTATATCCTTAAATTTTGAAGAAAAAAAACTAAATTTTATACAATGATGACGGAGGGGATTTTTACGCGTTATTTTTTTTACTGCTAACACGTATTTTACAAGTAAAATCGTGTAGAAAGATTTTATGATCTACTCAATAAATAATACTACTACTCCACAACCCAGTTAGGGAAGCAAATAAAATCTCTATGCTATTTAAATGCAGGTTCTTTAATCTTCCACTGAGCCTTATCTGCGTTTATATTTTGTCAGGAGGAGGAATTCACGTTCTTTCGTTAGTTAATTAGTTCGCGCGTACGTTACGCACTGCCATTGCCTCAGATACATAATGGGCCATTACGCTTTCATTGCGAATTAAGACGAAAGAAAATCACATTGATCAAATATTTGTCACCATACTTCTGCTACTGGAGTTTCAATACATTCGTAGTAAATTTAGCGATCATTTAATGCTAGCATCCGTGAAAAATCCATGGTTCTTCTATTTGGATTCTCTGATGAATCATAATTCTTAATTTAATGTTTGAATAAATTCCTTCGAGTTCTGCAACTATATTGGAAATACATCAAAGATATCGTAATATATTCGTCATATAGGAAGAAAATGAGTAACTACCGACACCGAGGTTCGAGCGTGACACTCTGGATTCATGATTATATGTTTTCCGCCAGGTAGACATCGAGCGGTGTCAGGCTACTGACCGAGTGACTATTGAGTGGAACTATCCAGTCGAATTAGTGTGAATTATTTTGCGTCGATGATTTGGGTTTTGATTTAGGATTTACCGGACGTTAAATCGAGCCGCCCTACTGACAAGGTATTCACTGAAATGGTTAATTATCTTTGGTTGACTTTTACTTCTTTGTTCTTGTTAAGTAATTATTGGCGGTTTTAATTAAATAATATTTTATTTTAACGCTGAAGACTTGAGTTATACTTAATCATTAACGGCCACCGTACATCACAAAAATATTTGAGCGTAAAAAATATAAAAGTTAACAAGTTTTTCCATTTTATTGAAGCAGACGTTAACTATACGAGAGTGTTATCGCCTCCGCTATCTTCCCTTTCTTTCTTTCTTTCTTTCTTTCTTTTTGTATTAGATAGGTTTCTTTGTCTCATTAAATCCAAATAGTTGACACAAGTCTCTTCATCTGTGATGAAATTGCCCAACACCCACTGTCATATTGGAAGATTGATATTACATAACAGTTCAGGACTCTTTTCTTTGTAGAAGCACATTTCTATTCCTTCAAGTCTCTTCTTCATTTGTGAGAAGATTGTCCAGTATTCACTGCCATATAAGAGGACTGATATTACATAACAGTTCAGGACTCTTTTCTTTGTAGAAGCACATTTCTATTGTTTCAAGTCTCTTCTTCATCTGTGAGGAGATTATCCAGCATTCACTGCCATATAGGAGGATTGATATTACATAACAGTTCAGGGATCTTTTCTTTGTAGAAGCACATTCCTGTTGCTTCAAGTCTCTTCTTCATCTGTGAGGAGATTATCCAGCATTCACTGTCATATAGGAGAACTGATATTACATAACAGTTCAGGACTCTTTTTTTTTTTTGTAGAAGCACATTTCTATTGTTTCAAGTCTCTTCTTCATCTGTGAGGAGATTATCCAGAATTTACTGCCATATAGGAGGTCTGATATTACATAACGGTTCAGGACTCTTTTTTTTGTAGAAGCACATTTCTATTGCTTCAAGTCTCTTCTTTATCTGTGAGGAAATCGTCCAGCATTCACTGCCATATAGGAGGACTGATATTACATCACAGTTCAGGACTCTTTTCTTTGTAAAAACACATTTCTATTCCTTCAAGTCTCTTCTTCATCCGTGAGGAGATTATCCAGCATTCACTGCCATATAGGGGGATTGATATTACATCACAGTTCAGGACTCTTTTCTTTGTAGAAGCACATTTCTATTGCTTCAAGTCTCTTCTTCATCTGTGAGGAGATTATCCAGCATTCACTGCCATATAGGAGGACTGATATTACATCACAGTTCAGGACTCTTTTCTTTGTAGAAGCCCATTTCTATTGCTTCAAGTCTCTTCTTCATCCGTGAGGAGCTTGTCCAGCATTCACTGCCATATAGGAGGACTGATATTACATCACAGTTCAGGACTCTTTTCTTTGTAGAAGCCCATTTCTATTGCTTCAAGTCTCTTCTTCATCCGTGAGGAGCTTGTCCAGCATTCACTGCCATATAGGACGACTGATATTACATAACAGTTCAGGACTCTTTTCTTTGTAGAAGCCCATTTCTATTGCTTCAAGTCTCTTCTTCATCCGTGAGGAGCTTGTCCAGCATTCACTGCCATATAGGAGGACTGATATTACATAACAGTTCAGGACCCTTTTCTTTGTTTCCAATAAATTCTTCCTGATTCTTAGTAATTTGTTTACTTTTTGTCAAGCGTCTTTTCTATTCCAAAATATTGCCTTCAGATTTCGGGGCCACGTTTATTCATCCGATGTTAAAACGACTCCTCGAGAGCTAAACTTATGTAATTGATTGAATTTTAATATCTTCAATTCCTAGCCTTAAGTTGTTCCTTTTAAGAACGAGCATAAAATCTGTCTTCTTACAATTGAAGGTTAGTCCTTTCTTCCCGCTTTTCTTTACTACCTGTCTAGTGGTTCCTGCAGTTTTCTCTCCGTGTCTAACATCAAGACGGTGTCATCTGCATATCTTATGTTGTTAAGAGTGTACCCAACGATAATAAATCCCCGTTGGACTTCTAGTTTTCTTTGCGGTATCCTCGCTGTAAAGGCTGAATAAAGCAAGTTTCTCTTGTAGTCAAAATAAATCTTTTAGTCAAATAAGAGAAATAAAAAGAAAGAGAAACGTTTTGATCACAGGAATAATTATATAAAAAGTGACATACTTGGGACCTTTCTTCTACTCGAAAAGAGAAATCTAACTGAAAAGAACATGAAGGTCAATGTCTAAATAACCGAAGGACGATGTCGTTACTCAAGGTCAAGTATATTTTCAAGGTATGGAATGGTTATGACGAACAAGGTGTGTAATGTGAATGAAAGATGAAGTGGTATGACGACTGGGAGGATAAGGAGGATACATAAGGATTGACACTGAAGTTGAAGCGGTTACGTTTACAGTGTTCAAGGATGCATCAATGCAGGAGTTTGTTAAAGAAAACAGCAGTTCTTTGAAAATAGACGCCTTATTGTAATATTTTCCCGATATTTCGACATCGCCCATTTATTAAATATTTTATTTATCATCATTATTATTTTTTGTTAAAAAGAAACACTTCGATCAGAAAAGGGTCCTTTGTGTTGTTTTTTTTTTACAGCATATCAACTTCAATGGGTTATTTACTGCAAACAAGATTTTTATTGCTGGTAATATTATTTATTCAAAAATGTATTGCTGGTAATTTTTTCAAAAATATATTGCTGGTAATATATATATATATATATATATATATATTTTTTTTTTTTTTAATTTATTGCTGGTAATATATTTTTTTAAAAAATGTATTACTGGTATTATTTTTCTTTTCTAAAATGTATTGCTAATAATATTTTATTTATTTAAAAAAAAAATCCGAATGAAAATATTTCTGGATAATAATTAGGTTGGTGCAAAAATAATGTCGTTTTCTCACATAAAGTTGAACGTCAAAAACGACATTATTTTTGCACTAACCTAATATTTCTTTAAAAAAAAAAAAAAAAAAATTGTGGATAATTATTACTTTTGAATTAAAAAAAAAATAAATAAAAAATAAAACTCCGAATAAAAATATTTCTGGATAACTATTTCTTTTGAAAAAAACAAAAAAACAAAAAACAAAAACAAAAACAAAAAATAAAAAAACAAATCAAAACAAAATCTTCATTTCAAAGAAATAGATCATTTGCCTAAATTTTTAACTGATTTATGAAGTGATCGATCTGTTAACTAAATCCTCGCTGATCAATTAAGCCTATTTGATTTCTTTTCTTTTTTTCTTTTTTTCAAATATGGTAAAAGGTCGTATTCAGGAAGCAATCTGCCAAGAGTGTTTTTTCTTCTTATTATCAATGCCTTATGGCGTCCGAATGGCGTCCTTTACACAACTCTATGCCCAGATGACACTAACGGTTTTAGTTCACTTACGATAATATTCTTAGCGACACAGACGAGTTTCACTTTGAAAGATTTTTATCGGTATTAAAATATCGGACGAATTGATCTCCATCATGTTTTAAGATAATTAATTTCAATCAGTTTAATGCATTATTATTAATAATAATTTTTGAAGAGTATTTATTTCATTTTTATTTCAGTAGATTTTTATCGCAACTGTGACTAGGCAAGAGGATCGGAAATAAATAATAAGTTCTCAGTGAGATTCGAATTCACGTCTCGTCTGGCTCAGTGAAATCAGGTCAACGCTCATCTGCTTTAAAATCGTGCTAAATCGTGCTAAATCTATTCTTCTGATTATCATAGAGTTGACATACTAAGTAAAGTTGTGTTAAAAATCAACAACAAAAACTCAAATGAGAGTAAGCCCGAGTTAAAAGTTAATAATAATGGTTGTCAGTTGTTCATTTAATAAAGAATGCAGGCGAAATTAAGCACAAGTCACAAATTCATAATGGCTGACAATCATTTATCTAATAAAAATGATGAAAGTAAATACTAGTAAAAAAATTAACATTAAGGGAAGATAATGCTTCTTTGCTTCACCTAATAAAAAACGGAAATAAAGGTTAACATTAGTTAAAAATTAATAATAGCTGACAAAGCATCCTCTAATACAAATGGAAGATGAAAATAAAAACAAGTAAAATTTAACAATAATCATTGAAAATGCTTCCTTTAAAAAAGAATATGAAAGTAAACACTCATCAAAGATTAATAATAACTGATAATGCATAAATTAATAAAAAAAAAAATAATTGGCTGACAATGCTTCGTCTAATAAAACATGGAAGATGAAAGTAAATACTAGTCAAAAATTAACAATAATCGCTGATAATGTTTCCTCTAATAGGAAAGAAAGATGAAACTAAATAAAAGTAAAAAAAATCAATAATGGCTGACAATACATCCTCTAATAATACACGGAACATGAATGTAAATACTCGTCTAAAATTAATAATAATTGTTGATAATGCTTCGTTTAATAGAAAAGAAAGATGATACTAAATACTAGTAAAAATATAATAATGGCTGACAATGCATCCTCTTCTAAAAATGGACATGAAAATAATCACTAGTCAAAAATAAATAATGGCTGACAATGCATCCTCTAATAAAACATGGAAGATGGAAGCAAATACTATTCAAAGAATTAAATGTAATGGTTGACAATGCTGCATCGAATATAAATAGAAAATTACAGTAATTGCTAGACAAAAATAACAAATGCTGACAATTCGTTCAATAAAAAATGAAGGAAGTAAATACTAGTTAAAATGTTTATGTTCCGTTTCCAATAAGGAACACCATTTAATATATACTCGGGTGACGCTGGAATTTCATTTGTCCGAGTCTTTGGAGAATTCATCGCAGATAAATGGAAGGCATAGATATGAATCTTCTCATCTCGTATTCGTTATCTCTATATATTTCAGATGAGGTATTTTAATTATTTTAACTATTTACATTGTTCGGACTGTTGTCCTCATCTTTATTGTCATATTGACAACGTTTCGACCGTTGTACGTTTCTGCCTTCTTCAGGATATGCCTATATTTCTGAGATGGGGTATTGTAACTATTTACACTATTTACATTGCTCGGACTATTGTCGTCATCATTATTTTCATATTCACGACGTTTTGGCCAATGTACGCTCTGCCATTCTTCAGGATCCTGTCTATATTTCTGAAATGAGATATTGTAACTATTTACACTATTTACATTGCTCGGACTATTCTCGTCATCATTATTTTCATGACGTTTCGGCCAGTGTACGCTCTGCCATTCTTCAGGATCCTGTCTATATTTCTGAAATGAGATATTGTAACTATTTACACTATTTACATTGCTCGGACTATTGTCGTCATCATTATTTTCATATTCATGACGTTTCGGCCAGTGTACGCTCTGCCATTCTTCAGGATCCTGTCTATATTTCTGAAATGAGATATTGTAACTATTTACACTATTTACATTGCTCGGACTATTGTCGTCATCATTATTTTCATATTCATGACGTTTCGGCCAGTGTACGCTCTGCCATTCTTCAGGATCCTGTCTATATTTCTGAAATGAGATATTGTAACTATTTACACTATTTACATTGCTCGGACTATTGTCCACATCTTTAACGGTTTTATCCACATTGTCCAGTGGATAAAATGTCTGTTGGAAGTAATCCAGTGACTTGATCCAAAGTGTTGTGAGTTCAATACCTGCCCATAGCAGAGGTAAAGAAAAAAACTTGGGAAATAAGAGAAAGTGAAATATCCAGAAAAGGCACGACGCGTGCAACTCGAAAAATCTACCCCGGTGGACGGAATAAAGGATTCGGTTCGAAATTCTAGCATATATCACCAGAAGAAGGCCAGAGCGTACAACGGCTGAAACGTCATGAATATGACAATAAAGTTTGAGGACAGCAGTCCGACCAATTTAAACGGTGTAAATCGTATTCTTTAGACTTTAAAACACAGGCATTTTGTTAATTTCAGAATCGACGAAATAAGGGACAGACCCTTGTGTTCGACCCCCTATACTATTGCATTTAGATGCATTGAAATATTAGGTTGGTGCAAAAATAATATCGTTTTTTGACGTTAAAAAATACGTTAAAAAACGATATTATTTTTGCACCAACCTAATATATATTTTAAAGACCCCTTATAAGACATAAATCATATTATTTCTCTGAGGCTGAACCATAGACTTCATAGACATGCGATTCATACAGGAAGCAATATCAGATACTAGCAGTAGAGCCCGGCGTTGCCCGGGGATGTAACAGTAAGAGATAGATCAAGTATCGACAATCATAAAGACGGAAAAATAAAATTGACAAAGATTATTGTTAAAGGTTGACGGACACGCATGTCTTAATTAGTTTTTTTTTTTTTTTTTTTTTTTACGAATTGGTTAAACCCAAACTCAAACAAAAACATTGTTTTCAATCGTTATGAGTCTACCGATTGAATAGAATTTTATTATAAACAATTGTCTTGTAAATGGAATTTTTAAAGCAATCTGAAGTTTTGTTGAAATCGGTTGAAAAATGTAGGAAATCCGATCCCATATATAAACGAACACACGCACACACACACACAAACACACACAGAACCAACCTGGGTTTTATAATGAGTATAACTCGATAACTCGATATTAATAAGTATAACTCGGTATGAGTTGTCCCCCTTTCATTAATGCCTCTTAATCATGTTTTCAAATTGATTTCATGCAAAAACAATTGTGTTTTCCCCATTTTTGGCGCTGTCAGAACCACCGCAAGGTAATTTTACGTAGTCCTGTGAAGTTTTGTTGAAATCGGTTGAAAAATGTAAGAAATCCGATCCAATATATAAACGTACAGACACACACACACACACACACAATCTGGTTTTATAATAAGTAAGATTTTCCGACGTTTTATTAGGCTGTTCCGTAAATAATGTCCGATTTTAGCATAAACCTTTCATGTTCTAATATATTATTATAATAGTTGCACAAAAATATATTATTATTCTTTTATGTGCCGTGTCTCTTCAGGACGTAGGCGATCATGGCTCTCCACCTCCTCCTGTCCCTTGTGAGATATTCACTAACCGGCCAAGTTTATTGTGAGGATATCCGAGCCCGTAGTCTCGGGCAAAAATTCCCCGTAGACTCCGTAAAAACGGGGTCGGGTAGCTGTCTACCACTCCAGACGAAACTCAGCCCTTCGGCACAGCCTTGTCTGGGTTTCTCTCTGCCCGGAGTCAGAGAGTTTGACAAACACGCTTCCGAAGTAATTCAGAGAGTGAGATATTCACACACACCCACACGCAGCCGGATGCGGCACAAGGCCAAGTTTATTATGGGCTATCCGAGCCCTCCTGTCGCTTGTGGATCTCAATAAGCTTTGACTTTTTATTTCTCCCAGACCCTGTTCTACCATCCACTTGCTTAAGCCCGTATGTCACGCTTTGCTTTCCCTTATATGTCGTTCACTCTATCCGCCCTGTGAGTATCAAATTTTCCAAGCTCTTCTTTCTCATTACGTGTCCCAGAAATTTCAACTGCCTCTGATGTTAAGTATGAGTTTCCTCTTTGCTTGCATCCTCTTTAAAAACTCATCGTTGTTCACATGTTTGGTCCATGGTATCCTCAGCATCCTTCTGTAGAACCATACTTCTGTTGCCTCGAGTCTCTTCTTCATCTTTGAGAAGACCGTTCAACATCCGCTGTCTTATAGGAGGACAGATATCACGTAGCAGTTCAGCACTCTTTTCTTTGCTGCCAACGAAATCCTTCTGTCTCGTAATACTCTGCCTAGCTTTTGGAATACATCTTTGGCCATCCAAATACGTCTTCGGATCTCAGCGTCGCACTTACCGTCCTCTGTCAGAACACTTCTCAGATATATAGATTTCGCACCAGCTTGATTTTAGTGTCCCCCACCTGTAAATCGCACTTCGGGCTCATCTTTTTACTGATGGCAATGTATTCTGTCTCTTGTAGTTTATACTTAGTCCTTTCTTCTCGCTCTCACTTGCTAGTTTCTGTAGGATAATGATTAAAGTGACCTCTTTGTTAATTTCATATTTAACATCCTTCTCAAATGTCTTCTCAGATACGTGACGCAACCTGTGTATAGACAGAAAAATCGTATTATGTTGTTGAGAAAATAATGTCCGGTTTTAGAATAAACATTTTAATTGTGTTCTAATATATTATCAGGTCATCCCATAAGTTCTGTCCGAATTTTGAATAACGAAAACAATTGACTAAATGTTACATTTAATTACAGATTCAATCAACAATGTATTTTCCCTGATTATCTATGACTTCCTTCCATCTATTAACAAGCTTACTAATTCCATTACTGTAAAATTATTTTGGCTTTGATTCGAAGAACTCACAAATGTCAGTTTTAACCTCTTCCTGTGTTACAAAAGCTGTTTCTTCCAAATGATTCTGTAAGCTACAAAACAAATGGTAGTCTGAAGAAGCAAGACCGAGAGAAAAAGGTGGATGAGGAATTTTCTCCCAACCAAGTTCTTCGATCTTTTGTGACGTGATTCTTCATCTTCAAGGGTGAAATCTCCACCTCTGAATTTTGCAAAGCATCTTCTGCAAGTTCTTTCATTCACATATTCCTCTCCATAAACTGAGTGAATGTTTCTAGCCGCTTCGGCTGCTGAGTTTCCTTTCTTGAACTCATAAAGCATTATGTGCCTCAAATGATTCTTGGGTACTTCCATGTTAGCAGGGTTTTAATCAAACCAAATTTAATTTTATTGTTCTCTGAAATAAAATCTGATCAGTTTAAATGCATCTAAACATAAAAATAATGTTCAACTCCATTAGACATTATAAAATACTCTTTAAATTTAGTTCATTTTAACAAAAAGTTAAAATTCGGACAGAACTTATGGGATGACCTGATATCATGATAATTAAACCAAAGATATTACTTATTCCTAATGATTAAGGCGTTTTCTACCTCTTTTGCGGAAACTACTAGAGGCCCTATTCACTGCTGAATTGGTTAAATATCTCACATCGCAGAGTCTTCTTTCAGAGAAGCAATGACTTACGATTCTCTAAGTCATCTGCTAATGTTCCGACGATTAATTGCAGAAAGAGTCTATCAAGCACTAGTTAAGAACGATGAGTTACTCAGGCTGTGGCTTTACACATCTCGAAAGCTTCTGACAGGGTTTGGCATACGAGTCTTCTTCACAATTTGAAAAGTTACGGTGTCTTCGGCCAAAGTTTTGAACTGATCCAATCATTCTTATCAAATCGGAAAATGAAAGTGTTGTAGAGTAGCTAACACCCCTTCAGCACTACGAGATAGCCTGACTCACAGCCTTAAAAAGTCTATGATTAAGGACTTCAAAAGTTGATTAATAAGTTGATACTAAGCTGATTAATATTCGGACTGATCTTACTTCGT
>OZ010599.1:59191288-59298788 GCA_963932145.1 Acanthosepion lycidas | reverse complement strand
CAAATCACGCTTTTCTATTATTTCAAGTAGTTCTTTGCGTCAATAGTAAAGGGCATAACAAGGATTTATTTACGCATTACAGTAAAATGATCCTAAGAGAATTTCCAAGCTAGAATCTAATGTGTTACAGGGTCTGAAAAAGAATGAGAAGACTTTTGCTGGGAAGATTGAGGAAAGAACAATAAAGAACGAGAGTTCAAGAAGACAGATGACGATTGACGCTGCATTTAATTTTATTAATATCGTTGTTATCAAGGAAGCAAGAAATCGGAAGGGAGTTCCACCGATGGGAAGTGCAAGAAAAGAAACTCTTAAAGTAGAAGTAGTGATTGTATCAAGTTAGTTCCACAATATAACAGTGAGACCTATTTGGCAATCAATTAGTACGCCCTGTAGTCGAGACAGCAGGCATGAGAACATTTGCCATGAAAATATGTCTGGAAAAGACAGAGGGAAGCCACACCACGTTGGTGAGAAAGTGATTGAAGTTGAGATGCCAGATCAGGATCGATTATATTACAGACTTCTTCTTTGGATTTTGTCAAAATCCTCGAGATATCCAGCAGGAACACCAGACCAGATATGGCAACAGAATCCAATCCACGGTTGAATGGTAGATTTATAAATGCGCAAGATGGATTCTAACGAGATAGAATTTAGGGCACGACACAGTGAACAAATTTTCGTAGCAAATGATTCGAGATAGTCCCCCCTCTTCATGGTAGTGGAAAACGCGAGCCCCAAAACTTGTAACCTATAGTGTAATCGTGTCACTTTCAAAGAGATGTCATGCATGGTGTCAACCCCTTTCAGAAATATCTAAACTGTCAGCTGTATACTAAGATCCATGGTGAAAAAAAGACTATTGAATATTGTGGGCAAAAACTGTATGAAGGGACAGTAACCACACTATTTGCGGACTACAGACAGCAGCAACAACTAAAATGGATAGCACTTGATACTTGAAGAGAAAATAATGACATAATCAAGATATTAACATTCTACACTACATTAAATAAAAGGTTAGGAAGGAAACCCCCATCAATACTGGAAAGAGTGATAACAGTTACTGGAGTTGAGAAACCTGTTTTCCTGAAAAATTGTTCTTAGAGAAAGATTTGATAAGTTTCAATAGAAATCAGTACTGGCTGCTCGGTCAATGAATGTTTGCTTATAGAGAAACGGTAAATATTATTATTACCATTACTAGATGACACTTACCTCGGCTTGGCACATCGCCTAACGTAAAAGATGAGAAAGAATAAATTAGGGTTAAATCATTTTTCAAAGAGGGAAGTGAGGGCCTCCCTGGAACACCAACAATTGAAATTCTGCCGCCGGCAAAAAAATATCTAAACTGTCATTTGTATACAACCCTTTTCTTAGACCGACGGTCAAAAAAGGCTTTGAGCGAGTGAAACCTGGGGGGTTTGGCAAAGGTCAGCCTTCTTTGAACATTGAGATCATATTACTTGAGGAAGAACGATAGCGGCAACAACTAAAAATGATAGCATATATAACTCAAAGAGAAAATAATCAAGATGTTGACATTCGACACTGCTTCAAATAAAAGCTAAGGAAGGCAACAATACTGGAAATTTGAAAAACCTATTTTCCTGAAAAAAATGTTTCAAAAGAAAGATTTTATAAATTTAAACCGAAAGTAGTACTGGGTGCTCAGTCAATGAATGCCAAATGTTTCTTTATAAAGAAACTGCTATATTGCCATTATCATTGTTAAATGTTGTTCGTTTATTCTTTTAACGATAGGTAAATACTGTACATATGTAAGGCTTTGGTAAATATTGTTTTCATTTGAGTCTATAGTTATAGACTCTGGTCGTTTGGCGTTTATACTTTAGTCTAAATATAAATATTGTTTATACCTGAGTGTATAAGTAGCTATTCTCCCAATATCTACAAAGCCAAAACATTAGGCAGAAAACTCAAGTCATATTTAAAAAAAAAAAAAACCTCGTCAGATAGAGACTTTCCTCTGGATGTCATGCATGTCGTCAAATCCATTCAGAAATATCTAAACTGTCAGATGTATACAAGCGCATCCTAAGATCCATGGCGATAAAAGACTTTGTCACAAAAAGTGCACGAGTTGACAGAAACCACACTATTTGAGGACTACAGACAGCAGCAACAACTAAAATGGATAGCACTTGTAACATGAAGAGAAAACAATGAGATAATCAAGATTTTAGCGTTCTACACCACTTCAAATAAAAGGTTAAAAAGGAAATCCCCCCCATCAATACTGGAAAGAACGATAACAGCTACTGGACTCGAGAAACCTGTTTTACTCAAAAAAAAAAAACATGTTTAAGAGAAAGATTTTATAAATTTCAACAGTACTGGCTGCTCTGTCAATGAATGTTTCTTTATAAGGAAACGGTTAATATTAGGTTGTTGGAAAAATAATAACGTAATAATGTCGTTTTTTGACGTATTTTTTAACGTCAAAAAACGACATTATTACGTCATTATTTTTGCACCAACCTAATATTACCATTACCATACTAAATGAAACTCCCCTCGGCTTGGCACATCGCCTAACGCGAAAGATGAGAAAGAACAAATTCGGGCTAAATCAATCTTAAATGTAAGAAGGGACGGTCTGTTTGGAACATCAACAATTGAAATTCTGATGCCGACAAAAATATCTAAAGTGTCATCTGTACACAACCGCTTTCTAAGATCGATGGTCAAAAAAGGCTTTGAGCGAGTAAAAGCTGAAGGTTTTGTCAAAGATCTTCCTTCTTTAAATTTTGTGGACTGGTCCTACATAATCACAAAGAACTGTACTAAATAACAGAAACCACATCACTTGAGGACTATCAAGAGCAGCAACACTTAAGATGTCAGTGGAAAACGCGAACCCAAGAAGGCGTAAAGTGTCGCTCTCATGGAGTTTAGCATCAACCATGTTTTATGGTAGAGGGAAAAAGGTTTCACTTTATGAAATGCCTTGAATACATAGGTATATGTTTTTCGATATGAAACGTTCGATGTTAAGAATGTTGGCGCTCTTTAGCGATAATTGTGGTCAAACGTACAAACAAATGCCTGTTATTAATTAATTGTCTCCATCCATTTGTGCTGTCTCTGCGTCCACGTCGCATGTCGCAGACGCTTCCTGGCAGTGCTTCCTTCTATTTCTTTCTTTTCTTAAATCGACCAGATTTGATTTATTATCAAGAATTTAATTGCCAGTGTAATAAAATACGACCTTCTCCCGCGACCAGCAGATGTTTAATCTGACAAAAACGTGCGACAATGAATAAGAGTTACGGCGTAATTTTTAAACGTTTAAGAAAGAATCTGAAATCGCGCAACGAAATCGGCATCATAACTCAAATGTTAAAAGATGTGGGGCATTTATTGGCGAACATTTTCAGTTGATAAATATAAAGAACTGCCATTGTCTTTTAAAGCCGTGTCAAGTATCTGATGTCTGAAGGCGATCATGAAAAGCATTTCCGTTTCTATGATCAAAATTATTATTCACGTGGCTACGAATGTAATTCGAAACGTGTTTCTATTGAAAATTAAAGAACAAAAAGTATGTGTAGCTGAGGAATGTCTTTTAAGGGTGCGTCTCCTATTGGTGGGTCTCCTGTGCGTACAGAAGGTCAGTTAGAGGAAATTTCATCAAATGCTATACTCTCTCTCTCTCTCTCTCTCTCATATTCATTAACTCACTCTATCTATCTTTCTTTGACTCTCTCTTTCTATCTCTCTCTCCCTCTCTCTCTCTGAACATTCACCAATCAAGCAAGGAAGCATTCCAACGAAATGCTTGCTCAATTGGTTAGGTTTTAGGAAGTAACATGGGCTGATATCTTTTCAGCACTTCATCATATTTGTCTAAGTAATCAACTATCTATCTATCTATCTATCTATCTATCTATCTATCTATCTATCTATCTATCTCAGACTGTCCATATCTATCTATCTATCTATCTATCTATCTATCTATCTATCTATCTATCTCAGACTGTCCATATCTATCTATCTATCCCAGTCTGTCCCTATCTATCTATCTATCTATCTATCTATCTATCTATCTATCTATCTATCTATCAATTTATCACTGTCTGTTCATTATCTATCTATCTATCTATCTATCTATCTATCTATCTATCTATCTATCAATTTATCACTGTCTGTTCATTATCTATCTATCTATCTATCTATCTATCTATCTATCTATCTATCTCAGACTCTCCATATCTATCTATCTATCTATCTATCTATCTATCTATCACTGTCTGTTCATTATCTATCTATCTATCTATCTATCTATCTATCTATCACTGTTTGTTCATTATCTATCTATCTATCTATCTATCTATCTATCTATCTATCTATCTATCACTGTTTGTTCATTATCTATCTATCTATCTATCTATCTATCTATCTATCTATCTCAGACTGTTCATATCTATCTATCTATCTATCTATCTATCTATCTATCTATCTATCTATATATCTATCTATCTATCAATTTATCACTGTCTGTTCATTATCTATCTATCTATCTATCTATCTATCTATCTATCTATCTATCAATTTATCACTGTCTGTTCATTATCTATCTATCTATCTATCTATCTATCTATCTATCTATCAATTTATCACTGTCTGTTCATTATCTATCTATCTATCTATCTATCTATCTATCTATCTATCTATCTATCTCAGACTCTCCATATCTATCTATCTATCTATCTATCTATCTATCTATCTATCTATCACTGTTTGTTCATTATCTATCTATCTATCTATCTATCTATCTATCTATCTATCTATCTATCTCAGACTGTTCATATCTATCTATCTATCTATCTATCTATCTATCTATCTTCTTCAGTTCCTATCCCACGAACGCAGGTGTTCCCCTAGGCTCCACCCTAGGCCCTACTCTATTCCTTATCTTCATCAACAATGTCCTGACGTCATAGATTCCCAAGTTTGCATCTACGTGCACGACACTACAATTTACTCCTGCCTCAAAAACAAATCTAGCGTCTGACAAAACTAACCTGGCCGTTCGTCTCGAAAAGGACCTCCAATCGGTTGTGAACTGGGGCAGGAATTGGCTGGTTAACTTTAACGTCTCAAAAACAAAACTGCTCTCTATTAATCACCACAGAGATCCTTCCTTGCCCCCCCCCCATTAGAATGTCTGACGCTCAACTCCTCGAGAGTTCCTCTTTGCGACTACTCGGCCTCACATTGACTGCTGACCTGGGATAGAACAAATACATTGAGTCAGTAGCTTCGTCTACAGCAAGGAAAGTTGTCTCCCTGTGCTGCGCCTAGAAGTTTTTTCTCACCGGAGTGGATCCTTCAGCTCTACAAATCAACAATTCACCCTTGCATGGAGTATTGCTGCCATATATGGTCTGGAGCCCCTTCTGTTTGCCTCGGGGTTCTTGATAAGATCTAGAGGCGGATATGCAATATAATTGACCCTGTTCTGGTTTCTCGTCTACAGTCGCTCTCCCACAGACGTGCCGTCGTCTCTCTCTGTCTTTTTACAGATACTTTCGTGGTAACTGCTCCGAGGAGCTGTTTTCGCTGGTTCCCAGACTTTGCGAATTCAAGCGTTATACAAGGCTGGCATCTCGCTCTCACCCTTTCACTATCGAAACTGTTAAATGTAGCTGTCTCTTCTACTCCAATGGCTTCACGTCTCGCACCTCTCGCCTGTGGAACTCCCTTCCCTATTCCTGTTTCCCTGATAGCTATAATCTCCAACTATTCAAATGTAATGTCCATCGACGTCTCCAGATGCCTTGATCTATCCCCTATCCTTCTCTTCATCCTTTCCTCTATCACTCCTATTTGCTCTCGCTCCAACTCTCTGTAACCCGTTGCGTGCTAGTGGCTTCCCGCCTTGCTTAGGGTGAAACGCTTATAAAAATCTATCTATCTCAGTCTGCATCTATCTATCTATCTATCTATCTATCTATCTATCTATCTATCTATCTATCTATCGATTTATCACAGCCTGTTCATTATCTATCTATCTATCTATCTATCTATCTATCTATCTATCTAACTAACTAACTAACGAGCTATCTATCTAATAGTCAAATCTATCAATCCGTTACAGTATGTTCGTAATCTCTCTCACTGTCTCTCTGTCTCTGCCACTCTGTCGCTGTTTCTGTCTCTCTGTCTCTGTCTGTCTATTTCTCTATCTCTCTCTCTCTCTCTCTCTCTCTCTCTCTCTCTCAACCAAACCACAAATACGGGAGGGTTACTGAGTGTGAAAGAATATAAGAAAAAAAGAAAAATATTCTTAAGGAGAGAGAACAATAAAAGAAAAGTAATTAAGAAGACAAAAGATAATGATTGGCATTGCATTTAAATATTTGAAGATCAAAGTTGGCTGGAAAGCCAGAAACTGGAAAAGATTTCCTTAAACGAGAAGTGCGAGAGAAGAAACTGTCAGCATAGAACTTACGGTTACATCTAGCCAATTCAATTGTAAACACACACACACACACACGCACACACACACACACACACACACACACACACATATATATATATATATATAGCCGCCAATCTCGTATTGCTCTTAAATTCATAATGTCTAGGTACCATACAACAAGGTTCATTAGAAAGACTGACATGGAAATAGTTTAACAGACAGGCAAGCTATTTTATGGGGGGTGATAAAATGACTGAAGCCGATATGCCAGATCCGGACCAATAATATTACAGATTCTTCTTTGGATTTTATCAAAAATCTCTAAACATATAGCAGGAGTCCCAGATTTGGCAGAAATATTCAAAGCATGGCCGAATGGGAGACTTATAAAGATATATTCTGGCGAGAAAAGCTGTCTATCAGGACACAGTGAACCAACAAGAAGCTGATATATCAATTCATTCCATATAATCTTTCCATTTCATGTCAAAGGAAAACATAAGCCTGAAAAGGCATAATGAGTCACGGAGGTTAGCATCAGCCATGGATCCTGGAGGGTTCTCTCAGACGATTAAAAAAGAAAGATTTCATTTTGGAGGCGTTAAAATTAACAAGCTATTCTTTGTCGCAATTAACAACAGATTGTAGGTCATTTTTTAGAGCAAGCTCCAATTAGACCTTATCGAACCGATCAGTCTAACTGTAAATTGTTGTCAAGAGCATAGATACCGAAGTGAGAACTGATGATATCAGGACGGTCGTTGATGAAAATTAGGAACAAAGGAAGTTTAAAGATAGAGCCCTGGGGAGGGGGGAACTTGCAAAAAGAACTTTCATTTCGCAATTTCGTAAGAAAACTGAATCAGTTCAAATATTCGTCCAGAAATAACATAACCTTTTAACTTGTGAAGAGAACCAGTATGTCAAACCCTGTCAAATGCCTACGAAATATACAAAACAAAAGCCCGAGCTTATCTAATAGTCTCTTTCAGTAATAACCGTTAATGCATCAGCAGCTGAACTAGAGAAGCGAAAGCCATATTGCTTAACTTAAAGAAGATCCTGAGTTGTTAGATGCTTCACCAATTCAGAGTTAATTAGAATGTCTAGTACTTTGCCAAAAAGAGGCAGAATGCTAATAGGCTGTTAGAAGGGTCAGACCGTCTGCCTGAGATTTTAAAGGCTGGAACTACAGAAGATGCTTTCTACCAAGGAGAAAAGCAAGAAGCAGCAAAGAATTTATTGTAGTGATCGCGAAGAACAGAAGCCAGTTCAGGGTCGTATTTCGCAAGGAAAACTATCAATTCCACATGTTTTGAGAGGATCCAGTTTAGAAATGATAGGATACAACTATGAACGCTGTTATATACATATCATTCAATAGAGACTTAGTTCTAAGTGGAAAGTCATGCAAAGATACTCTAGCTGCGTCAAGAGCAGAATTCGAAGAGAATTTACGAGCAAAACATTATACCTTAGCAGCAGATGTTAACACCTCAAATTGAGTGAAAAGAGGAGGGATAAAAAAACTTATACTTATTTAACACACTATTACACTGCCGCCAGTAGCCACGGGAACCAAATTTGAGTGTGTATATATATATATATATATATATATATATATATATATATATATATATATATAATAAAAAGGCTTAAACACTAATGTTCCATGGTCATAATTTATTCAATTGGAATCGTAAATACGATCCAATTCATCAGACCTACAAATTCAAAGAGAAAACGGAAAAGAACAACTCCGGAAATAAAAATAGAATTTAGAGAGAGTGTAAGTATGAGAGTGGGGGACGAATGTTAGTGCTAAAGAGAGGGGTAACATACGAGGGAAAGTGGGATCGTATTTACGATTCCAATGGAATAAATTATGACCCTGGAATATTAGTGTTTAAGCCTTTTTATTATATCCTTACTCTGTCCTGGACATTGAGTTCTACCTGGATTATATCCTCTCGGAATTTTTTATTCAAGAAATATACATGTGTGTATATGCACCTGTGGATTTTGTATATATATGTATATTTACCACTAATATTATATATATATATATATATATATATATATATATATATATATATATATATATATATATATATATATACTGGCTAACTGGCTAGCTGGGTGGCTAGCTGGCTGGCTACTACAGGTTTTCAGGGCACACTTGTCTACCAGCTAGAAAACAAAGGATAAACCTCTACTCTTTCAATAAACATGGAAGCATTACGGACCACGCGATAGGCGAACCTATCTCCTCCTCCTCCTCCTACTACTACTACACACACACACACACACATATATATATATATATATGTATACATAAATATATATATATATATATACACACACACACACACACACACACACACACACACACACATATATATATATATATATATATATATATATATATATATATATATATATATTAAATGCAATGTCAGTCTCTATCTAGTGTCTTCCTGATAACTACCTTTTTTCCGCTCATCAGTAATTTTCTGTTTTCACCCGATGAACTTGCAGGTGTGATCAACGGAGAGTTTCCTGATTTCTGCGATCTGATGATCACTCTCCAGGATCAAAACAATCACAACGTGGCTGAAGGATGGCTTCGAATTGACACTAGGAACCGGAGACTTGTGTCTAACCTGTAATGCTGGACCATACCGGACCAACGGCTGGTCTTGTGGGGTGCCAGGGTCCAGTGGGGTGAGGATACAGTGTTACAACGTTATTTGAGAAAAAAGATAAGTTTTATGAGGTGTTGACACATTTATCGACAACCTGATGTTTGGGAAATTTACCTAAGGAGTACAACATGATACAGTATTTTAAAATATTTAAAAGATTCACTAAAAAAATTAACATACATTGTAAAAATACCCAAAATTTAATTGTTATATTTTACATATTTCTCTGCGTAGTAGTAGTACAGTTCTCCGCGTCCTGAATAGCAACTGGGGTTGCTAGACATAGCCACATATGTTCGTCATTTGTTCTCTATTTATAGTTGTCTATCTAATTTGCATACGATACTACACTTAATAAAAACAAAATTTTACCATGGTTTATGTTGGCAGATTTGTCAATATGGTTGAATTTATAGATTTTACTGTTAAGGATAAACAATTCCAAATAAGTTTAAATTTTATTTGAAATACTTAAACTGTTTTGCTTATTGGGAATATTAAATTTAATGAATTAACTTGGAATTAAAACTAATTAAAACTTTACTAAATATTCCCCTTATGTCTTTGTGGCTTTACTGTCGTCTTGCTTGGGATGAAATCAAATTTCAGCGCAATACTAGATTAGCATCATTTTACAAATGAATTGGCGCGATGCAAAGTTGTTTATTATATTTTTATTGGGTCGGGCTATCTCTGAGTCTATCACGCCAACCATCACGGTCCTGTAGAAAGGTCGGGAGGTCATAAGGGAGGCATTCTGTATCAATATAGCTGGTCAGTGTAGGTGGTTGTTAGGCGACAAATTCGTCTTGCTCCATTGCCAGGTGTCTAGAATTATAGATCACTCGCGAATTCTAGTTTTGCTCGACAGCAGCGTCCTGCAAAACGCATTCTGCGTTCTCGTAAGTTTCTTGAACTATCAGGGATGGGTGCATAGAGCTGTGATCTAGTTGGATGTTGTTTCCAGGAGATTTTAAGCATTCGAATGTAGGTTCCATCAAGGTACCCAGGCAGTGGTACCATATATTAAGACTGCCTCTAAAATGGCTCAAAACTGTCTCCTCTTGAGTTTGGTAGATCAGATTTCCAGATTACATCCATTTTATTCAAGGTGGCTCCAGCAAAGGAGGAGTCCTCCAGGGTGACAGTCTTGCACTTTTTTCTCTTTGTTGTCACCCTTGACTACGTATTTAGAACGTCCCTCGACAAACATCATCATCTTGGTTTTAATTTATCATCAACATTCTCAAGACGACAGCTATTGACAATGCAAATTGTCTATCTCCGCAGACCCCATTATCATTGCCACAGTTCTACATCATCTAGAAAATGCTGCCAATAATATTGGACTCCATATCATCACTCTTTTTATGTGCCCTATTCTTTCAGGACGTAGGCGATCATGGCTCTCCACCTCCCTCTATCCCTTGCAGCTCCCAGCAAGTTCCTTCCCAGACCATGTTCTCTCATCCACTTGCTTAAGCCCGTCAGGTATGTCATGCGTTGTTTTCCTTTGTCTCTCTTTTTCTCTATTCGACCCGTGAGTATCAGATTCTCCAGGCCCACCTTCCTCGTTATGTGTCCCAAAAACTTCAGCTGTCTCTTCCTGATATTAAGTATAAGCCTCCTCCATGTTTGCAACCTCACCAAGACCTCACCGTTGCTCTCACGCTCGATCCATGATAACCTTAGCATCCTTCTGTAGAACCACATCTCTGTCGCCTCGAGTCGCTTCTTTATCTTTGAGGAAATCGTCCAACATTCGCTGCCTTAAAGAAGGACAGATCAATGTCTCTAAAACTGAATTCCTAGGGTTCAACTAGCAAGGCCCAATACAAACTTTCAGGTGACTCGATAAAATATGTCGACATACCTAGGAAGCGAAATAAATTCTACTGAAAAGGACGCGAAATAAAGTTTTTCCTAACAGTTTATTTTCTCGCCTATGGAACTCTCCCCCAGCTTCTTGCTCTCCAGCCATCTTTAAAAAATTTAAATGCAATGTGAAACGTTGTCTACTATCTTCTTGGTTCGTCTTTTATTATTGCTAATAGCGAAAAACCAAGCGTGCGAGTATAAAGAGGGCGGTCCCAATAACTGGCAAACATTTTCTGCTCGACCTTGACTCGAACGTCAGTGTGATCCAGGCAAACGGGACAAGCCCGACAAACCGGCAGGGCATTTTCATCAAGTCCTCTTCAGTGAGCTACAAAAACAATATGTCTTCCTGTGGGATAATTTGCTCGCCAGCAGAGGGTAAACAAGTTACTGAGAACGCAGGACTATATATGTGCTTTCATCGCACTGAATGACAAAAATTAGCGACCATTTGACCTTCTCGTCTGCTTCAATTCTGCCATTTCCTTGACCTGAACTCTAGCTACAGACGAGGGAAAAAATTTAGTCACTTCACTGTAACGAGGGAGAAGG
Source organism: Acanthosepion lycidas (assembly GCA_963932145.1). Classification (NCBI taxonomy): domain Eukaryota; kingdom Metazoa; phylum Mollusca; class Cephalopoda; order Sepiida; family Sepiidae; genus Acanthosepion; species Acanthosepion lycidas. The sequence goes on along the minus strand of OZ010599.1, from coordinate 59,287,199 downwards.
TGAATGTCATACGGCTCAAATATTATTTACATCGCGATATTATGGCTTCCATCATTAAAGATAGGATGAAGATATATATTTTCCCTAGTTTTTTTTTTCGTGGCTTTCAAGAATTTGAATATTAACTGTGGAAGAAGTATTTTCATAATGTGCCACATGTACAAACACACGTAATACACACGCAAAAGCGTACACACAAAAACATGGCTTCGATGTTTTGCTTTTTACACTGTCTAAATTTTATCAATTTGGGACTGTTATTCCCATCTTCATTAGCATATCCACAACGTTTCGGCCGTTGTACACTCCGGCCTTCTTCAGGTCATTGGAATTTCGAACCGAACCCTTTATCTCGTCCACCGGGGGGGGGGTATATTGTTCTAGTTCCACGTGTCATGCCTCTTCCGGATGTCTAAGTTATTTCCCTTTATCTCAACTCTCTAAGTTTTTGGTTCGCCACTGCTGTGGCCTGGTATTGAACTCACAACTCTTTGGGTCTTAGTCACTGGATGTTGTTTCCAGGAGATTTTAAGCATTCGAATGTAGGTTCCATCAAGGTACCCAGGCAGTGGTACCATATATTAAGACCGCCTCTAAAAAGTTGGTTACAACTTTGTGAATATGGCAATGAAGATGAGTATAACAGTTTGAATAATGTAAATAATATAAGTAATCATAATACCTCATCTCAGAGATGTAGACAGATCGTGAAGAAGGCCGGAGTGTACAACGACCGAAACGTTGTCAATATAGCAGTGAAGATAAAGATAGCAGTCGGAATAATTTAAATATTATAAGTAATCATAATACTTCATCTCAGAGATATTGACAGATCGTGAAGAAGGCCGGAGCGTACAACGGCTGAGATGTTGTGAATATGGCAATGAAGATGAGGATAACAATCCGAATAATGTAAATAATATAAGTAATCATAATACCTCATCTCAGAGATATAGACAGGTTTTATCAAATTCATTAATGGAAAATTAGTTCGATAAAGAAAAGAGAAATGTTTATTATTTATTATTTAATTTTAAACGGAACGGATATTTCTCTTTGCAGAACAGATTTAATTTTCGAAGACAACAGCTATTGAACTGTCATTCTCCTTTTATGTGTTGTGGGCGATCATGGCTCTCCATAACTTCCCGACTTTTGTTGCACGTAGTAACTTCTGACTAACGTTCGTGCAAACTCATTAAGTAGGTCATTCGCTGTTTTCAACAGGTTTTCTTTATCCGTCTTCACACTTTTTATGTGCTGTAGACGATCATGGCTCTCCACAACGTCCAGACTTTTGTTGCACGAAGTAATATTTGACTACCGTTCACACAAATTCACTGTTTTTAGAAGGTTTTCGTTGCCTTTAGTATATCCGTTTCCTTTTATGTACTGGGGATGGTCATGGCTTTCCATAACTTCCTGAACGTTATTTACACTATTTATATCGTTCGGGCTGTTGGGTATTGAACTCACAGGTCCCATTTTTGGATTACTCAACCAACGGTTTAGCGAGTTCACTACCTGGTTACAGCAGAGGAAATAAAAACTTGTAGAGTTGCGTTACTGAAGGGAATTACCTGAAACTTAGGTATCCAGAAGAGGCATGGCATGTGGAATTAGAACAATTTACCCCCGTGGACTAAATAAAGGGTTCGGTTCGAAATTACAGCATATATCATCTGAAGAAGGCTGGAGAGTACAACGGTCGAAATATGTTGAATATGGCAAAAAAGATGAGGTCAACATTCCGAACGATGTAAGTATTAGGTTGGTGCAATAATGTCGTTTTTTCACGTATTTTTTAACGTCAAAAAACGACATTATTACGTCATTATTTTTGCACCAACGTAATAGTATCAAAAGTTACAATACCTCATCTCAGGAAGATGTTCCCGATTTTTGATGCACGAAGTAACTTTTGACTACTGTCCACACAGTAACCCTCTACATCGAGTGGCTCTCAGGCCTTTTACAGGGTGAACATCACCGTAAAAAAAATATGATAGACAACTGAAGATGAATACAATGTAGTATTTACATTATGCGGACCATTGTCCCCATCTTTTTCGCCATATTTGTCACAACGTTTCGGCCGTTGTACGCTCCGGCCTTCTTCAGGTGGTTGGAATTTCGAACAGTGGAGAACTTTCAGAGGGAAAATTAGCAGGAGATAACTGATAACTGACATCCATCGAACATGGCACGTGGAACTAGAACAGTCTACCCTAGGGATCGAAATAAAGAGTTCAGTTCGAAATTCCAACCAACTGAAGAAGGTCGGAGCGTACAACGGCTGAAACGTTGTGACAAATATGGCGACAAAGATGAGGACAATGGTCCGCATAATGTAAATACTGTACATAATACCTCATCTCAGAAATATAGACAGAATACAAGGTAGTTGGCTGAAACGTCTAATAATCTCAATCAAGAGATGAGAACACCATTTCGCCCGAATCAAAGTATATTGATAATTCTTCATTTCAAATGTCAAAATAAAAATTATCAAATCGCGAAATACAAATAAACAAGATACGTCGGTTTTTACTTAAATATAAATAAAAAGGTCGTTTTACTCGACGGCAGTTAAAATTATTAGAAACATCAAAACACCAAAATAACAATAAACACTTATAAAATCATATTTAAATAATTTTAAAAAATATATAAAATTATATAAAATCATATTTAAATGATTTTAAAAATTATATTATGTATACTATATAAATTAGCATGATAAAGTATGTTCAACAAACGTTCTTATTTCAAATCCCTGTCGACAGGCGGCACTTGTGCGTTGTATTCCGCTCCAATACCGATTTTGAATTGAGACTTGTTTACATCTGTCATCTGCCGTTGACGTTCTTTCATTTACATTTCAATTCTGATTTAGAATACATTTTTGCCCAGGGCGTCGAAGAAGAGTGCTAATGCTAAGCGTAAGGCTACATCGCTAAGATGGAAATTAATTATTTTATTCAGAACTAGCAGCATGGCCCGACGTTGCCCGCGCTTGATTCAAAAATCGTACGAGTCATACAGCAATTGCTATCACTTGACTTAAAATATTTTTGCCCTTCTTTGCCTTTAAAGGAGTGCCTTTTTCCGTGCTGATGTTGCTACATGCCTTACTTCTTGCCTATTTCACACTGCGAATTTTTTCTAAGCTCTATACTAAACATTAAATCTGTTAAAATGAACACAAAACGATCAGCTTTAAAAAAGGACTCGTAACTGGAAAAACCGAATGAAAAAAAGAATGTTAACAACAAATACTTTTTCACACCGAAACCAGTTCTGCGGAATCAGAATCAACGTTGAGTTTAAGCAAGCGAATGAGCGAATTGGAGTAAAGTGCCATGCAGATTTAAATTTTTCCCACTTGTGACGAATGTAGCTATCGACTTTTTTTGCATGCTAGCATGATAGTTAACATTCGTGTCAGTCAGCTGTTGGCTCTCATGCTGGCCAATAGAATCTTCGTGCCTATTCGTGACAGCCAGCTATAGGCTCTCACTCTGGCCAGTAGAAAACGGCCGCAAACTACATGAAAACTGCCGCAGAAACATGAAAAAATCGATTATTTCCACTATCGATGGGAGTTGGGAAATGCAAAGTCGGTCTTGGCCTTCCCGTTAACTTGGAGCATGTACATGTAAATTTTGGTGCAAATCCGTCGAAAATTGCGGCCGTGCATTCGTTACACAGAAACACACATACTGTGTTTTATAGATAGAGATACTGTACGTACACATCATAAATACTGTAATCGTCAATCGGGAGTGCTTATTTGTGTTTTATAGTGTGGCTATTTCAACTTAAGTCGTTTTTCGACCGAAGTCGTGACATCTGGAACCAATTAACGACATATAATGAGGTATATTTGTATTTGCATTATTGATGCTTAGATTAGGTATTTACTCTGTCTCCCCAGACTAAGACGAGTTGTGACACAAGGTTAGGTTTTAAGGTGGGGATCCCGAGCGCGTACGCCCGGGCCAGGAACAAAACTTGCCTACAGCCTCCGCAGCCTTCGGTTGCATTGGCCTCGGTGCGAGCACCGCTTCCTCTCTCTGTTTCAATGAGAGAGCGCGGCGTCAGTCACCGGCTCCCCAGAGCAGGGCACCTCTCAGTATAATTTTCCTCAGTTGTGACTCTGTCCTTTGACGGGGCCGCACCTGACACAAGATAAAGATGAAATACCCCTAGACACAAGATCAAGATGAGAAATCCCGTGATGAGATATCGTAGACAGTAAAATAAGGACAATATTCCCTTTTAGGTTAAATAAAGAATACAGTTAGAAATTTTCCCGAAGGTCAACTGAAGAACGGAGAATACAATGGCCAAAACACTGTTATAATATTAACATAGATGAGGACAATATCATGAGTGTAATCCAAAGAAGAATCTGCAACGTTATCGGTGCTGACCTGGCATCTCGGATTCAGTTATTTTCCACTGCCGTTATGTAGCTTCCTTGTGTCTTTTCTGTATTTTCATTTCGCTTGCCTTGATCAGCTTTCTTCTTTAGAAACCCCCGATTTTACGAATTTAAGCGCAGTACTAGATTGGGAGCTAGAGCTCATTATTTTACAGTTAAAATTGCTAGGTGTAACCGTAAATTCTATGCTAGCATTTTCTTCTCTCGCAATTTCCGTTTATAGAACTCTTTTTCGGTTTCTTGATTTCCAGTCATTTCAAAAATTTAAATGCAATGTCATTCGTCACCTTCTGTCTCCTTAATTACTGTTTTTTTTTTTATTGTCCTCTCGCCTTAATATTTTCCCCGGATATTTTCATATCAGTATTAATATACTTGGCCACCCAAGTAGGCCTTAATATTTTCCCCGGATATTTTCATATCAGTATTAATATACTTGGCCACCCAAGTAGGCCTTAATATTTTCCCCGGATATTTTCATATCAGTATCCCTTATGTCTTAGTGGCGTTATCGCCTTGCTTGTAGTGAAATGATTAGGAAAAAGTTAAGTTCATAAATTTTGCTCAGATTTTTTTTTTCTCGTTAATATTAGGTTGGCTGGAATAACTCACTTAGAAAGCGTAAAGAAAACAGTACACAAGTGTTGATGTGGTTGCAGAAATTGTCTGACAGACACGACCGGGTTCTCCTGCTTCTGTGGGATGGTGCTGGGTCCTGTTGCTTGACATAAGGTCTTCCAGCAGCCGTCCTCTTGACCCAGGGCAGCACTACCGCCTCAAGGCACTTGATGTAGGCCTTAGTGTTGAGTCTAAGGCCCTGTGGGAAAATGAATGGAGGGATAACATTGCCATCACTAGTGCTCACTCCAAACACCATGATGTTGACTGGATATATCATCCAACTCTCCACTGTCCACAGGTTGGCACTCAAACATTGAAATGTTCGTATTGAAGCTTCAGGTGCGAATGCCAAGCAGTACACAATGTCGTCTCCAAATTTCTGGCGGAGTGAAATGCGCCATTGTACTCTTTTTCTCACAGACGGTGACCCTACTATACTGTGCAGTCGACAAAATCAAAAACAACGCACATTCACGAAATAAAAATATAAAATGGCTACAACTTACCAAATCCGATTCTGTATAAATTCACTTACATATGTTTATGTTTTACAATAATAATCGTCGCTTTTTTTTTTTAACAATAAACATCGCCGAAGAGTAGTTAAATAAAAGCGGCGTCATGGGAAAAACCGTACTTTTGACACGTGGTTTATTTTGCGGGTACGGATGTCCATATTTGCCAAAATTAATTTCATGCTTATTTTGTTTCATGTTACATTAAGTTGGCTAGAAAGTGTTGACTAACTTAGGAAACGGAATGAAAACAATTATGAAGCAACGCCAATATTTATTCTTCAAAATAAAGTCCATCATTCTGGACGATCTTCTGTCAGCGATCAGCCAGCATCCGAATCTGTCCCAGATACCCGTCCGCTGGCTTTGAATCAAAACAGGCTTCCTTTAATTCATCGGTTGTTGGCAGTGTGTCGCCTTGCATTGTCTTGCGGAAACAAAGCCCGATCAGGATACCCCTTCTTTAGTTTATCGAACACGCGGTCTAGCTGCTGGCAATATAGTTTAGCATTGATGGGGCGTCTGTTTAGAACAATGTCGAAATGCACTACTCTTTGGAAATTCCACCAGACAAAGATCAAGATTTGTTGCTTTCTTTCCGCTTCTTAAGTGAGTCAGGACTTTCAGACCAAACGAGTACATTGTTTAATTTAAAGGCATTAATATTATGTTGTTTTTTTTTTTTTTGGCTTGTTTGTTTGTTTTTTTATGTCAATAGACTGTGAATCACCAGAAACTGTCAGGTGTCAGTGAATGAGCCTGGGAACATTTTGAAGCAGAAAAGGAACTATCAAACAGGGTCCAAGTAAGGCCACTTCTTTCAGAACAAGTATTATTCTAGAATGTTCCCTCGACCTTTCTTCGAGTTTAGATGGAACCTAGATAATGAAGAAGAGGCGAGAGGAAGCTGAAAGTTACGGCGACACCGTTGGCATTTAACTTTTTCTTTGCTTGTAGACTAAACAAAGCAAAAAAAAAAAAAAAAAAAAAAACTATAGACAATAATTTTGAATGTAGTGTCGAGCTGAGATTTCTCTTCAAGTGGTAACTTTACCTACACTTATTGTCGTTCCGTAGCTTAAAATAGGCGCATATTATCTTAAAGATAATTACGCAAAACTCAAACCGAACGAAATTATTTGTTTTGAGTTGCATTTAAAACTGGCGGAAAGGTGGGTGGGTGTTGTCTATAAACTGAAGCGCCAAGAATTGCAGACAGTAACCTAATAACCTCTAGACTCTAACTCCTCCCTCTGCTTAGAATAATATCGAAATACATGGGGTCTACGAGATGCTGGAGTCGTTGAATGAGTAGATAGCTCTAGACGCGTACCAGATGGTTATCAGCAAAAAGAACAACCCAAAATGCAAATTATAAATCGGGGATACTAAAATCAAACAAGTTCAAAAATTTGAATATCTAGGAAGAGTTTTCGGCACAGGACGGAAAAGGGCGACAATCAGATCCGAAGACGTATTGGGATTGTCAAAGATGCATTCCAAAATCTAAGCAAAGTATTAAGAGACAGAAAAATTTCGTTAGAAATAAAGAAAAGAGTATTAACCTGTTATGTGATATCTGTCCTTTTGTATGGCAGCGAATGATGGACAATCACCTCAAAAATGAAGAAGAGACTTGAAGCAACAGAAATGTAGTTCTACAGAAAGATGCTGAGGATACCATCAGCCGAAGATGTGAACAACAACGAGGTTTGGAAGAAAACAGAAAAAAAAAAAGGAAACTTATATTTAACATCAGGAAAAGACAGCTGAAATTTCTGGGGTACGTGATGAGGAAAGAGTGCTTGGAAAATCCGATACTCACGGGACAGATTGAAAGAAAGAGGGACAGAGGAAAGCAGCGCGTGATGTACTTGAGGGGCTTGAACAAGTGGATGGTAGAACAGTGTCTGAAGACTAACAAAGAGACAAAACTTAGTAAGAGCTAGAAAAGACAGGAAGATGTGAAGAGCCATGATCGCCTACGTCCTAACGGGACACGGCACATAAAAGAATAAAGAAGAATGCAGGTACAGGGTATTTAGACATGTCCCATATATTCTTATTCAATATGCTGTCTCTTTGAGACGTTGGCGATCGTGAACCTCCCCTACATCCTATCCTATACTCTTAGCAGTATTTGTCTTTTTGCTATCGCTTCCAAACCCTCCTCCGCCATATTTTCACTCAAGCTAGCCATGTTATGCGCTGCTTGTCTCAGTCTTTCTTATCTTAAGTCTCTCCTGTGAGTATCAAATTTTCCAAGCCGTCTTTGCTAATTATCTAAGCTAGAAATTCAACTTCCTCTTCCTGGTGTCAAGTATAAATGTTCTTTTTGTTTCCACTTTCTCTAAAACTTCGTCGTTGCTCACATATTCAGTTCGTGGTATTCTCACCATCCTTCTGTAGAACCAGATTTCTGTCATTTCATGTCTCTTCTTTATCTAGGAGGAGTTTGTACAGCATTTACTGCCATATAGGGGACTTTTCCTTTTTTTTCTAACGATGTTTTCCAGTTTCTTAATACTTTGCTTAGCTTTCCGATTTCAGTGTCGCACTTTCCGTCCTATGTTAAAACACTTCCCAGATATCTATATTTTTGCACCAGTCTGATTTTGGCTTCCCCAATTTGTAATTTGGATGTTGCGCTGCCCCTTTCGCTAACATCCTTGCATTCATTCTCGGTTTGGTTTGGGTTTATTTTGTTTTACGGCATATCAACACCTTAATGGTTTATTTAATGCCAACAAGATTTTTAGGATAGGTTCGTATGAATAGAATATGTATTCTTTGTAAGAAATCAGTTTGTAGATCTGGGTTTGGGTTTATTTTGTTTTACGGCATATTAACACCTCAATGGGTTATTTAATGCCAACAAGATTTTTAGGATAGGTTCGTATGAATAGAATATGTATTCTTTGTAAGAAATCAGTTTGTAGATCTGGGTTTGGGTTTATTTTGTTTTACGGCATATCAACACCTTAATGGGTTATTTAATGCCAACAAGATTTTTAGGATAGGTTCGTATGAATAGAATATGTATTCTTTGTAAGAAATCAGTTTGTAGATCTGGGTTTGGGTTTATTTTGTTTTACGGCATATCAACACCTTAATGGGTTATTTAATGCCAACAAGATTTTTAGGATAGGTTCGTATGAATAGAATATGTATTCTTTATCGTCTTACTCAGGATGCAGATGTGGTTTATCGTCTTACCCAAGACGTGGATGTAGCTGGTGGGGAGAAGAAGATGATTCATAACTTTCCCAAGGGTATTAGCGCGTGAATTTCAGTCAGTTATGTGCAATGCGTGATAAACGCTTAGGTGATCATATATCTTTCGATAAACGAGTAACGAGGCAGATTTTTTCCTGCAGTAGGTTGCCATTTCTTTCCGCGGTAGACCAGTTGCCATCCAAAGCTATAGAACCCGGTCTGTCCTGCTATTTACCCATACCTGGGGGGTACCGAAGCTTTATGAAGTTAAGTGCCATACTAGTTTGTCGAACACACTTCCGGCTCCTTGTTTCCAAGTCAAGTTTGTTCTTCAATAACTTAAATGAAATGAAATGTCTTATCTTTTGTTTTATTGCTCTCTTTCCTCAATAATGCTTTTTTTTTCTTTTCTTATATTCTTTTACATTCGGTAACCTCTTGCTTCTTAGCGGCATTATTGTCTTGCTTGGGGTCAAATGATAAAATACGAGGATAGAAAGTCGTTTTCAATCTTCAGTCCTTTGGGTAATTTTGAACCTCAGGTTTAACTTTATAATGTAAAATCGTAACTTTAAAGAAAACCGTAGACAGATTGATGTTTGGGAATAATGCATCTTGGTCGAAAATGAATATGATTGGATATTAAACGCAAAATATTCGACGTCAGGATCGAAGTGTAACGAACATTCGCGAGGAATCCCGAAAACTCACGAGGAATCGCGAAAACTCACGAAGAATCACGAAAACACCAAAGAAATCATGTTTAATAATAATAATAATAATAATAAATAAATAAATAAATAAATAAATATCAGAAAAATCAAAAATGGTAAAATAATTTAGAATTATGCTTCGGATAAAAAGTATGAAATACGGTCTGTCTTTTTTTTTTCTTATTCTTATTCCAGTACGGAATACCAAATAAACAAAAATAAATGAACTGTCTCAAACAGAAACTAACACACTGAAAACAAATGCAAGCCGACAAATATGAAAATGAGTGCATTTTTAAATGTGCAAATATTAATTAGCGAACATGCACAAAGATTTGTCGTTTGGATAAACACTAAAAAGTGCAAATCTACAATTGAGAAAAATTATTCGTATAAATAGATATTTAGAGTAGTTTTATGATATCTATCTATCTATCTATCTATCTATCTACCTATCTATCTATTTATCTATCTAAGTCTGTTAATATCCATCTATCTGTCTCAGTCTTTTCGTATATATATATATATATATATATATATATATATATATATATATATATACGGTGAACTCTCCCGTCGTATTCGACGTATAAGGGTCAAGCAGCTCAGTTCTTAGAAACCGACAGCCAGATATGATTTAATTATAGTGATGAAGGCTTTGTGCAGAACCAACCACACATTTTGAAGGGCCGAATACAGAGACCTGGTGCACTACGTGTCACAAGGTCCCCAAACGATCCTCCGCACGTTTTTTGAATTCATATATGGTCTGGAACCCCTTCTGTTTGCCTCGGGGTTCTTGATAAGATCTAGAGGCGGATATGCAATATAATTGGCCCTGATCTGGCATCTCGTCGACAGTCGCTCTCTCACAGACGCACCGTCACCTCTCTCTGTCTTTTTTACAAATACTTTCATGGTAATTGCTCCAAGGAGCTGCATTCGATGGTACCCAGACTTCATGAATTCAAGCACCCTACGAGGCTGGCATCCCACTCTCACCCTTTCACTATCGAAATTCCTAAATGTAGCCGTCTCTTCTATTCCAATAGCTTCATATCTCGCACCTATCGCCTGTCGAACTTTTTTCCCTATTCCAGTTTCCCTGAGAGCTATAATCTCCAACTATTCAAATGTAATGTCAATCGACATCTCCAGTTGCCGTGATCTATCCACTACCCGTCTTCTCATCCTTTCCTCTATCACTCCTATCTGATCTTGCTCCAAATCTTCTGTAACCCCTTGCGTCCTAGTGGCTTCCCGCATTGCTTGGGATGAAACGCTTAAAAATATCTATCTGAGTCTGTTAATATCTATCTATCTATCTATCTATCTATCTATCTATCTATCTATCTCAGTGTTTTTCTTCCTATCTATCTATCTATCTATCTATCTATCTATCTCAGTCTTTTTCTTTCTTTCTTTCTTCCTATCTATCTATCTATCTATCTATCTCAGTGTTTTTCTTCCTATCTATCTATCTATCTATCTATCTATCTATCTCAGTGTTTTTCTTCCTTTCTATCTATCTATCTATCTATCTATCTCAGTCTTTTTCTTTCTTTCTTTCTTTCTTTCTTTCTTTCTTTCTTTCTATCTATCTATCTAATTAACTAACTGAACCCTGAAATAAATATGTTCACGCATACACACAAGTATATAGAAACGCATACACACACGCCAAAAAACATGGAAACACACACGCATACTCACTGCATGGAAGAATCATGGCGTAGTCACTAGTTGAAATGATATTTTACAAAAACGATGCACCCACTAAGAGCAAAATAAACGCATAGTTTGACTAAAAGGTGGTGTTATTCTACATTAGTTTATTATCGCTACCGCCTCCAGGCAACATCATAAACACGTATGTATGTGTGTACGTGTGCGTCTCAATAGTCTTCGATTTGGGCAGTTTTATAGGTCTTCGAGTGAGCGGTGAGCAACGGAGAATCAACATTGGCACAAAGTCTGAAGGGTGTGTAACGGCCTTTCCCTTGTCCCTGCATGAGTTTACGCCACCCTCACCTCTAACTAAAGTCTTTCTTTTGGTTCCAACCAACTTCGATTCGACCGACCACAGAGGAATTATGCAAACACACATTTCTACGCCTATGAACAACGCAGGCATACCGACTCAGCGCCATTTTTATAAAGTGTCCCTTTCTAATTTGCTTTCTCTCACACGCAATAACACAAATGGCTAATACACGCAATCACACAACTAGCTAACACACGCACACACACATGCATACATACATACATACATATCGGTACATACATATTTCGGCACGTGCACACACGTTGTGTCCGGTGTGTACGATCGCGTTCTTTATTTGCCTTCTAACGTCTATCTCTTACAGGTCTCTCTCTTTCACCGTCTCTCTCCTTATAGGTAATTATGGAAGGCCAATAACTAGAGGCAACAGGCTTTCCCACGCCTGCAATTTTATTTCCGCCTCCGCAGCCGAAGACGAGGGTCACACGAAATGACTTAATGACTGCAGCCCCCGGGGCCGCATACAAAATAAATTCATCACAAGTGTGAAGGTTGTTGTGTACATGCAAAGCATTTTCTTGCCTCCTCTGTGGTTCCATAATGGAACTTTAATAACAGGAAGACTGGTAGAATTCACCTTGAAATATTTACATCGGTTACAACGCGCAAGGATCTGCTGCCAGCGGCATCTCTTGTTGCAAGAAAGTCATACGAAAAACACAGAAATATCTTTACTGCCTCCAACCGACATATTGTAATTCTATCTCAGCCTAATAGTTTCTTCTTCTTTTTCTTCTTCCTTTGAACTCCCTCCTCCTCCTCCTCTTTCTTCTTCTTCTTCTTCTTCTTCTTCTGCTGCTGCTGTACCACCTCCTCCTTCTTCATGTTCTTGTTCTTCTTGTTCTTCCTCTCGCGTCCCCTCCTTTTTCTTCTTCCAACTTATCCACCTCCTCCTCCACCTTCGGCTTTTTCTCCTTCTTCTTCTTCTTCTTCTAATTATTATTAGTTTACTCCTCTTTCCCTCCTCCTTCTTCTTCGTCTCTTCCTCCTCCTCCTTCTTCTTCTTCTTCTTGTTCCTTCTTAGCCTCCTCTTCCTTCTTCTTCTTCTTATCCTTTTTCTTCTAAATTATTAGTTTTCTCCTCTTTCCCTCCTCCTTATTCTTCGTCTCTTCCTCCTCCTTCTCCTTCTTTTTCCTTCTCTTCCTTCTTCTTCTTCTGCTGCTGCTGCCCCCTCTCCTCCTTCTTCATGTTCTTTTCTTCTTGTCCTTGTTCTTCTTGTTCTTCCTCTCGTCCCCCCTCCTTTTTCTTCTTCCAACTTATCCTCCTCCTCCTCCACCTTCTGCTTTTCTTCTTCTTCTTCTTCTTCTAATTATTAGTTTACTCCTCTTTCCCTCCTCCTTCTTCTTCGTCTCTTCCTCCTCCTCCTTCTTCTTGTTCCTTCTTAGCCTCCTCTTCCTTCTTCTTCTTCTTCTTGTCCTTTTTCTTCTAATTATTATTAGTTTTCTCCTCTTTCCCTCCTCCTTCTTATTCGTCTCTTCCTCCTCCTTCTCCTTCTTTTTCCTTCTTATCCTTCTCTTTCTTCTTCTTCTTCTTCTTCTTCTGCTGCTGCTGTCCCCTCTCCTCCTTCTTCTTGTTCTTTTCTTCTTGTTCTTGTTCTTCTTGTTCTTCCTCTAGTCCCCCCTCCTTTTTCTTCTTCCAACTTATCCTCCTCCTCCTCCACCTTCTGCTTTTTCTTCTTCTTCTAATTATTATTAGTTTACTTCTCTTTCCCTCCTCCTTCTTCTTCGTCTCTTCCTCCTCCTTCTTCTTCTTGTTCCTTCTTAGCCTCCTCTTCCTTCTTCTTCTTCTTCTTGTCCTTTTTCTTCTAATTATTATTAGTTTTCTTCTCTTTCCCTCCTCCTTCTTCTTCGTCACTTACTCCTCCTCTTCCTTCTTTTTCCTTCTTATCCTTCTCTTCCTTCTTCTTCTTCTTCTTCTTCTTCTGCTACTGCTGCTGCTGTCCCCTCTCCTCCTTCTTCATGTTCTTGTTCTTCTTGTTCTTGTTCTTCTTGTTCTTCTTGTTCTTCCTCTCGTCCCCCGCCTTTTTCTTCTTCCAACTTATCCTTCTCCTCCTCCACCTTCTTCTCCTCCTTCTTCTTCTTCTTATTATTAGTTTTCTCCTCTTTCCCTCCTCCTTCTTCTTCGTTTCTTCCTCCTCCTCCTTCTTTTTGTTCCTTCTTATCCTCTTCTTCCTCCTCCTCCTTCTCCTTCTTCTTCTTCTTCTTCTTCTCTTTTCACTCTTATTCCCTTTGATCTCTTCCCTCGTTCTTCTTAACTTTCCCTTTCCTTCTCTGCAATTTACTTTTCAACTTCTCCATTTTCCCTTATTGCCTCTTTTCTCTCCTCCCATTCTCTTCTCTCCCTCTCTTATTCACCTTCTTTTTTCTTCTTTGTAATTCCCTTTGATGTCTTCTTTCTTTTCCTTTTAACTTCTTTCCCTCTATTCTATGTCCCACTTGTGTCTTTGTTATGTTTTCAAGGTCATTAAGCGTGCACGGATCTTCAAGATTGGGACAAACTAGAAGATGATCCATAGTTTGTGATTGCCGGCAGCGACAGATGGGTTCATCATTGGTTGCATACCCCCATTTCTGAAGGTTGGCTCTACACCGACCAACAGCTGTTCGGATGCGATTCAAACAGAACCAGAAGGACAGGCATGGCTGGAGCCATGGCCAGGGACTCTGTAGGGTTGAATCAGAGAGAGAGAGAGAGATCCTGCGTTCCACGCTGTTAAAGTGTCTGCACTGAAAGTGTAAAAAGTTGTGTCGACTTGAGTCTCTTTGTCATTGAGGTGGATGATGAGGGACATTTTTCTGCTTTAACTTCTCGAGTTGGGAGTGTTCTTGGTTGACACTGGATAAGGTGTTGAGTATTGCGCTCGACGTTGTGGATAAACTGTCTGAATTTCATATTTTGTTATTTTAGTTCAAGTACTTTCGAATTTCGCAGGCATTATCAAGAACTGATGTGGTAGTTATACTTCCTTCGTCTGTATGAGGGTTTTCTTTGAGGAGTCGGACGTTTGAAATGATCTTCACAAAAAGATTACGATTTATTTATTTATTAATTTATTTTAAACTTGTATTTTATTTTTATTTTTATTATTATAATAAAATATGTGCGCACATTAATGATAGAATTTAATTATAGTTATTAGTTATTATTATTACTTAATTATGTAAACTTCAAAATACCTTTTCCTGTGGTGAATGATATTTTTTTAATGTGAGCTGTTTAATTTGTATAACAATAAGGTTGTAACCTAGGGAAGGTTACTGAATAGAATAATCACACGAAGGTTAATAATACTTAGGACAAGAACAACAGATACAAGATTTGCCAGCGGCGGGTAGAAGTAGTCAACTGCTAGAGAGGAGTCAAGTGAATTCCACAATGAATCTTCAACTGCAGGATATCTACGCGGTCAGCTGTGGCACAAGGCCGAATTTAATCACGTAGGCTCGGCCAAAAATTCCCCGTAGACGCTGTATAAAACGGGGTCGGGTAGCTGTTTCCCGAGACACGACTCTGCAGCTTCCGGAGGCAGATCGTTTGACCACCATAGCTGGAGACGAATCTCCAAGTGCAGGATATCTACCAACCGCTCCATGCGGTCAGATGTGGTACAAGACCGAATTTAATGTGGGGTATCCGAGCCCGTAGGCCCCGCCAAAAATTCCCGATACACTCCGTATAAAATATAAAATGGGATCCTCTCTGCTCGGAGGCAGAGACTTTGACTAACATAGATGAAGACAAACCTCCAACTGCAGACCAACATACAGTATTTACTATCTGTTATCGTTCGTAGATATGATACAACAAATAGTTTCTGGAGTTTTGAGTCTGTTCTTGCACTGGGCGCTATAGAACAGGGGTAGGCAACATTTTCTAACTATTTCTTCTTTTTCTTCTTCTTCTTCTTCATTAACATTGTCTCTTTCTTTTTCCATCTTCTTTTCAGCGTTATTTCATTTTCCTTTCGTCTTCATCATCAACATTGTTTCTTCTTTTTCTAACTCATAATTATCATCATCTTTCTCTCCCTCTTCACCTTCTTCTTCTAAATCATTTTCTTCTTCTTCTTCTTCTTCTTCTTCTTCTTCTTCTTCTTCTTCTTCTTCTTCATTAACATTGTCTCTTTCTTTCCTATCTTCTTTTCAGCGTTGTTTCATTTTCCTTTCGTCTTCATCATCAACATTGTCTCTTCTTCTTCTAACTCATAATTATCATCATCTTTCTCTCCCTCTTCACCTTCTTCTAAATCATTTTCTTCTTCTTCTTTTTCTTCTTCTTCTTCATTAACATTGTCTCTTTCTTTCCCATCTTCTTTTCAGCGTTATTTCATTTTCCTTTCGTCTTCATCATCAACATTGTCTCTTCATCTTCTAACTCATAATTATCATCATCTTTCTCTCCCTCTTCAGCTTCTTCTTCTAAATCATTTTCTTCTTCTTCTTCTTCTTCTTCTTCTTCTTCTTCTTCTTCTTCTTCTTCTCTAATTATTTTGTCTCTGTCATTCTCTTTGATCTTGTCCCATTTTTCTTATTTATAAGTATTCTTCTTTCTCTTCATTCTTTCCCTTCTATTTCTTTATCTTCCCCCTCCTCTTCTCTTTCCTCCACCACCTCCCCTCTTCTTCTTCTTCTTCTTCTTCTAGCGACTGAATATCTATATATGGGCTTATAACATGTTAAACTTACAAAATCATGAAATAATAAGTGACATATGATCTTAAAAATTGTATCCTAATTGAATTACGCATATTATTATTATTATTATTATTATTATTATTATTATTATTATTATTATTTTCCATCATTCTAGAATTTTCTAGAGGCTATTACTAAATTGATTGATTCGGTTTCTCTGGCTTATCAAACCTTTGCAGACTATTTAAAACGAGAAAATATTTTTAGTTTATAAGAATATATATATATATATATATTAGATAATAATGAATTACAGATACAAATCTTACTAATTAACCCATCGCTGGGGGAGAATAGGTGGATCCATACCTTTCCCAAGGGTATTTACACATAAGTGAATATAACGAGCCAAACGGGAATTGGAACTCGGCTCTCCAATTACCAATTCCAAGCCGTTATCCATTACACCATCCGCACATCCAAGCTTATATCACCTTGTATTCCCAAGCAGTCACCCATCTAGATACTGGCCAAGCTCGATGTAGCTTAACTTCGGTGATCATACGGGAACAGGTGTTTCAATATGGTATGGCCGGATCTCTAATATTTCTAGTCTTTTCCGGGTGCGCCAATATACTTTCCAGTGGGGGATAAGCTAGCTGGTTACATTCCATCATCGTCAAATAGATATCCCTCACGATGAACGGATGCCCCCTCGGGGAGGCACCGTGCCGTGAAAGCTAAAGTGGAACACGTACATACGATCCATCGCTAAAGATGCAGGTAAAATGATCGGCTCCCTGTACCGCTCCAGTAAGTACTGACCCCTCGTTCTATCCTCTGCCTTTCTAAGAGTCAGATCAGGCCTAAAATGAAATACTGTTGTCATATTTGGGTAGGAACTGCCCAAATGCTCACTTTCCAGTTACGATAGAGCCCAAAAGAGTCTCTGCGTCCTTGTGGGTAACAAATTATATTCCACCCTGCAACCACTTTCCTCACAGACGAAACGTCACAAGATTCTCCCTTCTCTATCGCTACGTTCACGTAAAGTGCTCGGACGAACTACATTCCTTAGTTCCACCAATCCTAGCCTCCACGGATAAGTCCTGTCATGCTACGCCCATTGTAGCGAATCACCCTTATTCCCTCTGTATTTCATTGGTGAGAAGTTCCACTCGAGCAGCTTCGTTTCGTGAACCGCTGTTCTGTGTAACCGACTCTCAAGAGGATATTTTCCCGATCACTACGATCAAAACAAAATTAGACACATTCTATCATCGCCGATAGGACCGTGAATTATCACCAGTCACGATGAATGGATGTTCCCTCGGGTGAGGGGCACCGTGCTTTGAGCGACTATTGGACTCTTCCTGATATCTTCTACCTCTACAAGAGCCAGATTAGGTCAAAATCATATTTGGGTGGGAGTTGGTCAGTTCTCACTTACCATCTCAATAGAGCTAAAAGCGTCTCGGGGTCCTTTTGGGTGACAAATTATTTTCCGCCTTGCAACCCTACTCTCACTTATCCGGACGTGAAAATCAATGCCACGAAAACAAAACTAGGCACATTCTATCTTCGCCGATAGGACAGAGAATTATCAGTGACGATGAATCGATGTTCCCTCGAGGAGGCCCCGTGCTTTGAGTGACTGTTGGGCCTTAAACACAATCCAAGACTCAAACATACGATCCATCGCTAAAGATGCAAGTAAAATGGTCTGTTCCCTGTACCGCTCCAGTAAGTACCTGACTCTTTGTTCTATCCTCTACATTTACAAGAGTCATATAAGGCCGAGAATGATGTATACTTGTCATATATGTATTTGTGCCCACTCCTCAATTTCCAGTCACGACACTCTCTCACAGGCGCGATGTGGCAAGCCTCTCACTGCTCTATCGCTAATTCAGTGGAAAGTGCTCTGGTGAAATAGAATTTTGTTTCGATAGTCCTAAACTCCACGGCTAGGACACGCCATGACAATTATATAGTAGAAACCAGCCACATTCGACCCGTATCGAGAAATTAGTTCCACTCAACAACTTCTTTCCACGAACCTTATGGAACAGACTCCCAAGAGGATTCTTCCCCGATCACTACAATCTTAACCTATTCAAGTCTAGGGTTAACCGTTATCTTCCCCACATATCCTCATAAACTGTGCTTCTTACTTTGTGGAACCGACTCCCAAGAGGATGCTTCCCCGATCTCTACAATCTTAACCTGTTCAAGTCTAGGGTTAACCGTTATCTTCCCCACATATCCTCATAAACTGTGCTTCTTACCTCTTACTTTGTGGAACAGACTCCCAAGAGGATGCTTCCCCGATCACTACAACCTGTTCAAGTCTAGGGTTAACAGTTATCTTCCCCACATATCCTCATAAACTCTGCTTCTTACCTCTTACTTTGTGGAACCGACTCCCAGGAGGATGCTTCCCCGATGACTACAATCTGAACCCGTTCAAGTCTACGGTTAACCGTTATCTTCCCCACATATCCTCATAAACTGTGCTTCTTACCCTTTACTTTTTGGAACCGACTCCCAAGAAGATGCTTTCTCGATCACTACAATCTTAACCTGTTCAAGTCTCGAGTTAGACGTTATCTTCCGTATAAACTGCTTATTAATGTAACCCTCTACCTCGGGTGGCCTCTATAGGGTGAATGTTATTGTCAAAAAAAAAAAAGAAAGAAAAGAAACGAATATTCCTTTAAATGTTTTTCAAGATGAGAAACAAACAATAAGGGTCGAAAGGAAATGCTGTTCATTTGAAATTACATTAAGTTAACATAATATTCGGATAAATAGGCGTCTGTGCTTTCAACGGATCGGACCATTAAGAGGAATCTAGTTACAGAGGTCAGTTCCGAAATCAGCATCCGTTGTTGAAAATCCAAACTGACTGATTGGAATGTTTCTGGATGGCTTTCGGTGATTAAACGGAAATACTTTTTTTCCTAGAAATTTTTTTCCCAGGCATTGGTACCCTGTGAATTTACGCGCCTTACTAAATTGGCGCTTAAGTCTCATCAGTTTTAACTTTTCTAACAGTTTCTTCTCCCGAACTTCTGGCTTTTTGAATTCTCTTTCGGCTTCATACTTTACTGTCAAGCACGATCTTCAAAACTTTAAATGAAACATGAATTGCCATCTTCTGTCTCCCGTGAAATATGTTCTTTTATTGTCCTTTCTTCTCGTTAAAGTATTCAAATTCTCTTTCACTGTCAGTTACCTCTTGCGTCTTAAGGGCATTATCGCCTTGTTTATGGTGAAATGATTAATCTTATAGATAAAGTACAGTGTTTGTGTGTGTGTGCGTTTGTCCGTGTGTATGTTTCCAAGCAACTCCTCCGCTCCCACTTGTTCGATTTCAATGATTCATAAAAAGTTCTAGAAAATTTAGGCGCAGGGAACGATTTTCGTTGAGCTCAGATTCAGGCTTACCAGACTATACAAGGTTAAAAATATATATTAATATATTATGCTAGCCATTGTCGTTGCTTTCATGGTGCAAGTGGAATAACTCTTATTTTCCTTTTGTATCTCAAATTACAGTGCACGTTTTATTATAAACTAGCTTAAAAGGAGGATTCTTGGTTTGACCATCATCACAATAGTTAGGGAGGAGTAGATGCGATAGGCAACAATAAACTACAGAAGAACTCAAAATTGATTGCCGCATTTAAGTAATGAATTAATGTCTAAGCTTACCTTTTAAAAGTTCATTGATAATTCTTCTGCTGCCACTTAATTTAAATTTGATGTAAGTAGGTTCTTACCTTCCATGCAAACAATTATTTTTATTTCATGAATAACTTTCGCTGGATTTCGCAATTAATTTCTATTCTCAAATTTATTTCCAAATTATAAAAATTGTTATCGTTATAAATTGTTATTAGTTATACATTCAACATTTGAAGAGTTACAGAAACATAATTGCTAATTAAGCAAAAAATGAATAAATACAAAATTGGAGTTCAATTCGCCTACGAGTTCTGAGATTGAAAAGACCTAGATCTACTTTACGGCGCAATATCTGTATTATATATTATCTACTTCTAGGCAATATCACTCTTAAAGTTTAACTAATTTACATAATGAATTTAAAAATGTTTATTTCATTAATTAACTGTCATTCACTACTGTTCTTTTTTCAAAGATTGATATATATATATATATATATATATATATATATATATATATTGAACAATAAAAAAAATATTAAAAAATTAAAATCTTCAGGCACACTGGGTTGTAGATTAATATTCTTTCGTTTTTTTTTTTTTGTTTTTTTTTATTATTATTTCATTTAGATTCCTCGACTAGTTTCGGCCAAAATGGCCATCATCGGGAGAAGAAATATATCTGCTTGCTGGTTAGCAGTAAACTACCATATATATATATATATATATATATATATATATATATATATATATATATATATATATATATATATATATATATATATATATATATTAAACGTATTGCTGCAAAAATGTGTTACTGGTAATATTTTTTTTTTTCAAAAAATGTTTTTGCTCGTAATTTTTTTTTTACAAAAACATATTACTGTTAATATTTTTTCTATAAAAACGTATTGCTGGCATTTTTACTCTATCAGTGTATTTTTATACTTTCATAGTGTTTTGACCTCAGCTTGGTGGGTTAACTATTTGCTCTCACATGGGACCCTAAAAGGTGCTACCAATCAGGGTCAGGGTGGACTCGGAAACACTAGCAATTAAGAGGTGGTTGTACGCTCTTCAAAACCTCCCAATCATAGTCGTTGCTGCCGGATGTAGTTTCTCGTCATACCCATGTATTCGACAATTATGTTGCTGTTACTAACAAGAATTTTATATCAGTGAGGAGATATAGCTTTTGTAAGTGGGAAGACAGGAATTTCACTTGTGACTTTTTATATAGTAAGGTAATAAAGTTATGACTGATAAGGTCGAGAAAGAGGATCCTATCACCTCGTGCATGCTCTTAAATAGCCTCATCTGATTTAAAATAGGCTTACGGCCACATCACAACACCGCTTCCAGTACAATCACTGAAGTTAAGCAACGTCGAGCCTGGTCAGTATTTAGATTTTCGGATTGTGTTATGGATAATGACGAAATTGTTAATTAGAGAGCCGAATTCTAATTGAATTCGGGTCAGTAGCGTAGCTAGAGTAAACGTCACCCGGGGCGGTCCGCTCAAATGTCACCCTAATGACCCCGTTTCACCCTATGCTGAATGGTTAGCTGTAGCTAAATTTTCATACATGCTCTACCTCTACTTTACTCTACTCACCGGTACGTTAGTGTTTACATGTATGATCCAAGACAAAATCCAATACCACAAAATAATCAGTTCAAATCAAAAAAATTTTAAAATGCAACTGTTCACTTTTAGAACAACTAAATACAAAACACGGCAATACACAAAAGAATGATATTCGATACTATGGTCTTAGAATGAATGTTTTCTTGTTTTCATTGTGGCAAACTGGTCAATGACATCGTCAAAATCTGTTTGTCTTGTAAGCTCGTTTTCAATGGACAGCACAGCCAGATCCGACAGTCTCGACTGGCTCATGGTTGACGTAATTTTCTGTTGCTAATTTTCCGGTGTCCAATTTTCCGTTGCATCATTTTCTGGGTACCATTTAATTATCAATGATGTTTGAAAGTATTTTTCTTGACAAAAATGTTCTATTTAATTTTTAAGCATTTTTCGGAACATTGTAAATCAACTGCATTCTTTTAAAGGTTACCTAGAGAATTTATGCAAAGTTTATTTTTTTGTTTTTCTTTATACAAGTAAAATAAATTTACATCGTATTTTGATGTTATTATGATTTTAGTTTTAGTGATAATTTAAAAATAATAAATATTTATCATTAGTACCAATAATGGAAAATTAAGTTAAAAATTTAAAAGAATCGTTTTTGGAATGGGAAAATAGGCACAAATTTTTCCGATTCCGATACCGTTTCCGATACCCACAAAAGTTTCAATTTTTCCGATTCTCGATTCCGATTCCGATTAATCGTCCCAACACTAGTAGATATATTCGAAAGTATATCGCTCACTCAATGGAAAATTGTATCTCAGCGAATTAATACACAGGCAAGACTGAAATTGTTGCACTTTTGGCTTCGTATTTCGCTTTGTTGTTATTAATGATGCAGAGTTAAAACACCATATCATCCGATAAAATGTTACAACAATGTCTCTTGTTAGTAACCAAGATTGTAGCAACGGAAACACATGAAAGCTGAAAACATTGCTATTTTTCCTACTCACAAATTTCCCGACAATTTATTAGAAAATTTCTGACGGGGGAACAAATCTGTGGTGGGGTCATAAATTATTTCTGGGGTTCATATGTCCGCCTGCGAAACCCTGTGTCTCCACCACTGTTTTCAGACTATTTTTGGCACCTTAGCCTGGTTGAAAAATTTTGTTGGGGGTGACATTGTGTCAACCCTCCTGTGCTGGCACCCGGATCGGTCCGCACACCCCCCTTGCCCCCCCCTAGCTATGCCACTGATTCGGGTTCCGTTATATCCACTTACGCACAAATACGCCTGGGAAGGATATAAACCCACTTCTTCAGCGGTTATGGGTTAATTAGTAAACCTTGTATCACTAAAAGCAAAAATTTAAAACTATTTTTATCTCAAAAAAATAAAATAAAATTGTTTATGAAATGATTAAATAATCCATAGAGGTTGATATACCTCTAAATAGCCTGATCCGATTTAAACTCTCCTCTGGTGTATCCGCAAGTTCTATGTTAACAGTTTCTTCTGTTGCACTTCTCGCTTGTGGAACTCTCTTCTGGCTCCTTGCTTCCCAACTAACTTTGATTTTCAAAAATTTGAATGCAATGCCAAGCGTTAATTGCTGTCTTCTGAATTCCTGTTCGTTTATTGTCCGCTTTCCATAATAATGTTTCTCTTTTTCACATATTTTTTCACCCCCCCTTATTCCCTTGATTGGGATAAAATGATACATTTAAAATGGAATTTCACTTGTTATCTTGCTGCTCTTTTATTTTCCTATCTTCTCAATAATGTTTTTTTTTCTCATATTATTTGACTCTCAGTATCCACTTAAGTCTTAGTGGATTTATCGCCTTGCTTGGGGTGAAATGATAAAAAAAATGATTGCCGTTTCTTTGCAAACTCTAATACATATTTTTAATCATTTCATCCCAAACAAGGAATAAAGCCACCAAGGCACAAGGGATTACTACCGTAATTTTCGATGTATAATACACCTTCATCCATAATACGCACAACTAAAATTGTGCTGAAAGTGAGGGAAAATGTTTCTACTCATGCATAATACGCACCTTGTTTGGTAAAGCCTATAAATTGTACCTCTCCAATTTAATTACGGCTAGCGTTTCCTACTGTTTTAAAAAATGGTAATATTATTCTAATTTAGTTTTATGAAAATTCTTATTTTATTTTACGGCAATTTTTAAGGGTTATTTGTAGCTGTGAATAATACGCACTCCTGATTTTGCTTATTATTTTTTAGAAAAGAAATGCGCATTATACATGGGGAATAAGGAAGTGTTACAGAATGCGATAAAAAAAACAGTATAAAAGAGGGAGAACAACAAAAAAACAAGAATTAAGATTATATAAAATGCAGTCATCTGCTGATAGGCTGCATCTTTGGCTTTGTGAATAAAGCCAAAGATGTAGCCTCCTCCAAGCACAAATCCGGCAATCTGGTTGAATGAGTTTGACATGCGTTTGACTAGGAAATAGGGTGCCCATTATTTACGGTTACATCGTGATCTTTCCTGGTCCATGTAGCCTGTCGACTTTACAAATTTAGAGGCAGCACTAGATTGGCAGCCTTAAGTTTTGTATTAGGTTGGTGCAAAAATAATGACGTTTTTGACGTATTTTTTAACGTCAAAAAACGTCATTATTTTTGCACCAACCTAATAATTTTACAGTGGAAATTGCTAGACGTAAACGCAAGTTCTATGCTAATAGTTTCTTCTTTCGCACTTCTAGCTTCTGGAACTCTATTCCGGTTTCTTGCTTTTCAGTGAACTTTAGTCTTCATGGATTTAAATGCAATGTCAATAGTCATCCTCTTCCCCCTTGAACCCTTTTGTTTTGTTATTCTCTCTCCTTAATAATGATTTTTATCGGATTCTTTCACTCTCTGTAACACCCTCCCACACACACACATACACAGCTTGCGTCTCAGTGGCTTTATTGCCTTGCTTGGAGTGAATTGATTAAAAAAAAATGAACCTATATCAGTGCCGTTCAGACCCTGAGTTTTCTCCAGTCCTGGTAAAAATATCAACTCTTAATAAAGCTTTGAACGTCTCTTGGATGACGAGTCCACTATGGGCGTCATGTAGAACTCATATACACAATTCATTGCAGAAGATATTGGAAAAGTGATCGGTGTATTCTACTGACTTCTGGAAGAATTTGATTCATTATTTCAAGCTTTATCTTTACAAGAGTTAAAGTAGACCAAGAATAGATTATTGCCGCCATATCTGGGCTGTGGCTACCCAATCCTAACTTTTCACACTTCTTCAAACACAGAAGCCCCCTTTATCTATACTGGAAAGAGCGATAACAGCTACGGGACTTGAGAAATCTATTTTCTCGATAATTGTTTTAAGAGAAAGACCTTATAAATTTTAACTGACAGTAGCACTGGCTGCTCGGTCTACGAATGTTTCCTAATATTACTATTACCATTAGAGATGAGGAGAGGCTGATGACACATTTTTATTCGATCCCAGAGATGGCCAGAGAGTGTAGAAAAAAGTAATTTGAGTAACACTGGCTACTCGGTCTATGAATCCCGAATATTTTCTTATAAAGAAATAGCTAATATTGCTGTTACCTTTAGAGAGGATCAGAACAGATACTACACTTTGATCCTGGTGACTGATGACCAGGGATGAAGAAAAGGGAAACTTGAGTAGTACTAGCTGCTCGGTCAATGAATATCGAAAGTTTCCTTATAAGGTAACGGCTCATATTACCTTACCATTAGAGAGGATCAGAACAGATAGTACACTTTGAGCCTGAGTTGATGGCCTGAAATGAAGAATAGCGTAACTTGAGTAGTACTAGCTGCTCGGCCTATGAATGCCGAATGTTTCCTTATAAGGAAATGGTTAATATTACCATTATTTTAATTGATCTATCGCTGATATTTTGAGTCTTTTCCAAGGGCGAAAGAAATAATCCTCTCTCCGGAGAAACAAACTCTCTTTCTAAATAGCCTAAATATATTTAGATGTCTCTTGAAAACAAAAGAAATATTATGTATGTCATCAGGAGGTAATCGTGGCGAAAAAACAAACAAACAAATAAGTTTGTTCTTGAAAGTTTTAAATAATATATCAACAACGGAAAGCGTTGAAGAGAAGTGTCAGTGTTTCATTCATTTTTGTTGCTACTGCTGTTAATCACGTAAATTTTGGCACTGGCCTCACGATTAGACTTCGTCTCCTAGAATTTTGTCCCCGCTTCTTTTCCCCTCTTCTTCGCTTGGCCGCTACCCTCACAAGAATCACTTTAAAGCGAAGGAGAGAGGAGAAAAACAACTTCCCATGTAGTCATAACTCTTCTCCCATTCAATGTCCGCGCGTTGACATCTCTGTCAACGAATAACTGTTAAGTGTCTGCGTGAAAAACTGCTTGCAAGTCGACGTGGTAATATGAACACCATGCCTTGAAGGCCGAGCGTTAGAATATCAAAAACACTGGGAACATTCCTGACGTGATGGAAAGGAAGAAAAAAGAAAAAGAAAAAAAAAGTAATGCAGGAAAAATAAGTTATTCGTAACAACACAAAGCAATGATGACAAAAATTGTAACATTTTTTTTTTATTTGAGGGATAGGAGACAGAGGTGAAAATAAATAAGACGCCTCCAAATGATGGCTTGAAAGGACATTTATTCTTTTTCTCTTATTCGCCTTTTCGTGTCTATTGACGTTGGTGTTACGTATGAATTAATTCAGTCAACAAATAGAGAATGTATTTTTCTATGAACGCGACTAAAGAAAATAACGAGACAAAGTGCTTGTTTATAGGGAAATGTTTATACGTATCTCACTTCTGCATCTCTTCTGTTGCGCCAGATCCTGCTATTTCGGGATTGTGATGGAGTAATGGATAGCGGCTCGGACTGAGGAATCGGAGAGCCGAGTTCGAATTCCAGTCGAATCTATTACATTCACTTATGTGCTATTACCCTTCGGAAAGGTATGAATCCTCTTCCTCTCCGTCCAGCTATGGGTAAATAGCTTTGGATGACAACTGGTCTACCGCAGAAAAAAAATCTGCTTCGTTAGTCATGTATCGAAAGATACATGATCGACTAAGCGTGTATCACGTATGAAACATAACTGACTGAAATTCACTTACGTGCTAATACCCTTAGGAAAGGTATGAATCCTCTTCTTTTTCCCCCAACTATGGGTAAATAGTAGGACAGACCGGTTTCTATAGCCTTGGATGGCAACTGGTCTACCGCAGAAAGAAATGGCAACCTACTACGGAAAAAAAATCTGCCTCGTTAGTCATGTATCGAAAGATACATGTTCGACTAAGCGTGTATCACTTACTTGCTAATACCCTTGGGAAAGGTATGAATCCTTTTCTTGCTCCCAGCTATGGGTAAATAGCAGGACAGATTCTATTGCCTTGGATGGCAACTGGTCTACTATAGAAAGGAATGGCTATCTACAGCAGGAAAAAAAATCTGCCAGTCAGTCATGTATCGAAAGATACATGATCGCATAAGCGTGTATCACGTATGAAACATAACTGACTGAAATTCACTTACGTGCTAATACCCTTAGGAAAGGTATGAATCCTCTTCTTTTTCCCCCAGCTATGGGTAAATAGTAGGACAGACCGGTTTCTATAGCCTTGGATGGCAACTGGTCTACCGCAGAAAGTAATGGCAACCTACTGCGAGAAAAAAATCTGCCTCATGTATCGAAAGATATATGATCGCCTGAGCGTGTATCATGCATGGCGCATGACTGACTGAATTGTGACACACTGTTTCTTTCATATGCTCCATTTTTTGCCACTTTTCTCTTCCATATTTCGTCTCTTTTCTGTTCCATTTTCGTCACTTCTTTCTTCAATAAGCATACGTATAGACATAGCAGTGTATTGGGCTTGTTCTTTCGGCTTTATTTACAGGCAAATACTCCAGGAAATCATATAGCCTCGTGAATCCAAGTAAAATGCAATCTCGTGAATCCTAGAGATACAAATTAGACATTTAGATCAAACCCTCTATCTATGACAGGAGAGACCAGATTCCATAGCCTTGGATGGCAATTGGTCCACCACAGAAAGAAATGGCAACCTACTGCGGGAAGAAATCTGCCTCGTCAGTCATGTATCTTGCCTGGCACATAACTGACTGATGGTGGAGTTCCTGATACATCACTGTGTGATTTAATTAGACTTCTTTTTGCTCTTTAATAAATATAAATTTATAATGTCTATGTTCTTTAATGAATATAATTTTATAAATAAATAGTGGCCATTTATATATAATTCTATAACTTTGTTAATTCTATAACTTTAGTCATTTACGCATCTATATAATAAATGCGAAATGTCAGTGTGTCACACTTTTTCAACTTTATTTCTAGAAGCCGTAGCCCAAGATATCATACCATTTGGGAATCAGGCCGACTCCGTGAGCAAATTTAAAACATTCCGTGACAGATTCGGACCCGGGATCCTGAAATTTTGGATTCCCATCTTTTTATTGCTGCGATTGTTTTCAGATTCCGCCATTTTGGCTGATAAAAACAAAGGGACACAATTCTTTAAATTTCAATAGCTCATGTTCAAATGAGAAAAATACTATTCTCAAATTACAGTGTTGCAAAATTGTTTCCAAAATTGTACGTGTTTTCAGCTTTACGCCTAGAAGCCGTAGACAAAAAAATCATAGCATTTTGGAATCAGGCCGACTCCGTGAGCAAATTAAAAACATTTCGCGCCGGATTTGGACACGCAATCCTAAAATTTGGGATTTCCAAGTTTTCATGGCGATTTTTTTACGTGAATTTTTCAGAAGATTTTCATTTTTATTTATTCATTTTGTACAATTTTTATAATTTGGAATTAAATTTGGGAATAATTGAAATTAATCCAGCGAAAGTTACTCATGAAATAAAAATGTGTACGTAAAGTAAGGACCTACGTACATCAAATTGTCTTTAAATTAAATGGCAGTAGAAGAATTATCGTTGAACTTTTAAAAGGTAAGCTTAAATATTAATGCAGTACTTAAATGCAGCGATCAATTTTGAGTTCCTCTGTAGTTTATCGTTGCCTATCGCGTCTACTCCTCCCTATAGACAAATATATGCTTGTCTATGAGTCAACATTGGTCGTTTATATATGAGTTTATAGGCAAATATTCGTTGCTTATATCTGACTACAGTTAAGTATTGGTCACATTTTTTCTGATAATGATAATAATATTCGATCTTGGATATGGATATATTTTTTTCAGGGTCAAATATCAGAAAAGAAATTAAACAGTAAGTTTATTTAAAAAAAAAAAATATATATATCAAATTAACAAAGAAATAATTTAAAATGTGCAAATTCCAAGCAATGCTTCGTAAATAATGTGTGTGTGTGGGGGGGGGGGTGTTGGACTGTAATGAAGCATTTTCCGCTGAAGTCTTGCATGGATATATATATATATATATATATATATATATATATATATATATATATATATATATATATATTCTTCCATTTTACTGCATCACCCCGATCTAAATCTCACTTTTTTTTCTTTTTTCCTAGTGTCTCTTCCTTTATCAAATACGCAGTTTCCACAAATTTGGGTGCATGTTAGTCATGCAGCTCTGTACTGCATTTTGGAAGCTTTTTACGCTGTTCTTGGTTGACAGATAGACTTCATAACAAGATAGTTCGCATATTAAAAAGATATGCTGCGAAATTGTCTTATGGCAACAATCCTATACGGCAAAGTTTTCTACGGCGGAAATTCTTGAGCGAGTTTTCCTACGGCAAAAATGTTTACGTCGAATGTTCTTACAACCGTTTTTTCTAAAATCTATAGATAAATATCGTTCCTTTATACTTGTGCAAATAGGTAAATATTTTTTATTATTGGGTCTATAGGTAAATATTAGGTTGGTGGAAAAATAATGAAGTAATAATGTCGTTTTTTTACGTCATTATTTTTTCACCAACCAATATATATCGGTTATTCTTAAATCTTTAAGTGAATATTGGTTGTTTATCCTTGAGTTTATAGATAGATATTGTTCATACTTGAGTCTTTATAGCACATACCTTGAATCAATCATAAAAATTCAGGATGTGGAATTATTAAATACTAAATATTTCAAAAACGTCAGCGTATGGATCAGTTATGACAATTTTAGTTTATGAGATAATGAAATTGAACCTAGAATAGGCTGCATTATAGGTAATTTGAACTGTAAAATAATAAGACCTTGGCTGGGTGTATGGATCAATTATAACAAAATTTAGTATAGAAGATCAGGAAATTGAACATAGAATAGGCTGCACTAGAGGTAGTTTGAACTGTAAAATAATGAGACCTTGGCTTGGTGTATGGATCAATTATAACAAATTTAGTATAGAAGATAAGGAAACTGAATATAGAATAGGCTGCACAAGAGGTAGTTTGAACTGTAAAATAATGAGACCATGGCTTGGTGTATGGATCAGTTATAACAAATTTAGTATAGAAGATAAGGAAATTGAACATAGAAAAGGTCTCGTTAGAAATAGTTTCGTTCAACACCAAAATTGCAACAAACCAAAACATCAACTCAAAAACTTGTCATGTTCTTAAATAACTTCGTCAGATCGCAACTTTCATTTAAACCCATGCATGGCGCCAAACCGGTTCGAAAATATCTAAACTATCAGCTGTAAAATACCGCTTTCTAAGACCAATATTTAAAAATGGCGACTGAAGCCCGAGGGTCTTGGCAAAGATAATCCTTCTTTGAACATTGTGGTATAGTGCTACGGAATCACAAAAAACTATACCTGGTGACGGAAACCACATCACTTGAGGACTACCAACAGCAGCAACAACTAAAATGGATAACACATATAACTCGAAGAGAAAATAATTGCATGATCAATATGTCAACATTCCACTCCACTTCAAATAGAAGTCTAGGAAGGAATCCCCCATCAATACTGGAAAGAGCGATAACAGTTACTGGACTTGAGAAACCTGTTTTCCTAAAAAAGTGTTTTTAGAGAAAGATTTTATAAGTTTCAATAGAAATCAGTACTGGCTGCTCGGTCAATGAATGTTTGCTTATAGAGAAACGGTAAATATTATTATTACCATTACTAGATGACACTTACCTCGGCTTGGCACATCGCCTAACGTAAAAGATGAGAAAGAATAAATTAGGGTTAAATCATTTTTCAAAGAGGGAAGTGAGGGCCTCCCTGGAACACCAACAATTGAAATTCTGCCGCCGGCAAAAAAATATCTAAACTGTCATTTGTATACAACCCTTTTCTTAGACCGACGGTCAAAAAAGGCTTTGAGCGTGTGAAACCTGGGGGTTTTGGCAAAGGTCAGCCTTCTTTGAACATTGAGATCATATTACTTGAGGAAGAACGATAGCGGCAACAACTAAAAATGATAGCATATATAACTCAAAGAGAAAATAATCAAGATGTTGACATTCGACACTGCTTCAAATAAAAGCTAAGGAAGGCGACAATACTGGAAAGAACAGCTACTGGATTTGAAAAAACTATTTTCCTGAAAAAATTGTTTCAAAAGAAAGATTTTATAAATTTAAACCGAAAGTAGTACTGGGTGCTCAGTCAATGAATGCCAAATGTTCCTTATAAGGAAACTGCTATATTGCCATTATCTCTATCTATAAAAGGCAGGATGTGTGCGTGTGTGTGTAACGAATGCACGGCCGCAATTTTCGACTGATTTGCACCAAAACTTATATGAACATGCTTCAAGTTAGCGGGAAGGCCAAGACCGACTTTGCCTTTCCCGACTCCCATCGATAGTGCAAATAATCGATTTTTTCATGGTTTTACGGCAGTTTTCATGTAGTTTGCGGCCATTTTCTACTGACCAGAGTGAGAGCCTATAGCTGGCTGCCACGAATAGGCAGGAAGATTCTATTGGCCAGCGTGAGAGCCAACAGCTGACTGACACGAATATTAACTAGCATGCTAGCATGCAAAAAAAATCGATAGCTGCATTCGTCACAAGTGGGAAAACTTTAAATCTGCATGGCACTTTACTCCAATTGACTCATTCGCTTGCTTAAACACAACGTTGATTCTGATTCTGCAGAACTGGGTTGGGTGTAAAAAGTATTTGTTGTCAACATTCTTTTTTCATTCATTTTTTCCAGTTACGAGTAATTTTTTAAAGCTGATCGTTTTGTGTTCATTTAGTTTAGTTCTTTTTTCGTAACAGATTTAATGTTTAGTATAGAGCTTAGAAAAAATTCGCAGTGTGTGATAGGTAAGAAGTAAGGCATGTAGCAACATCAGCACGGCAAAGGGCACTCCTTTAAAGGCAAAATATTTTACGTCAAATGATAGCGATTGCTGTATGAGTCATATGATTTTTGAATCAAGCACGGGCAACGCCGGGTCATGCTGCTAGTCATGGCTAAATGTTGTTCGTTTATTCTTTTAACGATAGATAAATATTGATCGTATGTAAGCCTTTAGTAAATATTGTTTTCATTCGAATCTATAGTTATGGGCACGTGGATGAGTGGTTAGAATGTTCGCATTCTGACAATGAGACCCGGCTTCGAATCTTACCATGGTCGTTTTGTCTTCTTGATGTTATCGGAATGGAGAGGTCGATCCCAGCGTATGGAACCTTTGAAAAGTGTCTGAAAACAATGTCTTTCGAATGAAATTAGGTAGACGGAACCCTTGGGTGCCGTCGATAGCTGTGTTAACACGAAGTCACAATTCATCGGGACCGAGGGCTTGAGCGTGCTTGCCTTGTTCAAATTGTTGATCACGCTCGATAACATGCTCTTTCCCAGAAACTGTAACTAAGGTCTGCTCGGCATAGTTGCAGTATTAACCATGGTTGGGCTCTGTGGACGTTGAATAAGCACAAATGCGTCTGCAGTAGGGATTGGCTAGCCGCCCTAGTAGACAGGTATACTATATATAGTTATAGATTGGTCGTTTGTATTTTAGTCTATCGGTATATATTGTTTATATCTGAGTCTATAGGTAAATATAGTTTATACTTGAGTCTATAGGTAAATATAGCTTATATCTTATTCTATAGATATATATTCGTTTTTTATATTTAATTCTATAAAATAGCGGTCGCTTCATTCTTAAAACTATAAGTAATAACTGGTAGTTTCTACTCGAGTCTATAGATAAACATTGGTATACCTGAATCTGTATGTAAATATTTGTCGTTTAAACATGATTTTATTGAACGTTTATATTTGAGGCAATAGATTTTGTCGTTTATACTTGAGTCTATAAGTTTATATTAGTCGTTTATATTTAAGTTTGTACATATTTATGTGAAGGTAGCTAATTTTGATAGTGCTGTTACCTCACTGCAAGGGGTGCAGCCGGCGTATTCTTTGTTGCAGATGACTTCATATATGATTTGCCATACACACATAGCAACCCCACCATTACTGCATCCGAATTTTCTTTCCGCTTTTTTACTAGAAGAAAGAAACGCCATGACTTTTGCGATTTGTCATGTCCTCCCTTAATTACTTTGATTTGACCATTCGTTGGCGCGTCCCGATCAAAATGTCGGCGGGCTTGCCGCCATCTTGGTCCACACCAAATGTAGTCTCAAAGCCTACTCCTGAATGATAATATTCACTCGTACTGGTTTTTAGGGGCGTAATAATAATAATAATAATAATAATAATAATAAATGGCATTAAAAGGTTGGACGCCAAGACGAGAAAAATGCTTACCCAAATGAGGATGCACCACCTGAAATCAGATGTTGATAGCTACCAAGAGCTTTAGGGAGCCGAGGTCTAATCCAAATTGAACTAACTCTAAAAACTCCAACAATTGGATTGGAAGCATACCTCGCAAAAATCAATGACCCTCTCCTACAAATAGTAAAACACCAAATCCACTCCATCAACAAAGAAGCTGCACTCTTCAAGAAACAGCTTAATATACCTGAAACTCTGCCAACAAAAAAACGAAGCGAATACTATCTACGCCAAACGAGTAAGACAGAAAGCAAAACAACTTGGCCAAATGAAATGGCAAAAAAAACTGGAAGGGCAAGGCGTTGCATGGCGAATACCTAAAAAGAACGAAAGAAGCAGATATCGACCAACAGAAAACAAATCTGAGGAGCTCCGGTTGAAAGCTGAGACAGAAGGCAGCTCAGAACCAACGCCGCGTAACCAGATCCTCTCACTGCCACATAAGCAAGGATGGAGCTAAACCGAAATGCAGGAAATGCGGAAAAATGAATATGCCCACAGACATAACAAAGCAACAACATACGTGCATTGAAAGATATGCAAGAAGCACAAAATCGAAACACCTGAGAGATGGTATGAGCATCAACCAGACACAGTTACCCAAAATAACGATGTAACTATCCTCTGGGACATCCCAACTGAAACTGACAAAACATTCAGGAAGTGTATGCTTATTGACATAGCAGTACCATCTGAGAGAAACACCTTCATAAAAATTATCGAGAAATTGTCTAAATAAAAGGACCTGGAGATCGAGATTAACAGAATGTGGGGAATGAAGACTGAGACTGTACCAGTAGTAATCAGAGCACTGGGCCTCGTGAGAAATAGAATGGACAGTTTTACTAACAGTGTCCCAGGTAACATCAACATAAAAGATGCCTAGAAGATCGCCCTACAATGAACATCACATATACAAAGAAAAGTTCTATCAATTGAATGACAATTCTCCTATAGGGTCTAAGGACCCGGTTCTACAGGATACAAAGCTGAAAACTTAGCATACACAATAATAATAATAATAATAATAATAATAATAATAATAATAATGTGCTTTCTTATTGATATGGTACTCCCTAAAAATTCTAATGTATCTTTGAAGATCTTCAAAAAACTATCAAAATGCAAAATGAAAATTTTAAAAAAATGTGAGGACATCAGTAATTCCAGTTATACTTGGGGCCCTCGGATCGATTGCTAAAGGTTTCGATAAACACATTGAAGGGATTCCTGGTAGCCCATGCATTAATAAATAACAAGTACAAGTACAGCTCACAAATTACGAAGGGCTTTATCTATGTAAAATAGGTATGATCTTAAGGTGTTTTTGTTCTTTTTTTTTTTTTTTTTTTTTTTTTTTTTTACAAAAATGGTCCGGAAATAAAAGGAAATAATAATAATAATAATAATAAGAAGAAGAAGAAGAAGAAGATTTTTTAATGTGTGTAGCGAATGGCACAGTGGTGTAATGGATAGCGGCTCGAGTTCGAATTTCAGTCGAATCCATTACATTCATATACACGCTAATACCCTTGGGAAATGTATGAATCCTCTTCATGCTATGGGTAAATAGCAGGACAGACCGGGTTCTATAGCCTTGGATGGCAACTGGTCTACCGCAGAAAGAAATGGCAACCTACGGCGGGAAAAAATCTGCCTCGTCAGTCATGTATCGAAAGATACATGATCGCCTACACGTGAATCACGCATGGCACATAATTGACTGTAGCGAATGGGATGCATAAGGAGAATCTCAAGAAGAAGAAGAAGAAGAAGAAGAAGAAGAAGAAGAAGAAGATGAAGATGAAGAAGAAAGAAAGAAAGAAAGAAAGAAAGAAAGAAAGAAAGAAGGAAAGAAAGAAAGAAACAGAAAGGAGAGAAGATGATCAAGGAGAAGATGAAGAAGAATTCTTGAATGTGAGTAGCGAAGAAGATACGGAAGGAAAATATCAAGAATCAGCAATATAGAAGAAGAAGAAGAAGAAGAAGAAGAAGAAGAAGAAGATTAAAAATAAGAAAGAGTGAAAAGATAAAAAGAATGGAAGAAGTGCAAAAGAATTACATCGAGAAGAAGAAAAAAGGAGGAGGAGGAAAGGGAATGTAAAGAAGAAGAAGAAGAAGAAGAAGAAGAAGAAGAAGAAGAAATGATGATTTAATTTGGAAGAAACACAAACATAAATTATATTGTAAAATAAATATCGACATCATTTGTCTCAAAAAATAAAACAAAATAACGAAGATTAAACTTAAAAACTCGGGCCAATTTGCCTCCATTGCGGCAATAAAAAGAGCAAGAATTCAATTTGGAAATATTTAAATATTTTAACAGAAGCCAATGAAAAATTTAGTTATTTGAAATGCTTAATTCATCTCGGCCATTTGCAGAGCATTTTCCAAAGTAATTGATCGATGCGTCCTTTGATCCTAAACGAGGCTTCAAAGAGTTGCTTTCGAGTTAATTTCTGAAAGACATCATCTGATCGGGGATTTTCATTCTTTTCTATATTCAATGCTAGATCTGCGCAAGTTTGCGCCTACCATCTTTTGACATTGCACACGAAGAATCTAATGAATAAAATTAGAGAATTATAAGGAAAAACAAGTTCACTGAATGATTAATATTCTTTTTTTCTTTGCTTTTTTTTTTTTTTTTTTTTGATGGAGTCTATGATTTTGTCCGGTTGTTCGAACAAATCTATTATAGAACACAAGTGAAGAAAAAGGCGAATGTAAAGTCAAAGAGACCGTGTTTATTTAGTTCCAGAGGTCAAAGGTTAGCTAAGAAGTCACCAAACTTGGACTTTGATTTCGCATACACAGTTAGAGCCTCACAATAAATTCAAAATGTAACCTTTGTGTTCGATTTCTGTTAAGATCGATTGTATAGCGGCTAAGGTATTCAGGTCGTTGTTATTTAAATTCTTCTGTTTGTTAGCATTTCTTTAGCTTTCCATCGTAAAATATTAATTATTACAGACCTGTGACGACCTCTGCTTCATCATTTCGAACGTATCGATCAGCATTCGATTGTTTTTGAAAGGAGAGAATCGATTTTCTTCTTATATAATAGCACAGCTAATTGTTTTGCTAATGTCATTTTTTCTTATGTAATGCATTAGAACTCAACATTGAATTTCCTTCATAAATGAATATGCTGCGTCTATGAGTGAGAGGAGAAAAAAAAAGCGAATGTATCAAGTACGGAATGAATAAATGAAATAAAAATATTCATAATTAAGCCGTTTGTACGAGACACAACTGTATTTTCTTTACGAAATTCTTTTTTTTTTTTATTTATTTTTATTTTATTTTCTGAAAAATTCCTTTTTTTCATAACCTTCATTTTAGAAACTGATTCGCATTTATCTGTGTTTATTTTAGAAATTCGTTTTTTTTTTTTTTTTCTGAATGTTTCATTTTTTATTTTATTTTATTTATTTATTTATTTATTTTTTCTTATTTCATTCTGGAGTCTGTAAAGGGCCGTTTTCTTTTATTGTAAATTCAATGTTTTGAAAGCATTTTAACAGATTTTATAAAAATGCTTTTATATCCTAATGACAGCATCTAAAGAGGCCAGACAAAATTCTGATATGACAAAATATTCAAACAAAACCCTCAATTAAGGATAAAATAGGATATTTGTTTGAATTTAAATGTGAAAAAAACAAAAAAACAAAAAAAAAACAAGAACTCGTATCAATACATTCACTTTCTGGATTCTCGTATCAAGATGGTTATATTCAAAATTTCCTTATCAATACAATCCTCTTCTGAATTCTCGGATCAAGATTTTTATCTTCTGAATTCTCGTATCAAGATGTTTATATTCTAAAATTTCGAATCTACATCCACTTTCGGAATTATCGTGTCAAGATGTCTATATTCTAAAAATGTCCCTTCAATGCATTCACCTTCTGTACTCGTGGATCAAGATGCTTATGTTCTGAATTCTCATATCAAGAATGTTTATATTCTAAATTTTCGCATCAATACAATCTTCTGAATTCTCGGAACAAGATGCTTATCTTCTGAATTCTCAAATCGAGATGTTTATATTCTAAATTTTCGTATCAATACTATTATCTGAATTCTCGGATCAACATGCTTATGTTCGGAATTCTCGTATCGAGATGTTTATGTTCAAAATTTCCTCATCAATACAATCCTCTTCTGAATTCTCGGATCAAGATTCTTATCTTCTGAATTCTCACATCAAGATCTTTATATTCGAAAATTTCATGTCAAAACATTCACCTTCTGTATTCTCAGTTCAAGATGCTTATCTTCTAAATTCTCATATGAAGAATGTTTATATTCTAAATTTTTGTATCAATACAATGCTCTTCTGAATTCTCGGATCAAGATGTTATTTTCTTTATAACCGGATCAAGATGTTCACCTTCTGTATCCTCAACTTAAGAACATTCTCATGTGAATTCATGTATCAACTCGTTTACCTTCTAAAGGTGAATTTTACATAGCTTATAAATTAGATTGGCGGCAATGTCTCCTTTTTCTACTGAAATCGCTAAATGTTACCGTAGATTCTGTACTAATAGTTTCTTTTCTCGCACTTCCTGCCTGTTGAGCCCTCTTCCGCTTTATAAAGTTTTTTTTCTATACAGAAAAAAAAAGATAATATTTCAAAATACTGTTAGAACAATTTTCCCTGACATTTCTCTTCCAAATAAAATGTCTCTTTTTATATTTTGTGACACGACGCAACTACGCATGCGTAATATGAATTAAAACTTCAGATAAGATCCATTTTGTTTCTGCTAATTTGCTTTTCAATTTATTAAATAATATGAGATCAAGTTGTAGAAAAATCGAAATTCTGGTATCGGGAAATAAAAAATTAGATATTTTTTTATACTAATTTTTTAAAAATCAAATTCACCCCATGCAAGACAGTAAAGTCACAAAACACAAAGGGTAACTGAGTGCGAAAGAATTACAAAGCAGAAACATTATTAATCGAGTACAATAGAAGAGTAATCAGAAAGACAGTAGATAACGATTGGAATTGCATTTAAATTTTTGAAAATCAAAGTTGGCCGGAAAGTATAGAGTCGGAAGAGAGTTCCACAAGCGAGAGAAGAAGCTGTTAGCATAGAACTTAAGGTTATATCTAGCGATTTCAACTGTAAAATGATGAGACCTTTTTGCTAATCTAATACTACAGTTTAATTCAAAAAGTCTAGGTACCATTTTGTAGCACGAGGAAAGATTGAAAGTGGTTAATCTATAAAATTGTTTCTTTTTTTTTTAAATGGTCTGTTTACGAGCAAACCGAATTAAGTAGCGCATTTAAAAGAAATCGTTTGAATATTTTGTGCCTTCGTTTCCGAATATATAAACAGCAAATAATAAAGAGAGGGGAGTTCATCTCGGGAAAGGAAAACCCTGATTCTAAACCTTCGATACTTTGCGGTCTTATCTAAACACGGAAATGGCTATGGAAGTAAATTCAAACAGAAAACCCGGCGTGGAGTCCCAATGTACCCACTATAATAATATTTGTAGAAATAAAAATGTCGGACTAAAAATAAATTCATTAATTCTTACCCATATATGTCGAGAATGATATATAAAAAAAAATAAGTTTTTTTGTTTTTTTTTGAGCTTCTAAAACACGTAATGTATATAATGTTTATATACGTACATTATATACGTTCCAAAAGTTGTCATAGCCCGGGGTAATAGTGCGGAGAAGCTATTAGGTTGGTGCAAAAATAATGTCGGTTTTTGACGTATTTTTTAACGTCAAAAACCGATATTATTTTTGCACCAACCTAAAATGCTTACGTGGTAAGTGTCTTACTTAGCCTCTGACAAATAAGTCCAGTTCCAGGTCGGAGAATGAGCGAATAAGGAACGCCTCATAACCAGCTACTTCGGGTAGATGCAGCTCGACAGCCCAGAAAGCCAGTCCAGCTAGAGGAAGGAAAAACTTTATTTTAAACCTCCTCTGTCTTGCATTTATATCCAGACACCGAAAAAGCTATGGAAGTAAATCCAGGCATAAAACCTGGAGTGGAGACTCGAAGGCGGTTAGGTGTCAACACTGACAACTTTCCGGCAACTCCCACAGCTAAGCTGACCCCAAATGTAATACTCTGTATTCCTTTGGATCTTGTCGGTAAGGCCGAGAGGGAGGCTATATAGTTTGGACGACAGTATTGCCCAGACCTACAGCTTCACCACCAAAAAATGAACTGAATTTTGACCAAACAGGATATCATTTATGTTACGAAATAAATGGAAGCCTAAAGAGAGAAAAAATGATTTTAAAATGTTACTTTTTTAAAGTTTTTGTGAGAAAATTTGTGGGGTTTTTATCTCCAGCATATTTTTGCAGTGGGCATTGCTGCGGGTGAATCTTGTGGCACGCCCCTGCATATACGAGAGCCGACTGAATTAAAAAAAAATATATTTCTGTAAATTTCATCAAAATTGTAACTGTAAATTTCATCAATATTTTTTTGTTTAATTTAAATTTAAACCATTAATATATTTTTTATCGTGCTTGTATGCTCACGTGTATATACATTAGCTTACTTATCTATCTATCTATTTATTTATCTCTCTCTTTCTCTCTCTCTCTCTCTCTCTCTCTCTCTATATATATATATATATATATATATATATATATATATATATATATATATATATATATATATATAATAATAATTAATATAATTATCAAATCCTCCTCATTACTATGTGTGTTTATCATCGCTTGAACCAGCTTCTAATGCTCCATTTGGAGCGGCTCGGTAAGAGTAGTCGTGGCTCCAGGATGCTCAATCCTATGGTCAGAGAGAATCTCAGTTGAGTTCCACCACGGAATGTGGGAGTGAGCGGCGCTTCTTAGAGTCTGATTTGCAATCTCTTCGTCACCGAGGCCCGGCGGAGCAGTTGGTATAGTGTTCGCTTGCCAACCTAACTTTCGGGGTTTCGATTCCCTCGGTAGTGGATGCGCACTGCAGAATCGTATTATATTGCTAAATTAGAATATTCTTCTTTTCCCATTCTTGTCAACATTAGTTGATTAAAAATAAAAACAGAAAATTAAATTTGAAAATATATTTGCAGTTAGTTAATCAAAAAAAAAAAAATGATTAGATTTCTATTTTTCGATAATTCTCTGTAAAACAATTGCATGATTCAATTTGCGTTTCTAAAGAAGTTATGACATATAACCGAGAGAAAATTAAGCAAACCGAAATTATCGAGCGTTGTCAAATATGAACCGAAGCGGGACGGAAATACGATTTTACAACCTAGATAAAATTCACATTTACTTTTTAAAATCATTTCACCTCAAGCAAGGCGATAAAGTCACGAAGACGCAATGACGGTGGTGGCATCCTACCTGTGCGCACCGGTTCGCGCGAACCTATTCTTAACATTATAAAAGCTTAGCGAACCGGTTTTTGGATTATCCGAAAATAATCTTATATATTAATAGCCGATATACAATAGGTAAATAATTAATACCCTTGCTGTAAGTTCTGTAGAGGTTAAAATAATTTTTTTGTGATGAACGTAATTTATTCTGGCAAAAGAAATCGCCTTAAAGTTAAAAATTTGGCAAAATTTAATAGGTCTTCCATTGGATGTTTGGGACTGTAGCGATCCAGTTCAAATGTGGCTAAGTAACCATAACACAGCTGATGAAACTGGAGTCAAAAAGCATCATACTTCTGAACAGAAATATGATGAGAACAGAATTTCATTTTGGAAATATTTTCTATTGTATTATCAAAATGCCTTAATTCTACTTGATGGAATAAAGGGGTTTGTTTCCATTCTCAGAATGAAAGGAAAATAAGCAGAATAGGTTCCTAAAGATTACCTGCCTTTATAGAACCAGTTCCTGGAAATTTGGAATGCCATTATTGCGCAAGAAGGTTACTGAAAGTGGAAGGAACTGACAAAATTTTATTGAGTAGAAAAGACAATAAACAGTATTAAAAAGGACAGAAGACAACGATTGACATTACATTTAACTTTCTGAAGAACTTTATTGACAGAAAAGCAAGAAGCCAGAAGAGAGCTCCACGGGAGTAAAGTGCAAGGGAAGGAACTCTTAGAAGAGAACTTACGGTCGCGTCTAGCGGTATCAACGGTAAAATGATGTTATCTATTTGTCAATCTAGTCAGTCAGTTGAGCACTACACACTCGTGGGCGATCATGTCTCTTTTGATTCATGACTGACTAGATTACAGACCTAACTGGACGCGGTGTTTTCAGTGTGACTCGAGCGAAGGCTTATTTGCAGGCAGATACTATAGGAAATCAAATAACCACATAAATCCTAGAGTTGCCGATTAGTTATTTTTTAATAATTTGACCCCAAGCAAGGCGGCAATGCCACTAGTACGCAGAGGTTTACGGCTAATGAAAGCGAAAGAGACGAATGAGAATAGGGAGGATTGAGGAAAGGACAAAAGATGAACGGGATTCAAGAAGACAGAAGATGACGATTGACATTCCATTTAACTCTGTGAAGATTGTACTTATCAGGGAAGCAAGAAAATGAAAGGAATTTCCACAGGCGGGAAGTGCGAGAAAAGAAGCTGTTGGAGTACAATTGGCGGTTACATTTAACTATTTCAACGGTAAACGGGTGGGACCTAGATGCCAATCTAGTAGCACGCTTAAATTCATGTATTCGGGGCACCAGGGTAAAAAGCTAGTCAGAGTAGTTGCCATGAAAATATTTGTAGAAAAGACAGAAGGAAGCCACGTCACGTCGGTGAGTGAGTGACTGGAGACAAGATGCCTGATCAGGATCGATTAAAATGCAGATCATTCTTTGGAATTTGTCAAGAATCTCAAGATTCACAACAGGAGCACCAGACCATATCTGGTCTAGTGCCAGATATGGCAACAGTATTCAATGCAGGGATGAATGGTATTAGACTCGAATCATAAAGGATATTCGTATCGTTAGAAAGTTTAAAACAGTGGTTCCCAAACATTGTGGGTTGTCCCACTTGCCTAACAAAACACAACAATAACGACCCCCACCCAGTGTATAGCAAATATTTGCTTGGACTTTCTTGCTGCTAGTATTACATGTCAAATGAGTATCTAAGATTTTACTATAATAGTTCGAATTTCAGTCGAATCCATTACATTCACTTATGTGCTATACCGGTGGGAAAGGTATGAATCCTCTTCTTCTCAACCAGCTATAGGCAACTAGCAGGACAGACCGACTTCTATAGCCTTGGATGGAAACTGGTCTACCGCAGTAAGAAATGGCAACCCAGTGCGGGAAAAAAAATCTGCCTCGTCAGTCATGTATCGAAAGATACATGATCGCCTAAATGTGTATCTCAAATTGTTATATAATTGTGACACATTATTTTTTTCATAAGTTTCATTTTTTGCCACTTTTCTGTTCCATTTTCGTCTCTTTTCTGTTCCATTTTCGTCACCTTTCTCTTCAATTAGAATACGTCGACATATAGCAGTGCATTAGGCCTTGTTCTTTAGGCTTTATTTGCAGGCAAATACTCCAGGAAATGATATAGCCTCGTGAATCTTAGAGTTACAAATTAGACATTTAGTTCAAACCATCTGTCTCTATTTCTACGATAAGGTATTGCAATTATTTACACTATTTACATCGTTCGGACTGTTATCTTCATCATTGTCGCCATATTCATGACGTTTCGGCCATTGTACGCTCCGGCCTGCTTCAGGGTCTATCTATATTTCTGAGATCAAACCATCTGTCTATATTTCTGAGATAAGGTATTGTAATTATTTACACTATTTACTTCGTTCTGACTGTTATCTTCATCATTGTCGCCATATTCACGACGTTTCGGCCATTGTACGCTCCGGCCTTCTTCAGGATCTGTCTATATTTCTGAGATCAAACCATCTGTCTATATTTCTGAGATAAGGTATTGTAATTATTTACACTATTTACATCGTTCGGACTGTTATCTTCATCATTGTCGCCATATTCACGACGTTTCGACCATTGTACGCTCCGGCCTTCTTCAGGATCTATCTATATTTCTGAGATCAAACCATCTGTCTATAT
The DNA here is from genome assembly GCA_963932145.1 of Acanthosepion lycidas. Lineage (NCBI taxonomy): Eukaryota > Metazoa > Mollusca > Cephalopoda > Sepiida > Sepiidae > Acanthosepion > Acanthosepion lycidas. Next base: position 59,243,855 of record OZ010599.1, on the reverse strand, counting down.
TTCTGAGATAAGGTATTGTAATTATTTACACTATTTACATCGTTCGGACTGTTATCTTCATCATTGTCGCCATATTCACGACGTTTCGGCCATTGTACGCTCCGGCCTTCTTCAGGATCTATCTATATTTCTGAGATCAAACCATCTGTCTATATTTCTGAGATAAGGTATTGTAATTATTTATACTATTTACTTCGTTCTGACTGTTATCTTCATCATTGTCGCCATATTCACGACGTTTTGGCCATTGTACGCTCAGGCATTCTTCAAGTGATATTTTGATCCTTTTTTGTTCTCGCTCCTTGATAATGTGTTCTTCTTCTTTAACACACAGCAACCCCTGCGTCGGAAACTCCTACCAGTACATTTCAGAGTGTTTGGGCGTCAATCTGACAGTGGCAGTGCAGTGAATTTGGAAAGACTTGGATGAGTCTGATGCTGATTAGGAAGATGTTTGGAGTGATGGCGACGTTACGCCTCCATTCATTTTCTTACAGGGCCTCAGACTCAACACGGAGGCCTGCATCAAGTGAGTTGAGAAAGTAGAGCTTCCCTGGGTCAAGAGGGTGGCTGCTGGAAGACCGTAAATTTGGCAACAGGACTCTGCACCATGCCGAACACGCAGGAGAGCCCAGTCATGGCTGTCAGACAATTTCTACGCCCACATCACCCCTTACATCTGGTCACCTAACTCCCTAAACTACAACCCAGCTGATTATTATGAATCTAGCCAGAGACCAAAACTCCTTGTAACACCAAAGATGAACTAAAGGCAAAGATTATGGTAACATTCGCTAACTTAAATCAGACAATCCAGAAGAAAGGCTGTATTTGAAACCAATGGCGATTTTGATTGAAAAAATTTACTCTTTAGTATTTCAAGATCTTTTTGTGTAATTTTGGTAAATATATCTGTTAAAATGAGATTTCAGTGTTATTTTCAATTCTGCGCCATTTAGACGACAATTTATCCATCGCACCCTTTATATCTGTTAAAATGAGACGTCACTTATTCCATTTCTGCGGCATTTAGACGACAATTTATCCATCGCACTCTCTATTCTCTGTAAAAATGAGACGAAGAAAAAGAGAATACAGATGATTTCGGTTAAATTGAGAAAAAAATTTTAAAAATTTTAATCTTAAACGTTGAAACTAATTATGAAAACGAAGACACCCAATCCCATGGTGATTTTTTTTTCATTAGAATCGAAAAATTTTCATTCCAAATCTTCAGACTAAAGCCATTACTCACAAAATCTATATTAATATCTGGTCTGTTTGTTTTTTAGGCATAGAGCTCTCTCTTTCTTTTTTCTCTCTCTCTCTCTGAATTTATATCCTTTTTGGAATTATTCATACGAATTCTCAAATATTATCATTGTGTGTATATATATATATATATATATATATATATATATATATATATATATATATATATATATATAAATAAGTAAGTAACAGAATTTGGGGGATTTAGACAAATCATAATAGTAATTCACCGAGTCTAGAATGTAGAAAGCACTGGAAGGCCGTTTCGCCCTATTTTTGGGACTCATCGGCAGTGCACATCCACTACCGAGATTCGAACCCGAACCGTTTCGATACAACGCAAGCGTCATAACAACTGTAACCGGTGACGAAGAAGAAACTGAATAGCCGCAAAATATATATATATATATATATATATATATTCGAAAACTATAGCATAAATACGTCAAAAAACGATATTATTACGTCATTATTTTTGCACCAACCTAATATATATGTATATATATATATATATAATAAAAGGAATTGTAAGAGGAAGATTTTCCTTTTATTAATAGCTTTTGCAGACATACATTTTTATCTTATACACATGCTATTAACATACTTATATATATATATATATATATATATATATATGCGCGTGTGCGTGTGTGAATCTAAGATAAAAATGAACATGTTTGCAAAAGCAATATCAACATTAGGAAAATTTTCATCTTACCCGCTTAATTTGCCTCGTTTAATACACACGCATATATATATATATATATATATATATATATATATATATATATATATATATATAAATGAGAGAAAGTAGATGGAGTAAAATTCATTTGTTCGTAGCATTTACTTTTAAAAAAGTGCTCAATACAAAGTAGAGCAATTATATATAATTATATTATTATTATTTTTATTATAAGAGATCATAATAAAAAAATGTAGCGTAAACATTGTTACGTAAACACCAATGACCAATCAAAAGACAAGTATATGATAATTTAAAAAAACTTGACAACAAACCTAAATATAATTAATTAATGCTTTAATATAAATGTTAGACTAAATTAAAAATCATTATAACTAATTTATAATTTCACAATAACATTAAAAAATTACAAATTTAAAATTTTAATTTTACGCTGCATTAAGTTTAAAATATGATGTAATAATTCAAAGAAGGAACGGAGCAGAGTATATATATTTCTATTTTATGTTCGTATTAGGTTGGTGCAAAAATAATGTCGGTTTTTGACGTTAAAAATACGTCAAAAACCGACAATATTTTTGCACCAACTTAATAAATTCAGAGTTCGCAGACACTACACAAAAAGTGCTTGATGTAGGTCGCTAAAATATGCAACAATTAAAGAGCCATTCTAAAATATATAAGGAGAAAAAAAACATTCCTTATATTTAACTGTAACCCGCAACTTGACTTTTCATGCGGAATCGCAGAGTTGATAAATGTTAGATAGACAATAATCAGGCGAAGAAAGACGCTACAGGATATTCATTTAGAAAAGGGTTGCCCTGCAGCAGTTATTATATAAAAAGAATGATTATATATTGTGGAGCGATCCTTTCAGAAATTAGTATCGTATTCGGTCTTTCCCTGCCTGATGATCGTGTGAAATTTACCAGCTCCTGCGAGTTCACACGAAACTTTTAGTTGCGGGTAACAGTTAAATATAAGTATTGCTTCTTTACATATATATACATATTAATTGATTCATCGAGTCTGATAGAAACCTCAGGAAGCACTGGACGGCTGTTTCGTCCTATATTTGGGACTCATCAGCAGTGCGCATCCACTACCGAGGGAATCGAAACCCCGACAGTTAGGTTGGCAAGCGAACACCATGCGAACTGCTCCGCCGGGCCTCGGTGACAAAGACTGCAAACCAGACTCAATGAAGCGCCGCTCAGTCCCACATTATTTTATTTATATATATATATATATATATATATATATATATATATATATATATATATATATATATATATATATATATATATATATATATATATATATATATATAAAATAGCAAAGAACTGATTAGGTAAATAATCCAAAGTTCTTTAGTATTTTTGTTATTATTTTTTAAAAATAGTGCTCGATGCATAAGCTCTGTTCCATCTTCAAGCGAAATTCAAAAAAAATTTCGCTTGAAGATGGAACAAAGCTTACTTTAATTCAATTTAATTCAAATAATTATATTGAAGTTTTCGGCTCTTGTTTTGAAACATGAGACCTCCTATGTAGCGTGTTGGAATCATATTTATAAATAAATAATTATATATATATATATGTAAGCAAATATATGGATATAGATCCGACAGTATGAATAAAAATATACGGAAAAAACAAACAAAAATCTTTATATGCAATTATGCTGTTTTAATGTTAGTATAATGTCAACGTCGGACGTTTCGATCTAATAAACCATCTTCAGGACATATTCATAAAATATAATTAACATTATCAATTCAACATGACAAAGACGATGGACATAAGAACAAGACTTATCCAAACAGATAACTGAAAGTTTTATATGATCAGCGTTCCGTTTAAGCATGATCACGTTGATTTTTGTTTGTTTTTTCCGTATATTTTTCTTCATATATATATATATATATATATACATATATATATCGACAGATACAGTATTACACAAAAAAAAATCCCAAATTACCTCGTATGGAGGATAGATTTATTTTAACCGGCGAAAGCTTCATCAGTCTTAATCAGCCTCAGTGTACAGACTGAGTTCGGGTCGGAATTATTAACTTTACCATTTTCGAAGCTTTTAGCTTCCATTTTTGAAACATGGTTATTACTGTGTAGCGAAAAAAACATATTTTAAATCAGTTAATTTATAATATTAATGCTCTGTAAATTTACATTGAGCACTATTTTGTAAAAATAAAAATACCAATAAGAACACCGGATTATATATCTTACTGTTCTATCTTTATATATATATATATATATATATATATATATATATATATATATATGTTATTTTTATAGATACAATTATTTAAGTAAATACTTTGTTAATCAGTATTAATTACATTTACCGGCCTGAATGTTCTAGAAATATCGTAGAAAATATGCGGTCTGCGACAGGAATCGAACCTGTATCCCTATATGGAAACCGTCATTTAATCTGACATGTTATACTATTTAGCTACAGTGTTTACAAAGTTCAAATTACTGTAAGATACATTTCATGAGCAGATATGGTCGAAGATTGTGTCTTTAAAATTATAAAAGTAATTTATATATAATAATATATGTGAACATACACACACACACACATATATTAGGTTGGTGCAAAAATAATGACGTAATAATGTCGTTTTTTTACGTTAAAAATACGTCAAAAAGACATTATTACGTCATTATTTTTGCACCAACCTAATATATATATATATATCCCAGTGATCCAATTAAAAAATAGAACTAATTATATAGTAATTCAATCAACTTATCATCAGCAATAACTCTTCGCCGTCAACTAATAATTTCCAAAACACAAGCATTGTATATCAATTTAAATATATATATAGCGAGAGAGAGTGAGAGAGACAGACAGACAGACAGAGAGGGAGAAATAATTGGACACAGAGGCGATAGACTGTTTCATGCAAAACGCAATCGTTAGGTTTGCCGATTGCGTTTAGCATCAAAGAGATTCTGAGAGTTGACTTCAGTGTTTACTTCTATACTTACATCGATCTATCCCTGATATGGAGCACTTTAACGCATAAATATAGCATACCTTAATATATATTTTATTACACACACACACATACACACACACACACACACACATATATATATATATATATATATATATATAAATATATATATATATATATCACACCAATCCAAAATTACTTCATGGGTATAGTCTATTTCAGTTGACACCAAGTACGTCAATCTTATTCAACCCAGACGGATGCACTGTATTCTGTGTCAGAACTAGAAATTTAACATTTAATATTTAACAATATTTGACAGCAGTTGAAAAATTGATACAGAGCCTACCCATATCTAAACTTCGGCAGGACAGACTGCCCCAGTAGTATTAAGGGGAGGATGGAAATTAACTGTCTTAAAAGGAAAGAAGTTCCACAAATTCAACCCAGATATTAAACTTAAAATCGCAAATTGGGGTTACAAGAAAGATGAAGTGAAACTAAAGGAAAAAAATAGGAAAAAAAGGAGTTTTATCAAACGAAATTGATAATTATTAATTATATAAAAAGAAAATTGTTCCCACTAAAAAATATACGAAAATATGCTTACGAATAAGATTAACAATAAATCGTAGTCAGATAGTTTATATTAAGAAAGTATATTAAAAAAAAAGAAAAAATTGCATTTGCTTGCAACAGGGACTGTCTAACCGCCGTTGCAGATGCGTGCGATCGGGAACGAGTAGCCGGTCATTAGCTTACAACGAGAATCAATGAACCAGTATCATTATCGCAATAATTAAGATAATTAAGAAATAAGAAAGAATAGAATTATTTCCTTCATAAATAACTCACACCCTCCCTTTCTGTCTGTCATATATATATATATATATACATATATATATATATATATATATATATATATATATATATATATATTAAATATTTATATATTATATATATATTTATATATTATATATATATTAAATATTTAAATTGATAGCAAACATCAAATTTTTTTAGACATATAAATTTCTATCAAGCATTAAAATCTATTCTTTACATAAATTGCTAAAACCCAATTACAGCCTCTTTCTCTTTACTTCCCTCTCCCTCTTCTTTCTTTTTCCTTTTTCCTTTTTCTTTTCTCCCTTCACCACTCCCATTTCTATATATCACTTCCGTTAAGTTAACCGTCTAAATAGTTCAAGGTCTGGTCACTCCTCCTCCCCCAATACAAAGTATGCTTGAGAGAGATATGAAATTAATCCCTCCCTAAACTCTACCATGTCTCTTTAACTACTCCTTTTACACTCTCTGTTAAATTACAAAAACTTACACTACCCATCAATTTTAATTTCATTTTTCGTTTCATTTCATTTTTGGAAGTGCTATCTGATGATCCGGCGTCCTTTAAAAGGACTCTGGTGAAATAAATTATTATAATGGTACCTTAAAGTGGTCTGTTTTTCTTTTATATATATATATATATATATATATATATATATATATATATATATATATATATATATATATATATATATGTAAGCAAATATGTGGATATAGATCCGACAGTATGAAGAAAAATATACGGAAAAAACAAACAAAAATCCTTATATGCAATAATGCTTTTTTAATGTTAATATGTCAACGTCGGACGTTTCGGTTTAATAAACCATCTTCAGGACATATTCATAAAATATAATCAACATTATCAATTGAACATGACAAAGACGATGGACACAAGAACAAGACTTATCCAAACAGCTGTTTGGATAAGTCTTGTTCTTGTGTCCATCGTCTTTGTCATGTTGAATGGATAATGTCAATTATATTTTATGAATATGTCCTGAAGATGGTTCATTAGACCGAAACGTCCGACGTTGACATTATATTAACATTAAAACAGCATAATTGCATATAAGGATTTTTGTTTGTTTTTTCCGTATATTTTTCTTCATATATATATATATATATATATATATATATATATATATATATATATATATTAATGAGATAACGATATGTATTTTTATATATCAAGAACGGTATTGAGGAAATTCTATGCCAAAGTGTAAAGGAAACTTGTGGCGCGTTTCGTCCTTCAGGGCTTCATTCGAATAAATTTGTTGTGTTGGTAGGACTACGCATGCTCACAACAGAGGAGTGCTGAGAATTTTAAGAATTCTTTAGCAGCCGAATTCATTTAAAGTCCTTTAGTAAGAAAAATGAAAAAGTCACCAAATGAATTCGGCTGATAGAAAAAAAAATCCCGCGTCCGACGGCGGGGCCTCCGATCGGGAGATTTGGGGGACGTGGAACCACATCTTGATTGCTGGTGTTCCCAGGTCCGCTTTAGCCCGGGGTGCAGTCCCAGCTGTGAGCAAGTGTTTGACCCGCAAAGTGGAGTCGGGGCTCTGTGAAAGTGTAGAGATGGGTTTCAATATAAGAAATACTTTGTAAAAAATATATTATTAGCAGTGCATTTTTGAAAAAAAGTGTATTACCAGCAATATTTTTTTTTTTTTTTAGAAAAAAGAAATATTACCAGTGGTACATATTTGATGAAAAATTTATTACCAGAAATAGATTTTTGTAGAAGAAAATATTATCAAAAAATAGATTTTTTTTTTAAGGAAAAAATAATACCTGAAATAAATTTATTGAAAGAAAAAATATAAACAGAAATAGTTTTTTGAAAAAAAATATGACCAACAATAAAAAAAAATACCAACAATTGAAATTTTGTCGGCATTAAATAAACCATTGAAGTTGATATAGCGTAAAACAAAACAAAACAAAAAGACAGCACCCTTCTGTCATGCGCAGTGTAGCCCTAACGACATAAATTTAATCCGTTGACTTCCTGGAGGACGAAACGCGTCACAAGTAAACATACTTTTCCCACTTTATCATATATATATATATAACAGCCATAATAGAATACCCACAATGCACCACTAACCCGTATATATATAAACAGCCGAGAAAAATAACAGCATAAGTGGCCTGACGATTGCATTTATAGCATGAAAAAGACTGTCGCCTCTAAGTGTTGACTTCTATGTTCACTTTTATATATATATATATATATATATATATATATATATATATATATATAAAACAACTAAAAAGTTGCAAATTAAAAAAATAATGTTTGTTTATGAAAGTATTTATTTCTATTTTATATATATATATATATATTTTTTATGTTTATTTATATATATATATGTAGTTTGATATTTCAGATCGACCACGATATATATATATATATGTGTATGTAAGATAACGATATATATATTTTATATCTCAAGAAAATTGTATGACAAATTGGAAAAAAAGGTTTCATGAAGTCCTAACTGATGAAACGCGTCACAATTTTTTTTTTCCAATTTGTCATGCAATTTTCTCTCTCTCTCTCTCTCTCTATATATATATATATATATATATATATATATATATATGCGTGTGTGTCTGTGTGTCTTCTGTTGCAATCGACTCGTGGAGATTTCAAAAACATACTTTCTTTATTATTATCTATTTACCGCTTTGAAGCGATTTGCTCATTTTCCCCCTCGCTGCTTGCCACGCGCATGCGCCGAGTTTGTCGGCTTTATTTTGCTGCTTTAGTTTTGAATTTCCGCGTCTCTATTTTCATTGATGTTATCAAGAATCAAACCCTAATTTCAGTAGTTTCTGCGTCCATTCAAAGCCAAAGAAACATGATAAACACGACTGAAAACTGTCTTCATTCTCTCGTGAAGTGAAAAAAAAAAGGAAAGAAAAGAAAAGAAAAGAAAAACGAACGCTGTTACCTAAGGAGAAGGTTTCACCAGTTCATTCTGAATGGACCTTGCAAATAAAAAGTCGTATGATAAAGAAGAGCAAACCCTTTTCGTGCAATGCCACTCTGTTTCAGTTCGATTTTTTTTTTCTTATCTCTTGCGCAATAGACCAAAATATTTACATTAGAGTTTTTTCAGTGTAAATGGAGACGGCATTATTCAAAATCTTTAAAAGAAAAAAATAAACGTATCATCTCCAATAATCGTCATATAGAAATGTTCGCCTTCTGAAGAAACCTTCTAGTAATTATTGTGTTCCGCCATTGTACTTTTACGGGTGTCGCGCATGCGCACACACTCAAACATAGACTAAAGAAGACTGGCCATAAATCATACTGTAATATTTACATTTGTTGCTTCTACCTTGTGAACAATTTCGACTGACTCTGCATTGCATCGTTATAAAATTTAAATATTCGATTTAATATCAAAAAGTTTCTGACCCAGTCATCGGTCAAGGAACAATGGTCACTCATGAACTTTGCCTAACAAAAAGAACACAAATTCTTTGGACATTGAAGAAGGAGAGCTTGAGAAACTTAACTCTCACTGAGCATATCGAGGACGAGAGAGATAGTGGAAAGCAGGGGACAATCTAACTGATGACCTAGTGTGAATGGGTAGCAGAAGAGGGAATTGGGTGCTTGGCAAATGGAAAAACGCTGCTATGAGACGCGAGGAAGTTATAAAGAGTCATGATCGTCCGTATCTTGACTGCCCTCAAATTATTGGTATTGTATCAGCGGACAATATAGATCTTTTGTTTACTTCCGACTAACTTCATTCTTGAGCACGTTAAAGATGTATATTGGTTGTTGAGATATATCAACACCTCTATAGGTTACTTAATGCCTAAATCTAAATAAATGGAACAATATTATGGCTTCAACTAAATGTATTTTGAACGCATTTGTATGCCTTCAACTACAGATAAAATGTATCGTTGGTCATTTTACTATAAATATATAATGTTTCTAATTTTACTATAAAATCAATTGCTGATCATTTTGTTATATATATGTACTAGCAGGCTTCACCCGATTCCTATCGCTTTGCAAAGTAAGATATATTCACTACTTGAAATCTTTGAAACAAAATTTTCTAATGAACGTTTCATTCATAAATTTTTAACGAAAGTTTTACAAATAGATGCCAACTTTTTGAAGGCCAAGTAAAATGCAAATTTCAAACATTTTTCTGCACTATATAAAACGATATTCCTAAACAGAACTATTTTCGATATGAAAATCAAAACAATCCTTGAATAAAAGAAAAGTAATGAAGGACAGTTAATTAATGAAGTAAATTTTTTAAAATCAATATGCAAATTAGTTAAACCTGAAGAGTGATATTGCCTAGAAGTAGATAGCATAATATTATTGAGCTTTCATCGTGCAAATCACTCTCCAATTTCACATTTATTCATATAGAGTCCATAATATAAGTTTTACTTAATTAACTATTATGTTTCTCTAACTCTTTAAATGTTGAATGTATAACTAATTCTAATTTCTATTTTCCCATCTTTACACTGTCCTTTGTTCTGTCAGCCATGAAATAAAAATAATTGTTTGTACGGAAAATAAGGACCTACGTACACCAAATCATCTTTAAATTAAGTGGCAGCAGAAGAATTATCGTTAAACTTTTAAAAGGTAAGCTTAAACATTAATTCAATACTTAAATACAGCAATCAAGTTTGAGATCTTCTGGATTTTATTGATGTCTATTGCACCTACTCCTGCCTAGCTATTATGATGATGGCCAAACCAAGAGTCCTCCATAGGAGCTAGCTTAAATGTCGCCCAATTAAAGGCCATGTTTTCGATGTATTTTGTCTTCATACCCAGGACTAAAAAGCTGTATGTAAGTGTGGGTAGAAATATAGGACTTAAAAACAAGTTTTAAGGTGGGCGCCTACTTATTGTATGACCTGCCACTACATCAGATAAATAATAGACCATAACGTTTTTACAGCGAGGAAAGAAGCATGAAAATGATATACCAAAGACGCTGTATGATATTAATGAGTTAAAAAAGATACACATAAGGAGTAGATTACTTCAACCGAGGACACATGCATTGGTTGATGTAATTTAGTGACTTGATCCAAAGAATTCTGAGTTCAATACCTAGCCACAGCAGCGATAAACAAGAACTTAGAGAATTGTATTCAGTTAGTCAGTTATGTGTTGTGCGTGATACACGATTAAGCGGTCATCTATCTTTCGATACATGACTGACGAGGAAGATTATTTTTCCCGCAGTAGGTTGCCATTTCTTTTTGCGATAGACCAGTTTCCACCCAAGGCTATAGAACCTGGTCTGTACTGCTATTTACCCATATCCGGGGGGGGGGAGAAAAGGATTCATACCTTTCCCAAGGGTATTAGCACGTAAGTGAATTTCAGTGAGTTATGTGTCATGCGTGATACACGCTTAGGTGATCATGTATTTTTCGATACATGACTGACGAGGCATATTTTTTTCCCTGCAGTAGGTTGCCATTTATTTCTGCGGTAGACAAATTGCCATCCAAGGCTACAGAACCCGGTCTGTCCTTCTATTTACCCATAGCTGGGGGAAGAGATGAAGTGGATTCATATTAGCACGTAACTGAATGCAATAGATTCGACTGGAATTCGAACTCGGATCTCCGATTCTTCAAAAGCCGCTATCCATTAATCCATCGTGAATTGTATTACTAAAAGGAAATAACTGAAACTGAGATATCCAAAAAAAGGCGTGGCACGTGGAACTAGAACAATCTACCCCGAATAGTGTAAGTATTCGGAATATTGTTTTATAAACAAGGGAAAGTAGAAAAGACAAGTGCTATAAGATCGGAATGTTCTCGAGAAAAGTGAAAGAGAGTTCGAATCACACAAAACGAAGGAGGGGGGGATCCACACCAAGCAAAATAAAACTGACAAGAGTCGATCAAATAAACGCCATATTTTTTTTTTTTTATGGCTCCTACGTAGAAAACTTTGCCAGAAGAAAATAATCACTTCGCGGAAACATGAGAGAGAGAGAGAGAGAGAGAGAGAGAGAGAGAGAGAGAGATGGCATCAAACAATCAGTTCAAAATGGCGATGATTTAATGAAATCAATTTCCGACGAGGAAATGCAGGCACCTGGGCATCGATTTCCCGGCAGAGGAAAATCAAGGGAGACAACCGAGGAAAGGAGGAGTGAGGCAGGAAGGAAAAGAAGACGTTGTCACTAGCCTCTCTTCCACCACGCCTGTCCACCTCCACAGGCCAGACCCATCATTTTTTTTTTATTTTTTATTTTTTTTTTTTGACGTACATTTCACAGGGGATTGTAATTATTACTTATGTGGCTTGGTTAAATTATCTGTCCGGATTTTATGGGTCACGAATTGTAGTCGCACAGCCAATATTTCATGTGACTGGGCAGCGTTCCTATGGAAGCTCATAATGTAGAAACAAAAGAAAAATAGCAGATAATAGTGTTTAAATAAAGAGCGAGCTGAAAGAAATTATTACGAAGTGTGGAAAGAGACGAGAAAGTTAGTCAAAACAAGATTTTTTCGTTAATGAACAGAACTTGGACGATAAGAAACATGGAGATAGCAAAAAAGTTTGTCTACGAAACCCTGGAATCGAGCTGCAAAGCTAAGTGACAAAATTTATTTGTATTAACCCCCTCAGTCTCTCTCGCTCTCTCCATATATATATATATATATATATATATATATATATATATATATATATATATATATATATATATATATATATTGTGTATTTAAATGAAGGATTTAAAATAATTTTGTTTACGTTAAGATACACTTCGAGCAGATATAATCGTTCGAGAAAAATCATGGGAAATTTGTTGTTTAAAAACAGTAATTTGCCTTTGTTAACCAGACGCTTCCTCTATAGCTATATAGTATATCAAGTCAGGTTATATGACGGTTCCGTGCAGGATACAGGTTCGATTCCAGTCGGTGGACACATATTTTCTATGAAATTTCTCCGACTTTCAGGCCGCTAAATGTAATTAATACTGTTTATTTTAAACAGAGTATTTGTTTAAATATTTGTATCTATAAAAATAACGTATAAACAGAAAATATATTAAAATAATTGTCCATTTCATAATATATTTTTAACGCTTACTCTACTTGTGGGTGGCAGCATATATATATATATATATATATATATATATATATATATATATATATATACTAAAAACATTAGGAAATCAGCCAGTTAACCTACTTTGGTTTCAACCTTTCGGTATCGTCAGGCGTTATAAGCCAAATAATTTCCTAAAATATTTATATATAAACGCACAACGTGAAGTGTAAGAGAAAGGGAGGAAAAGAGCAAGAGTATTGAAATTTTATTGGAGAGGGAGTAAATAAAATGTACATACTTTCATCCCGTTTCGTATGAACTCAAAATAGTGCTTTTTACTGTGTATACATCGCGTCATTATTTCCGATCTTTCATTCAGTAGATTTTTATGCTCTGGAAATGGTATTATTGTTAACTTTTCATCTTGGCACAGTTTGCAGGTAACACTACAATTGCTGTAAGTTTTTTTGTTTTTTTTGTTTTTTTTTAAAATATTTTCCATTTTTAGAATTGGATTTTTTTCATTGTTTTTATCTTAATTCGGACATATTGCTGGCTAGTCTGCTAAAAGGCTTCTGTTTCCTGGTCTAATTCAACTCTGACCAATAACTGTTTTATATCTATCTATCTATCTATATATATATATATATATATATATATATATATATATATTATATATACGTGTGGGGGGGGGTATAATTGTCTATTTAGGAAGCAATCCCTCTTTTATACAAGTTTCGTTAAAAAAAAGACTGACAAGGTACTGCGGTAAAGTTTTTTTATTTCATTTTTCTTGTCTTTTTTTTATTTTTTCTCATCTGGACATAAATTATGTGGAAATTGTCCGAACGTACTGCAAGTCCAAGCGCTTTCGGCTATACTTTTAGCCATGATGAAGGATGCTTTTATTTTACTTTTAACTGAATGTATGGATTGTTTTGTGCATCTATCTACAGTTGTAGGAATGTTTTATTTTCCAAACACAGTCAGCACATTGTGGCCGTGTTCATAGTTGATATTATTGAGTGTTGGCTTTTTCCTTTTTATAAATAATACTTCCATTATTTTTAGCCGTTTTTTTTTTTTTTTGTTTTTTTTTTTCACATGTGGTTTAGGCTATTATATTTGTATCATCAACGAGTATGCTGCAGGTGGAGATTTATAAGTGACCATGTGTATTTAAATGAGCCATAACTGAGCTATGAATGAGCAGACCGCTCTGACTTTTTACCTACCCTAACAAAGCGTGCGTTGTTTTGTTTTTTTTTTTTTTTTTTTTTTTCATGAATGTCTTTCCTTACAAATCAATGAGAGTGGATTTTTTTTTCTTTTTTATCTTCATAGATTTAAATGTACTTTTGTTTATTCTCGAGAAGTTACCTAAGAACAATATGCAAGCAGCGCGTCACAAAATAAAAAGTGTGGGGGGAGAGGGCTTGCTGTAATGCTAAAAGTTGGTGTGAGTGTTGGTGTGGGGAAATCAGATAGTTTTAAAGATTCCGAATTCTCTATTTTTTTTTTAATCTGATCCTCTGATTGTTTTAAGTCAGAAAAATACAGCTGAAATTCCTGGGACACATAGTGTGGAATGAAGGCTTGGAGAAATTGACACTCACAGGATTTATCAAAGGAAAACGGACAGAGACGGATAGCGGCCCACCTACCTAACTAGCTTTTTGAAATAGTAAGCGGGGTGGAGGGTTGTCTTAGCAAAGGGACAAAAGTTGCTATGAGATACAAGAGATAGGAGGTGGTGGAGAGTCATGATCGCCTACATCATGAAGAGACACTGCATGTAAAGAAGAAGAAGAAGCACAAGCACTTAGAATCATAAGCAGAAATGGGCAAAATCAGATGTTAAAAGTCGTGGGTGGGTGCCAAATCAGATATTAACTTTTAAAGGTTACTGACTTTATATTTCTATCTGTTTTTCTAACAAATTGAAGAATTTTAAGCCAGAAAGAAACGGCTGCAATTTCTTGGACATGTGGAAAGAGGGCTCAGAGAACATGACACTCGCAGGACATATCGAAGGAAAATGGGCGGATGAATTTAGCGCTTCACCTACCTAATGGGCTTGTGTGAATATCGAAAAATGCCTTACAAAAGCTAAGCAAAGTACGAGGAAACGGGAAAAATTCGTTAGAAAGAAAGGAAAGAGTAACTGAATAACTGAACTGTTATGTAGTATCAATGCTCTGGAATGGCAGTGAATGCTGAAGAATCATCTCACAGATGAAGAGAAAACCGGAGACAATAGGAAGTGTGATTCTATAGAAGGACTAGCAGCATGACCCGGCGTTGCCCGTGCTTGATTCAAAAATCGTACGACTCATACAGCAATTGCTATCACTTCACTTAAAATATTTTTGCCATTCCTTGCCTTTAAAGGAGTTCCCTTTGCCGTGCTGATGTTGCTACATGCCTTACTTCTTGCTTATCTCACACTGCGATTTGTTTATAAGCTCTATACTAAACATTAAATCTGTTACGAAAAAAGAACTAAACAAAATGAACACAAAACGATCAGCTTTAAAAAAAAGAACTCGTAACTGGAAAAACCGAATGAAAAAAGAATGTTAACAACAAATACTTTTTCACACCCAGACCCAGTTCTGCGGAATCAGAATCAACGTTGAGTTTAAGCAAGCGAATGAGCCAATTAGAGTAAAGTGCCATGCAGATTTAAATTTTTCCCACTTGTGACGAATGCAGCTAACGTTTTTTTTTTTTTTTTGCATGCTAGTTAATATTCGTGTCAGTCAGCTGTTGGCTCTCATGCTGGCCAATAGAATCTTCCTGCCTATTCGTGGCAGCCAGCTATTGGCTCTCACTCTGGCCAGTAGAAAATGGCCGCAAACTACATGAAATCTACTGTAGAAGCATGAAAAAATCGATTATTTGCACTATTGATGGGAGTTGGGAAATGCAAAGTCAGTCTTGGCCTTTCCGTTAACTTGGAGCATGTGCATGTAAATTTTGGTGCAAATCCGTCGAAAATTGCGGCCGTGCATTCGTTGCACACACACATACACACATCCTGCCTTTTATATATAGAGATACTGACGGATCTCGGAAGCAACGAACAAGTCTTAAGGAAAATGGAAACAAAAACGAATGCTTATACACGTAGTTTAATTTTATTAAAAATATTAGCAATTTTAAATGATAACATTTAATTTCTCTTTCAACAAGCCGATATTTTCTGTTTGTGAGCACGTGGCCGAATGGTTAGAGACCCGGATTCGAATCTCACCATAGTAGATTTGTTAGTAAGGAAACTTCCTGATGTTATCGGACTGGAGGGGTCGATCCCAGTGTGAGGCCTTTGGAAAGTACCTGAAAATCATACCACATGTTATGAGTGAATTTGGGTAGACGGAACCCTTGGGGGCCGTCGATAGCTGTGCGAGCACAAAGTCACAAGTCATCGTGGCTGAGGGCTTGAGAGTGCCGGCCTTGTTCAAATTGGTGATCACGCTAAGTAACTAAGGTCTGCTCAGCATAGTTACAGTATAAATCACAGGTGGGTTCTGTAGGTGTTGAATAATAACTAGTGCACCTGAGCAAGCGTCTGCAATAGGGATTGGCTAGCCGCCCTAGTAGACGGGTATCCTCGAATACGAGCGGCTAGCTATACATTTTCTGTTTGACTTTTTACCTAACCTAACAAAGTGTACGTCGTTTTTTTTTTTTTGTGTGTGTGTGGGGGGGGGGTCAGGAATTTCTTTTTTACCTTCAACCCAACTTTTATTTTACCTCGTAGATTTAAATTTACTTTCGTTTATTTCTGAGAAACATAATTTGAAAGAAACAGCTGCAATTTCTGGGTCACCTACTGTTTGAAATATAGTTTGGAAAAAATTGATATTCGCAAGAAAGGCAAAATAGACAGGTGAAGACAGCGAGCCAGTCACCTGACGAATTTATGTGAATGGATGACCGAGCGGGAAAAATAATAACAACACGCGCACTCTAAAGGAGCATGGAATATACAGGTTGACCAGTATAATAAGCAGTAAATTTATATTACTCTTTTATCTTTCAGGAATAATTGACCTTGAATAACCTTGAATACATTTCTTGAATATTCATGACCTTGAATAATCATTCGACTCTCGCTTAATTACTTAATTCAGATTGGTTCTTTTATGATTGATCAATTGCTATTCGATCTTGCGACTCGTCATTTAAAGGTTATTTGTCTTTCGTTTTGTCCTTTTCGTGAGGCTAAAACAACTCGGATTTTGAGCCTCAGGCTATCGTACTTTGCGAAGAACATCCGACGTTGCGATTGACGACATATGCAGAAATTCTTCCTGAATTTTTCATTCACATCGGTCGACACCAGTTCTCAACGGTTGTCTCACGTCTTTTTTTACTGGGCACCCTGTAAAAGGAAGAAATCGAAGGCGTTTCGCTCACACTTATGAAGTTATAACAAAATGGATTCTTAATAACAACCGATTTTCTTTGTCCCCTTCCTCTTCCTATTTATTGCATCGAGTTTCTAGCTGTTGTGCCAATTGAAATAACGGAAATATTTGCCACATTACAAAGACGCAATTCGGATCAATTAGCAAAGTCAACGATAACAAATAACGTAAGGCTGAAAAAAAAAAAAATAAAAAATAAGGAAAGGCGAAATTCCATTTGCTTATTTAACTTTGGCTTTATTGAAATCTATCAGTGCAGATTTGCTAATTAGACAAGTTAGCAGGTTTGATTCAGAAGCAGAAAAGCCAGCGATTCTACTTATAGAAAACAAAATAAAAGCCTTTGTTTTCTGCAAACACAAATACGTTTGAAAATACTATCTTCCCTTGTCGGATTTTTTATGAGATTATTCGCTATTTTTCTCTCCTTTTTGTTCAGCGAAAACAAAAGCAATATAAAAGTTACAGGAATAAACAAAAGTTTGATAGAAGTCAGTAAATGGGGAAATATCTTTTTAGCTAATTCTGGTCTGTCTTACGCAAAACCACGCGTGAGATTAAAAAAAAAACAACAAAATGATGAGCAGATGGCCGGGTAAAAATGTCGGTGCACTTGAAATTATGGGTTTTCTTTTCATGCACAAACATGTGACATTTACATCTTTTGCACAAACAACCAACAACAATGAAAAAAAAAAAAAAAAAAAAGGAAAGGAAAAAGAAAAAAAAAAAAAAGAAAAGGAAAAAAAAAAAAAAAAAACAGCCGAGGGTCGTGACAAAACGATTATTCATATTTTTTTTAATCATTTCACCCAAGCAAGGCTGCAAAGCCACTAAGACACAAGGGGTTACAGAGTGTGAAAGAATAAAAAGAAATGAGAAACATATCAAAGAGCGTTTACGATAAAGAAAAGGAGAGTAATCAGGAAGGCAGACGATAACGATTTACATTGCAACTAAATTTATAAAGATCAAAGTTGGCTGGAAAGAATGGAGCCGGAAGAGAGTTCCACATGCGAGTAGTGCAGAAGAATAAACTGTTAGTAAAGAACTTACGATTACATCCAGTCATTTCAACTATAAAATGATGAGACTTATTTACCAATCTAGTACTGCGCTTGACTTCATAAACTCTAGATATCAAAGAGTAAATCTCGTCAGCATAATTACCAGGAAAATATTTATAGAAATGCCGGTGAGAAAGCGACTGAAGCCGAGACGCAATTTCATTAGAAATAAAATTAAAGACCTACTTATGAAAGAAAAGAATGATTTCAAATGAATTCGGCTAGATAAAAAAAAAAAAATTCTAGAATTCCCAGCACCCTTCTGTCGTGCGCATGTGTAGTGCTACCAACATAACAAATTTAGTCCGATAAAGTCCTGAAGGACAAAACGCGCTACAAGTAACCTTTTTCCACTTTGTCATACAATTTCCCCAAATTTAAATAATTTTTGAAGATTAAACTTAACTCGAAAACAGAAAAGCGGGAGGAGAATTTCACAAGCGAGAAGTGCGATAGAAGAAACTGTTAGCATAGAACTTGCGGTTACACCTAATCATTTCAATTTTAAAAAACGTTGAGACCTTGCCGCCAATCTAGTACTGCATTCTTAGAGACTAGCTACCCTAGAAGATGGTAATATTTATTTTGCAAATGTAAAAAAAGGCCAAGAGTGGGAGTGGGGGAAGGCTGATCTTCAATCTGTCTTATCTTAAGCTAGTCACAGTTGCTGACATATCACAGTATTGCTTACGCCAAAACAACAAATTCTCACTAACCATTCTTACTACAGCCACCATAATACCTCAGAGTCTCTATGCAATCCTAACTAGTTGCCCTATGTACAATTTGTCTGGGGATGGGGAATAAAGATACCAACCATAGTGGAAAGTGATATTTATTCTGTTTAATACAGAAATGTGGCACATGGCCGAAAAGGCGACTGGGGAAAGGTCGGTCTTCTTCTGTCTTAACTATAACTTAGCTAGCCGCAAACACTGACCCAATCGTACGAGCAATATTCCTTACACCAAAACAACATATTCATACGTACCTTTCTTACTACAGTCACCATAATACCTCCCTGTCTCTATGAAAATACTAACTAGTCCACATATTTATAATTTATTGTCTGTGGGGGGAGGGGAATAAAACAACTATAGTGGAAAGTCCATCAAGAACAATTACCATGAAAGTATTTATAGAAAAGTCACAAGGAAACGATATTACGGCGGTGCAAAAGTGACTGAAACCGAGATGCTAGGTCAGGACTAACAGCATTGCAGATTCTTCTTTTTTTCAAGAATCTCTAGATATATAGCAGTAGCACCGGACCATATATGGCAGAAATATTCAAAGCATGGGCGAATGGTATACATGTAAGATAGATTCTGGAGAAAAAATTGTCTAGAACGACACAGTGAATCAACATTCTTAGCAGCAGACCTAGCAAATGATCCAATATAATATTTCCACTTCATGTCAGCAGAGAATGTTAGCTCGAGAAGCTCCGGAGGTTAGCATCAGCCATGCTGATGGAAGGCCGAATGGATGAGGAAAACTCTCAGACATCGATAATTGTTACAAACGTATATGAATAAGTTCTAATATTTGCAAAATACGATTTAATTTTAAATCCACACTCTAAAGAAAGTGACATATCTGAGTTCTTATAATAATGACAATAATAAAATAATACGATTATGGATAATATTGTCTTGGTGTTAAATTTTCAGGCGTTTAATATTATGAAAAAAAGAAATATATTAGGTTGGTGCAAAAATAATGACGTAATAATGTCATTTTTTGACGTATTTTTGAACATCAAAAAACGACATTATTACGTCATTATTTTTGCACCAACCTAATAACAATACAACAATAACATTTTTAAATGTATTCGCCTACAATACACCGACTCAGTATATATATATATATATATATATATATATATATATATATATATATATATATATATATATGTGGAGAGAGAGAGAGAGAGAGAGAGAGAAAGAAAGAAAGAAAGAAAGAGTGAGAGAGAGAGAGAAAGTGGGGAAGACAATTGGGATTGGAAAAATTCATTAATACCACCAATTAGGAGGTGGTAACACGCTCCTCAAAACCTGATCAGAGGCCCTGCTGTCGGGTGTAGTTTATCATCTACTCAGGAAGATGATACACCCCCACACACACATATATATATGTATATATGTATGTATGTATGTATGTATGTATAGTTAAATTCCCAGAGCAATTCTGTGGACAAGACAGTTTGATATAAAATAACAATTTGAAAAAATCTTAGATTTTGTCGACGCGTTTTGTCTTCCGACTTTTTCAAGGCAAAAATGAAATCGAAATGTTTTTGTTGTTATAGTTACATTAAAAAATCCAAATTTAAAAAGATAGACGATTCTGTCTAAGCATTTTTTTACTGGTTAATGTAAATTACCTTTATAATAAGGGATTTTTTTTTTTTTTCATGTCAACAATATAGTTAAATTCCCAGATCAATTTATATGTATATTGGGTTGGTGTATAATTACCAGGCGTTTTTTATAAACAATATTTATTATAAAAAAAGAAACAATACAAACATAACATTTGTAAATTATTCTGGAGCGTATGATTATCGACACGCATTTGTAAACCCTGAAAATAAAATAATATTTTTATTTAAAAAAGTAAACAAATTTTTATTAACAAATAACTCGCCTATAAAAACGCCTGATAATTATGCACCAACCCAATAATACTATTACGGGAATCAACAATTTTGATAAGAGGTATGGACGGTTTTTAGTAAGCGTTTTAATGCTTCTGGTAATGGCTGAGTGGTTAGATCGTTCGCATTATGAGCATGAAGCTAGGGTTCGAATCTCGCTATGGTCGATTTGACTGGAGGTGTCGATCCCAGCGTGCGCCATCTTTGAAAAGTGTCTAAAAACCGGGTTGTGAGTGAAAATTGGGTAGACGGGTAGTCACAAGTCATCGTGCTCGAGGGCTTGAGCATGCTGACCTCGTTCAAATTGTTAAATCACGCTAGATAATACGCTCTTTCCCAAAGGTCTGCTCAGCATAGTTGGAGTATAAACCGCAGATAGGGTATGTGGGGGTTGAATAAATACAAATAAGCCTGAGCAAGCGTCTGCAATAGAGATTCGCTAGCCGCCCTAGTAGACGATTATCCTCGAATACAAGTGATTAATACATACAATGCTCCTGATACATTTGTCCCGCAATGTCAAAAATTAACACACAAGACATGTTTAAAACAAACAAGTATTAATAAATATATTAAACGAAGATCTATTTACCGTATATTCGCGTGTATTTGAAGCTAATTTGACTATAGTAAATGGATATATAGTTTGGTCAATGGCGTATCCAGGGCCGGCAGTACATGTGCTAATTTTATATCTCATGTATGATGCAACCCCTTAAAATTGTCTTATAAATGTGCTTCCGAGGTCACCTCCTGGGTTAAAAGCTGGAATCAAGGCTTTCAACCCCACAAGGAAATATAAGGTCAAATCACGCTACTTCCCTTGGTTCTCCGCTGCTTGTTCAGCCTTGATAAAATCCATAGACGGATATGCAATGTAAATGGCCCTGATCTGGTATCTCGTCTGCAGTCACTCTCTCACAGACGTGCCGCCGCCACCCTCTGTTTTTTTTTTTACAAATACTTTCACGGTAAGTGCTCCGATGAGCTACTTTCGCTGGTTCCCAGACTTCATGAATTTAAGCGTTCATCTAGGTTGGCATGTCGCTCTCACCCTTTCACTGTCGAAACTGTAAAATGTAGCCGTCTCTTCTACTCCAATAGCTTCATGTCTCGCACCTCTCACCTGTGGAACCCCCTCCCTTTTCCTATTTCTCTGATAGCTATATTCTACAACTATTCAAATGTAATGTCAATCGACGTCTCCAGATGCCTTGATCTATCTCCTATCATTCTCTTCATCCTTTCCTCTATCACTCC
This sequence comes from Acanthosepion lycidas, assembly GCA_963932145.1. NCBI lineage: Eukaryota > Metazoa > Mollusca > Cephalopoda > Sepiida > Sepiidae > Acanthosepion > Acanthosepion lycidas. Next base: position 59,221,502 of record OZ010599.1, on the reverse strand, counting down.
CCTTTGCTCTGGCTCGAACTCTCTGTAACCCCTTGCGTACCCGCCTTGCTTGGAGTGAAATGCTTAAAAAAATTTCTTAGTAATTACAGTGTTCACGTACTGCACATATTCTTCTTTTTTTCTTTTTATGTGCCGTGTCCTTTCGGAACGTTGGCCGATCATGGCTCTCCCCTCCCCCTATCCCTTGTGCCTCTCAATAAGTTTCGTCTCACTATCACCTCCCCCAGACCACGTTCTGTCGCCCACTTGCTTAAGTCCGATAGGTATATCATTCGTTGTGTCTTAGTGGATTTATTGCCTAGCCTGGGGTGAAAAAATACAAACTGTTATAATTCAATCTTTTATTTAATTATTTTTCATTTTAAGTAATTGGCTTGATATTTTTTTTTTAAATCTCTGCACAATTTATAAATTAACAGGCAGTTCAAAAGAACACTCGATTGTTACATGCAGTTCACTATATTAAGAGCAATTGTTTCTGTTTACCAGATGATTGTTTGAATCTGCCAATAATTAATTTTGCAGCCAGTTCATCTAACATTTCCTTTTCAATGGACAGAAACATGTACGGTTTCAATTTCTCATCAGACAGCGAATTTCTTAAGCTTGTCTTTATAAACTTTACCTTTGAAAATGTCCTCTCCTATAGGAATTGATTAACTGATAGCGTTCAGATGTCTTTATAAAGTTCTTATTCCTTTTTATTACTAAAACAGTTGTCTGTGTTTGTTTCTTTATTGCATTTTTATTTGATTTTGGGGCGCGCTCCATCGGGCGCCCGCTCACTTGCCAACGGGCAAGCTGACAGTCTGGCCAATCCGACACTGGGTGTAGGGATATCATCAATTGATCTGTCCACCTATGTGCGCGTGAGTGCTCATACATGTCAAGAGAGTCTGTGAGTTCATATGTGTGAACCCCATTGTATCCGGCAGAGGCTTATATACATTACTCCATAATATAATCCCATTATCGTTGTAACCTAGAAAGGGTTAGTGAATGAGGACTAACCAAAAGGGAGGTTAGAAATGAAATGGTAATCTTTATAATATCAACAAAATGCAATACTCGCCAGCGGCGTGAAGTAGGTAAACCACTTCAATATTTGATCGACTTTTTAATGTTGATATTAAATTCATTAACGCGTCGTAGGTTTTTTTTCATTTCTTTTCGTTGTGACCAAGTAAATAGTGAATAATAACAAAACAAGTGATTGCAGATAAATAGTGTATTGAACAGTAAAGACAACAGAAGAGTATTACACGACTTGGGAGTGTGTGTCGGTTGACCAGCGTTCAGTCTATCACTGTCCCCCCTGAGGCCTACTTATCCTAGTAACTTTATAGTAAGTGGCAGAGTCCACTATAGCCTCATTAGAGAGAAGACACCACAACACATTTATTTTTTATTTTCCCAAGTACTTTCGATCTCACTCTTGATCAATTAACTGTAACAGAGTGCGTTCATACGTGTGCAAAATAATTCTAACAGGGCGCATTTCATGCGCATTTACAAAAAAATCACAACTATCAATTGCATTTATTTTTTGTCTTAGCAATTCACCCCTGAAGATGATCTATATTTGGGAATCTTGTGTAGATAGAAAGCTGAGGAAGACACAACACAATGATAATAAAACCGGCATATAATACTATATTAATTATAATGTTTATAATACCATATATAAAAGCAGGTATATAATACTATCTACTAACTTCTTAACATCTACTATCCAAAAGAAATTATCCAATCTTAAGAATATCAAAATAATTACAATCACATCCCAAACTATTATGGATATGAGCAGAACCAAAAGTATCCGTTACAATACTAATTCTGAAGTAGGTATATATATATATATATATATATATATATATATATATATATAGCGAGAGAGAGACAGACAGAGAAAGGGGGAGTGAGACATAATCCGTAACAATACTAATTCTGAAGCAGGTGTGTATATATATATATATATATATATATATATATATATATATATATGCATATATATATATATGCATACATATATATATATGCATATATATATATATATGCATATATATATATATATATATATATATATATATATATATATATGCATATATATATATATGCATATATATATATATATATATATATGCATATATATATATATATATATATATATATATATAGTTTATGCAAAACTAGGTAATCCGCATGGGTAGACCCAAGGAGGATGATATCCAGAGAGCTCAATGTAAGATTCAGAGCAGATATGTTTGAATAAAAACAGACCACTTTAAGGTTCCATGTAATAAGTTATTTCACCATAACCCTTTTAAAGGGCTCTGGATCATCAGACTTTACTTCCAAAGGTTGAAATGAAAAATGAAAAGAAATTCACACGTTTTTGACGGACCTCATCAAGCATATGTAAAATTAACGAAGTGGGGAAGTAAGGTGAGATAAGACGCGTTGGGCTTAAACAACGTCTAGCGACAGACAGGGGGGTTAAGAATAAGGAATTGAAATGGTACACCTAACCCACTCATATCTTATCTTCTCTCCCACTCATATCTTATCTTCTCTCCCAAGATTTAATAGTCGCCTTATACGCTGAATTATACGGTATATATATATATATATATATATATATATATATATATATATATATATATATATATATATATACTGTTCCGCTACCGTTATTGTTGCATAGCAATCTTCTATGTCAACATAACAGAACATCATCTTTGATGGTGAATATTTTTGTTTAATTGTCCGCATAACCAATCTGAAGATGGCTCATGTGAGCCGAAAGCTTAAATCAAGGAACAGCTTTATAAAAAAAATATCCAAATGTTGAACAGTTTTTGTCTTTATTTTCACCCGAAATTAAAGCAACCATACGAAGTTTAGAACGGCTCATGGTCAAATATAATAGACATTCGTTGTATGTTATATTTAACAATATATACTTATATATATATATATATATATATATATATATATATATATATATATCTTACGCAGTGCTACATTAGAACATGCACATATCCACTACAAAATTGTGCATTTTTGTTTCAACGTCAAAAAAGGGAAAACCTGATGAGACGTCTAAAAGACGTTTTCCCTTTTTTGACGTTGAAACAAAAATGCACAATTTTGTAGTGGATATGTGCATGTTCTAATGTAACACTGCATAAGATAAATAAATATTTACGGCTCTACTTTGTGTATTGAGCACTGTTTTTAAATTAATGTTTTGAACGCTGTATTCTTACTGTTCGTTCTCCTACACTTTGATTTTAAAGCTTTGTTATATTTTCTTTTCATCCGATAGTTTCTTTATCTATCTATCAATTACATCATATATTATAATAATATATATAAAATATTATGATATATATATATATATATAATATTATGATATATATATATATATATAAAATATTATGATATATATATATATATATATATATATATATATATATATATATATATATATATTTCAATTTAAAGGTGCAATTATAATTTATAAATTCATGAATGATTCATACAAAAAACAAATATAGAGGTTAATGATTAAATTAATGATTTAAATCATTATCCTCTATATTTGTTTTTTGTATGAATGATTCATGAATTTATATATATATATATATATATATATATATATATATATATATATATATATACTATGGCTTCCAGAAACAGAAAACAGATTAGTATATAATGGCATTTCTTGAATCTAAATAATTAAATTTATTTCAATTAAATTATCATTTGTTTCACCATTCGTTTTTCTTTCCTTTTTCAAAAAGAAAGAAGACTATGTTTGTTTGTTTTTTTTTTTTGCATGAGCATGTGTGTGAGTGTTTGTGTGTGGGGGTGAATGTGTGTGTGTGTGTTGATCATCGAATATTTCGGCAGGAATCTTTCATTTCTGTTAAAAGAGAACAAATAATGCCAATTGAGTATTTTACCAATTTTCACTTGCTACCAAAGGAAACTTGTAAAGGTATTTGCGGAAAATAAATGTTGTGATTCGAGTACTTTCCGCCATCGTTGGTTGCTTCCCGAAACAGACACTATGTGGTTTTGCATTGTTGATAAACTTTACACTTAGAAATAAACTCCGGTTCACGTGTTATGATGATGAAAGGAAATTTAGCCCCGCGTGACACGATACCACCTGACATCAAATGTGATTGATTTCACACCAGAAGAACCTGGTCAAAAGGGCCAACAATAATTCGGCAAATTTGGATCTTCGTGCCAGCCAAAATAAAAACGCATTATCAAAAGGACTTTTTTTTCTTTTCTTTTTTTTTTCTTTTTTTTTTTTTTTTTTATTGACAACGCTATTATTTTAACTACCTTCACCGCTCGGTAACGTTTATTGCTTTTAAAATGCGATCTTTAGAATTGTAATAAAATACATATGAAATTGAATTTATACATTTTCTTTGTTCTTTAGAATTGACAACAAAAATAATAAACACTATTTATTAATTAGATTGTTCATTTGCACTAGTTATTTATTATACTGTTAGAATGTTTGGTAAAACATCGGCAAATTGTTAATCGATTCGAACTTGATAAAATGGTAAATAATTAGCATTTACTTATAGTTGCTTCACAAATTTAGAAAATGTTTATAAACCTATGAAGAAAAAATTGTTTACATATTTATTTCTTTATAAATTGGTAAATGAAAAATGTTGCATTTTATTAAATTTTGATACAGTTCTATTATTTTTTCTATTGCTATAAAATGTCTTGCAATTAAACAATGTAATAAATAAATGAGGAAAAATATCTTTGTGGTAAATCCTCAAGAACAAAAAAAAAGCATAAATTCATTTTCATCATATGTTTAGGTTTTTTTTTTTAAGCGTTTCATCCTAAGCAAGGCGAGAAGCCACTAGGACGCAAGGGGTTAGATAGATAGATAGATAGATAGATAGATAGATAGATAGATAGATAGATAGATAGATAGATAGATAGGAAGAAAAACACTGAGATAGATAGATAGATAGATAGGAAGAAAAGCACTGAGATAGATAGATAGATAGATAGATAGATAGATAGATAGATAGGAAGAAAAACACTGAGATAGATAGATAGATAGATAGATAGATAGGAAGAAAAACACTGAGATAGATAGATAGATAGATAGATAGGAAGAAAAACACTGAGATAGATAGATAGATAGATAGATAGATAGATAGATAGGAAGAAAAGCACTGAGATAGATAGATAGATAGATAGATAGATAGATAGGAAGAAAAACACTGAGATAGATAGATAAATAGATAGATAGATAGATAGATAGATAGATAGATAGATAGATAGGAAGAAAAACACTGAGATAGATAGATAGATAGGAAGAAAAACACTGAGATAGATAGATAGATAGATAGATAGATAGATAGATAGATAGATAGATAGGAAGAAAAACACTGAGATAGATAGATAGATAGATAGATAGATAGATAGATAGATAGATAGAAAAACACTGAGAAGCCACTAGGAGACAAGGGGTTACAGAAAATTTGGAGCAAGATCAGATAGGAGTGATAGAGGAAAGGATGAGGAGAAGGATAGTGGATAGTGGATAGATCAAGGCGACTGGAGATGTCGATTGACATTACATTTGAATAATTGGAGATTATAGCTCTCAGGGAAACAGGAATAGGGAAGGGAGTTCCACAGGCGAGAGGTGCGAGACATGAAGCTATTGGAGTAGAAGAGACGGCTACATTTAGGAGTTTTAACAGTGAAAGGTGTGAGAGCGGGATGCCAGCCTCGTAGGGCGCTTGAAGTCTGGGAACCAGCGAATGCAGCTCCTCGGAGCAATTACCATGAAAGTATTTGTAAAACAGACAGAGAGAGGCGACGGCGCGTCTGTGAGATAGTGACTGTAGAACAGTAAACATCACCGAGGATTGGAGATAGTTAAAATACTATCGATGTCAAGGGAAAAAAGCGTCCTTCTAACACTCTGTTTTTTACAGGCACGAAGGTCCTACTTTGCGAATAATTCTTTGTTCTATATAACATAGATACACACAAGCGCGCACACATCTTACTGCTATAAGTTACTGCTATTGTTAGTGATTAAACGTCTTCGGGGAAACATTACAGTTCTTTTTATTATATAGTGAAATTAACACACACACACACATACTTGATAAAACAACAGAGGTGTTGAAAAAAGTGGCTATTTTTGTAGTGATTTTATAACATATTTATGTTATAATTTCTAAATAAATAATTATATATATATATATATATATATATACAAGGGGCAATGGGTAAATTATCGCCATATATGTTTTCATTTCGCACATGCGCGTTGTTTGTCTTTTTTTTATTTTGTCGACTGCACAGTATTGTAGGGTCAGTTGGGCACCGTCTGTGAGAAAAAGAACATCATGACGCAATTCACTCTGCCAGAAATTTGGAAATATCATGCTGTACTGCTTGGAATTCTCTCCGGAAGTTACAGCAGCTCGGAAAACTCATACTGATCATTCTGATAAGAAAAGCATTCCTGGATTTGTTGGTGGGAGCCTCACACCCTACAAATCAAGTGCCTTGGGGAGGTAGTCCTGTCCTGGATCATGGGGTTGGCTGCTGGAAGAACCTATGTCTGGAAACGGGACTCTGCACCATGCCATACAAGCAGGAGAACGCAGTTATGGCTGTCAAACTATTTCTGTAATCACATCACTCCTTACATCTGGCCACCTAACACCCCAGACTGCAACCCCCTTGATTATTATAAAACACCAAAAAATGACCTGAATGCAAGGATAATTTGAATAAAAACAGACCACTTTAATTCACCAACTTAAACAAGGAGACCGTCCAGAAGAGTTACAGGAGATTCTGAAGTCGTCTGGAGACCGTGGTTGAAGCCAATGGCGATTTTATTTAGGAAGCATATTTTCATTCAAACAGGTTTCGTTAAATAATTTAGACATATCATGTCGATTAGTTTTCGTTGTGATCCTTTCAAGTTTGCGCATTAACTTTTTGATAGATTTAGAAAATAGAGTAAGAAAAATACCAAAATTTTCTTTCGAATAGTTTTTATTTTCCCAAGTACTTTCAATCTCATCTGACACCATCTTCAGGGGGTTAAGTTGTCTGTGAGTATGTATATGTGTTTCTGGGAATTTAAAACATTTCAACTGTTCGGTTTTGTTTTTTTTTATTTGTTTTTTTTTTTGGGGGGTGTTTTTTTTTTACTGCTTATGCAGCGTTCTAGATTTCAAAATTCAAAGTTGAAAATTAGCGTGTTCTTTTGTTTTGTTTTTCAATGTAAAGAGATTAACTTTCTTGTTTTTACGAATATAATATAATATAATATAATATAATATATATATATATATATATATATATATATATATATATATATATATATATATATATTAATAAAAACAGACAACTTTAAGGTTCCATGTAATAAGTTATTTCACCACAGCCCTTTTAAAGGGCTCTGGATCATCAGACTATACTTGTAAAAGTTGAAAAAAACAACTTTTGGCTCTGTTTCATCAGACTTTACTTCCAAAGGTTGAAAAAAAAGTTGTTTTTTTTTTTTCAACCATTGGAAGTAAAGTCCAGGGCCCTTTAAAAAGGCTGTGGTGAAATAACTTATTACATGGAACCTTAAAGTTGTCTGTTTTTATTCAAATTTATTTGCTCTGAATTTACATTGAGCTCTCTGGATATCATCCTCCTTGGGTCTACCCATACGGATTACCTAGTTTTGCATAAACTATATATATATATATATATATATATATATTTTCATAAGCATTTACGGACTTTGTTACCTTTATCTATTTTGGGCTTTAGCTCTCTTATATAAAGGGCTTCAAGGATTTTTAGTTTTTGCTTGTTATTGTTTTTAAGTAATATAGATGTATTTGGACTAATATCCGTCTAATTTGTGATTTTGGGCATGAGTGTTCCTTTAATTGCTGATGTATTGAACTATATTCAGCCAAATGAAATATAAGTTTTTTTGTTAGTATCGTCGCAGTAAAGCCAACGTACGTATTGGCATTTTTATCAGAGATACAATCTCCTAAAGGACATTTAAATTGATATACAATGTTGGCCTTTTGCAAGAGGCTAGATGGCGGAGAAGAGTTGTTTTGGACATGTTTAGAGTTATTTGATGATGTATTCATTTTTATTCATGTTAATATTTCTAAAAGCTTGTCTAATTTGTTCATCAACATTGTAATTAGGAAAGTCATTATTAATGAGGCTTTCTTTAATATTTTTTAATTCAGCGTAGAAAATCCTTTTTGTTGAAGAATTTGATTTTGCACGGTTTATTAAGTTTCGTATAATAGCTAATTTCTAACAGGACATTCACTTTTGTAGTTGGCAGTAAATGTGTTTATACGAGTTGGTTTTTTTTATAAGAAGAGGTACTTGGTACCTCGGCGTGGAGCAATGGTTAGTAAGCTCGTCTTGCTAGATCAGTTACGCCTGAAAAGTGAGTTCGATCCTCACTTGGTACCCCATACTTTCGGCCTTGTGCCACATCTAAGCTACGCTTAGAAAATAACTATAAGGAAAGGTAGTAAATGTATTATTAATCCTGTTATCAATACATTTTTTGTCTTTGTTAACTTCATATGTGAACTTAAGTACAGAGTTTGTTTTTTTAAAGTTTTCATATAGTTTGTGTATTTTGTTCATGTCTTGGACTAAAATGAGAATGTCATCTACATATCTTAGGTAAATGTTGTTTTTTTTTTTGTGGTGCTGGGTACATTATTTTTTAAATTAGTCATTTAAAATTTCTAAATTACGGGCCAAGGACGAAACCCATAAAAATAAAAACTATTCGAAAGAAAATTTTGGTATTTTTCTTACCCAATTGTCTAAATCAGCCAAAAAATTAATCCGCGAATTTGAAAGGATGACAACGAAGACTAATCGACATGATATGTCTAAATTATCTAACCAAACCTGTTTGAATGAAAATATTCTACCTAAACATACTATATATATATATATATATATATATATATATATATATATATATATGAAAATTTCTCCGAATTAATCAGTAGAGAGACAATATTTATGAATAAAAATGACAATAGGAAAACTGGTAATTGCTGACGCGTTTCGTCCAATGGGGACTTTATCAAAGCAAAATACGAATTTTTTTCGAAACATTGGACGAAACGCGTCAGCAATTACCAGTTTTCCTATTGTCATTTTGATTCATAAATATATATATATATATAATATTAATAATCTTATAAATATAAGGAGCTATACTCGTCCGGCAAAACCTTAGATGTTTTAGCTTGTAAATGAACAAACCAATACCCAATTGAAAAAAAAGGGTACAAAAAGAAAGAACTAAGAACATATACTTTTGGCGAATGTAATCGTCTAGAATCTAAGTCCAGAGTTCAAAGAAAAAAAAACTCCGACACGAGTAAAGTAAAATAACTAAGCAAAGTGCTCAATACGTTAAGTAGAGCAAACTAAGTAAACCTAAAGAGCCAGACAAACCTACCTAGGTTTGACCAACGCGGACCGTCAGTGTAACCCTGACGATACACGTAGTTGAAACCTAGGTAGGTTTGTCTGGCTGGCGCTTGGGGTTTACATATATATATATATATATATATATATATATATATATATATTAGGTTGGTGCAAAAATAATTTCGTTTTCTCAAATAGTAACATATGTTAGAAAACGAAATTATTTTTGCACCAACCTAATATATAAAAGACAACGATATATATTTTTATATATGAAGAATAATATTGAGGAAAGTGTATGACAAAGTGGAAAAAGTTTTCTTGTGACGCGTTTCGTTCTTTAGAACTTCATCGGACTAAATTTGTTACGTTGATGCGACTACACATGCGCACGAGCGAGGTATGCTGGGTTGCCCAGCGCAACGATACTGACCCCAATTCTGACAAAAAAAAAACCTGCTACTCTGATCAAAGGAGAAAATAATTCACGAGGACGAAAATGCCTAGAGAGTGTCTTGATCGCCTGGTCATCTACAGTAGATTTGCACCATGGGCTCTTACACCATTTCACCATTCCTGGCAGAACCTCTATTATTGCAGTGTGGGATATCTAATAACAAGAATGATGGTAAGAAAAAGTAAAAAAATAATCTAAAAATAATCTAAATGAAATTGAATAGATAGAAAAAATGCTTACTACCCAGCATCCCTGATTCGTGCACATGTGGCGTCGCACCAACATAAATATTTCCCATATATATATATATATGTGTGTGTGTGTGTGTGTGTGTGTGTGTGTGTGTGTGTGTCTGGCCTGACGATAGCATTTAGAATGAAAGAGACAGTCACCTCTCGATGCTAAATTTAATGTGTACTTTTATATTTACATACACTCTATCCGTGCCATTGAGCACATTAACCCGTAAATACAACATGCCTTAAAACACTATGTATATATATATATATATATATATATATATATATATATATATATATATATATATATATGATGATGATGAATACAGAATCCTTAAAAATCCGTCAGGTTATAATTTAATTTCAACCGTCCATCTCTTCAGACCAGTCGATATTTACACGAACTCTCTCTGTCTCTCACTCGTGTGCACCAGAACATCTGCTTTTTGAAATCTTAAACCTACAATTTTCACTATATATATGAAGACAAAAACACAAACAGTAATTTGGACTTTGTTAATGAGACGCTAAATGCTATACAGTACGTCAAATGACGGTTCCTGTCGGAGCACACACATTTTCTACGAAATTTCTCAGACATTCAGGCCGATAAATGTAATTAATACTGTTTATTATAAACAGAGCATTTACTTAAATAAATGTATGTATAAAAATAACGTATAAACAGTATAGTAAAAATAATAATTCCAACACAAACTCAGTCTATATACTGAGGTTGAATAGGAGTTTATTATTATTACTGTTGTGTAATGCCGTATATATATATATATATATATATATATATATATATATATATATATATATATATATATATATACAATATTGCACAACAGAATCCTCGTCCTGGGTATGACGATAAACTGTATCCCCGTCCTGGGTAAGACGATAAACCACATCCGACAGCAAGCCCTCTGATCAGGTTTTGAGAATCGTGGAACCACCTCTTAATTGCTGGTGTTCTCAGGTCCACCCTGACCCGGGGTGGTAACACCTGTTAGGTTCCCATCTATGGGCAAATAGTTAACACCCAGACTATATCCGCGTCGTGGGGTCGTGGGTATAACGATAAACTACGTCCAACAGCAAGTCCTCTAATAATACGTTTTTGAAAAAATAATGTTGCAAGCTGTACGTTTTTGAAAAAATATTACCAGCTATATATTTTTTTTTTTAATTTTTTTTTTTTAGAATAGTGTTACCGGCAATACGATTTTTGAAAACATAATATTACCATCTATAAGTTTTTAGAAAGATAATATTACCAGCTGTACGTTTTTGGAAAAATAATATTACCAGCTATACGTTTTTGAAAAAAATAATGTTTCCAGCTAGACATTTTTGAGGAAAAAAATATTAACAGAAATAGATTTTTGATAAAAACAAAAGTAATACCAGGGGAAAAAAAAGTTGTCGGTATTAAAATGTACCACATTGAGGTTGATGTGCCGTGAAACAAAACAAAACAAAACAAACAAATGAATGCAAAATTATATGCAGGATAGATCTATTTCAACCGACGAAAACTTCGTCAGTCTTTTATTTACCGTCAGTGTATAGACTGAGTTTGTGTCGGAATATATATATATATATATATATATATATATATATATATATATATATATATATATATATATATATGGATGTCAATCCTCCTTCTAAAACTGTATAGTTTTTGCTGTTTTGTATTTTTAATTTGATTTTACCTAATTTCAACCCAGTTTTTTTTATTTCTTACGCTTTACTCAGCCTAAGAACAAGCGTTAATCGAAAATGGACCGGTAGAAATGCCGTTGTAGATTCGTATATCATTACGCTTTCAATATATATCCCACTGAGTAAATATATTATTATATTCATTTTTTTTTTTTTTTTTTCACTTTCTTTTCCTTTCTTTTTTTTTCTTATTAAAACACCATTTTTCAGGGCCTAATCCTGATCCGGAAATATCCGCAGGTCTGCAAGTGAATTCGGCATATTGCTTCCTTTGACTTTTATGCTTGAAAATTCTTTTCTTTATAACGGTGTTAGTATGTAACAAAATATATACATACAAGTGCACACACACACACATGCAACACACACACACACACACACACACACACACACACACACACACACACACGCACACACACACGCATATGCACACACACACACGCATATGCACACACATACGCATATATACACATGCACATATACACGCATATACGCACGTACCCATACAATCGTACACATATACACATGCATACGCATATACACACATACGCATATACACACATACGCATAGGCATACATACACATATGCACACATACGCATATATACACATACGCATGCTCACATACACGAACATACGAATATACACACATAGGCATATATACACATACTCATAGGCATACATACACATATGCACACATACGCATATACACACATACACATGCTCACATACACGAACATACGAATATACACACATACACATATACTGATACATACTTATATGCACACACGTACACATACACACATACGCACACATACAAACATACGCATATACACATGCATACGAATATAAATGGATATGCACAAATTCGTATATATACATATGCATATATACGCACATACACATACACATGAATATACATGGATATGCACGCATACACATATATACACAGACACACATACGCATATACAGATACATGCACATATACACTAACATACACGTACGCACACACATACACATATACACACAGATACGCATATACATACGCACACACATACACAACTTCTTCTTTTCTTTGAATATTTCATGTATGCTACCATTTATTTATGTTCTAGTGGCGTAGCGAGGGTTCATTCCGCTGAAAGTGGGGGGGGGCGAATAATACACTTTTGCCGCCAACACCTGAGCTACCCCTGAAATGTTTTGCCACCCCCCTCTCCCCGTATTATGGCCGAGAATGACAATACCAAATTAATAATTATCACTTTACCCAGGCGCAAAATAACGCCCCAATATCATAATTGTAAAACTAGAACGAACTGAATTATATCTCAGTAACGGGTGCCAATAGTGTGTAGGAGGGGGATAGGCAGACGGTGAGACGGTCCCCAGGCATCCATATCGGTGGGAGGTGGGTGTTGAGCATCCAATCAAAGAGTGAAATGAAAATTTAATTTTTTAAATTGTCTCTGTTCAGTTTGTTGTACAAGCACCCCACAGTGCCAAAAGCTGTTGTGAATGTTGAGTCGTGTTTTGGTAAACGAGACCGGAGTAGGCCCCAACTATTTGAGTCTTAAGGGCATACAATCAAAGAGTTGGTCCCAGGCATCATTAAACTCCTGCACATCACTGCTAAGTATACCTACATAATTTGCAAACCTATTTTATTTTTAATTCCTGTCATCCAGTAACGTTATTTTCAATGGAACAACTTAAAAGTGAATAAGTGCAATATCTCTCGTTGAAAGTTCTGGAACTCTTTAAAAAAAAAAAACAACATTTATTTGTGGCAGAGTCCATAGTGTATGAAACAGACAAAAATACTACATCTTACAGATTTACTTAGAATATTTTAAAAAAATATGATCCGACAGAACAGGGGTGGATTCATGGCTACAGTCAGTCAGTTATGTGTTATGCGTGATACACGCTTAGGTGATCATGTATCTTTCGATACATGACTGACGAGGCAGATTTTTCCCGGAGTAGGTTGCCATTTCTTTCTGCGCTAGACCAGTTGTCATGCAAGGCTATAGAACCCGGTCAATTCTGTCATTTACCCATAGCTGGAGGGAGAAGAAGAGGATTCATACCTTCCCCAAGGGTATTAACACGTAAGTGAATTACAGTCAGTTATGTGCCATGCGTGATACATGCTTAGGCGATCATGTATCGAAAGATACATGACTGACGACACAGATTTATTCCCGCAGTAGGTTGCCATTTCTTTCTGCGCTAGACCAGTTGCCATCCAAGGATATAAAACCCGGTCTGTCCTGCTATTTACCCATAGCTGGTGGGGGGGGGGAGAAGGATTCCTACCTTTCCCAAGGGTATTAGCACATAAGTGAATGTAATGGATTCGACTGGAATTCGAACTCGGATCTCTGATTCCTCAGTCCGAGCCGCTATCCGTTACTCCACCTAATGGCTACACAAAGCTATAAATGAACTTTTCTTGCCAGACGACAATTTGCGACCTCTTATAAAAAGGATTTTTAATAAAAACGATAGTATTAAGATTGTATGAGAAAAAACATTGAAATGTTGGATTTGCTTCAAAATGAATATAAACTTATTTTCATATTAATATAAACGGTAGTATTGGGTTGGTGCAAAAAAATGACGTAATAATGTCGTTTTTTGATGTTAAAAAATACGTTATTTTTGCACCAACCTAATATTAAAATTATATGAAAAACTAAGAAAATGTTGGAATGTGTATTATTCCAGCAGGCGTCCATAATTGCCATTTTACTCACACCGAGAATAAAGTCCCAATGTCATAACTGTACAACTAGAACTAAAATACTTACATAATTTGCAAATCTTTTTGTAATTCATGCCATCCAGTATTGTTATGTTTCTATGTATTAGGTTGGTGCAAAAATAATGACGTAATAATGTCGTTTTTTGACGTATTTTTTAACGTCAAAAAACGACATTATTACGTCATTATTTTTTGCACCAACCTAATAACAGCGAGAGTTAATCAATGAGTTAAATAATGCTCTCTTTTTGATTCAGAATTCTGGGACTAGTTTTTTTTTTTTTTTTTTAAGAGTAAAAAAATCCTAAGAATTTATTCTTCGCTATTAAAAAGGAAAAAAAAAAATTATTTTTTAACATGAAGTCGTATAAAATTAACTTAAAGAAATTATTAAATCACGAAATAGAAATTTTGACAGATTATTTTTCCAAACAAATCACCTTATTCAAATTTCATCGATTGGTATGCGAAAATGAAGGAAACGTAAAGTTTGTAAAGCTCGGCAAAAATGTTAGCGGTAACTTCAATGATACTAAATACTGTGAGGATTTCAACACCCAATAGCGTGTTGCAAAAAACTTCTAGTATATCTATAATTACCTTTTTATCCAGACCGAAAATAAAATGCCAATATCATAAAGGCAAAACTAAATCTAAACTCGAATTAGTCCTATATACTAATTATACTTACATAATTTACAAATCATTTTGAAATTCATGTCATCAAGTAATGTTATTTTTCTTTCTAACAACGAGAGTTAATCAATGCTTTATTTCTAGTATCTGTCTCTATTTCTGAGATAAGGTATTATGTACACTATTTACATTATTCGGACTATTGTCTTCATCTTTCTAGCCATATTTATCCGATCCTTCAGTATCTGTCTATATTTCTGAGATGAGGTATTATGTACACTATTTACATTATTCGGACTATTGTCCTCATCTATGTCGCCATATTTATCCGATCCTTCAGTATCTGTCTATATTTCTGAGATGAGGTATTATGTACACTATTAACATTATTCGGACTATTGTCCTCATCATTGTCGCCATATTTATCCGATCCTTCAGTATCTGTCTATATTTCTGAGATGAGGTATTATGTACACTATTTACATTATTCGAACTATTGTCCTCATCTTTGTTGCCATATTTATCCGATCCTTCAGTATCTGTCTATATTTCTGAGATGAGGTATTATGTACACTATTTACATTATTCGAACTATTGTCCTCATCTTTGTTGCCATATTTATTACAGCGTTTCGGCCTTCTTCAGGTGGTTGGAATGTCGAACTGAACTGAAGAAGACCGGAGCGTACAACGGCCGAAACGTTGTAATAAATATGGCGACAAAGATGAGGACAATAGTCCGAATAATGTAAATAGTGCTTTATTTCTAGTTCAGAGTTCTGGGACTATTTTTAAAAAAATCAATTTAAACCAAGCAAGGCGATAATGCCACTAAGACGCAAGAGGCAACAGGGAGTAAAAGAGAATGACTTTAGAAGGAACCGGAAACCCAATCCTAAACAGGAAACGAGGGATAAACCTCTACTCTGTGAACCGGACGATAGGCGAACCTATTTACTCACTTTGACAGCCGTTCGTTTGTGGTAAGAGTCATGGTTTATGCTACTGGCCGAAAAAAATATCTAGTTCATATAGATTTACTTAGGCCTACAGTAAAAAAATAAATTACAAGACTGGTATTCATGGCTATATTAAGTTATATATATATTAAACTCTGACTTTGTGCCCTGTTGTGTTGCGATGTACGCGCGCCAATAAATACCTAATCTGAAGTAGAACTTATAGTCATGAACGCTTACGGCTATATCACGTTGAAACGGCGGTTCCTGTACGATCACCGAACTTAAACAACGCCGAGTCTGTTCAGTAACTATATGGGTGACAGTGTGGGAATACCCGGTGCTGTAAGCTTGGATATACCGATAGTGTAATGGATAATGGCCCGGAATTGTTAATCGAAGAGCCGAGTTCCATTTTCAGTTGGTTTCGTTATATTCACTTACGCGCAAAGACACTTGGTAAAGATATAGATCTACCTGTTATCCTCCTAACTATAGGCTAATTAGTAAAAATCGTATCACTAAATCATTATTATCTATAAAAAAAAATCTTAGAATCTAAAAATAGTTTCTGGCTTTAAATAACCTTCAAAGGGACCATAGAAAACGAATCAATCATTTAAGCTGTAGATACATGTTTCTCGCTGGACGAAAACTTTCTACCTCCAGCCATTTGCCTCTACTTTGCTACGCCTCTGTTATATTCATTTCTTTGTACAATTTAAATTGATGTTTTTATGTTCAGTCAAGTGCCATACACACTTAGACGATCATGTCTCTTTCATGACTGTCTAGGCAGAAAATTTTCCAGTAGTAGACTGGTTGCCAACCAAGGCTACAGTAGCCCAGTCTGTTCTGCATTTCAAACCATAGTTTGAAGTAGGGGAGAAGAGATGGTTTCATACATTTCTCAAGGGTATTTGCGCTTAAGTTAATGTAACGGACCCGACTAGAATTCGAACTCGGCTCTCTAATTTCTCATTAACCATTACACTACACTGCACTACACATTCGTCTTTATGCTACGATGCAAGAATCAACGAAGTGCTATTTATATGCAAATACAAAAAAAATGATATTGTGCAATTTTAGGACGTTTCAGTGTAATTAGGTCATTAGGAATATATGGTATTTAAAAGTGAGATCTATATTAGTCATTTTTTTTTAAATAAGTGCAGAGATATATGTATAGTGATTTTCCAACCGTACCTCAGATGTGGCAGAAGGCCGAAAGTATGGGGCACCCAGTAAGGAACGAACTCACTACTCAGTCGTAATTGTTTTAGCGAGACATGCTTGCTAACCATTACATCACCTCGAGGTGCCCCAAAAGAGATATATGCATATAGTGATTTTCTAAGCGCTGCTTAGATGTAGCACAAGGCCGGAAGTATGGAGCACCCTGTGAGTATCGAGCTCACCACTCAGTCGTAATTGTTCTAGCCAGACAAGTTTGCTAACAACTATACCGCGCCGAGGTGCCCCCAAAAGTGATATATGTATATATGTAAGTATATGTCCGCTTTCACCTGTACAAACACTCAAGTAGTTTAAATTTATATCAGCTATTAACCTAAAAAAATAATATCGGCTCTGTATTATTTTTAAATAAACAGGGGTTTACAAATATAGGTATACAGTAAGTATTATACCAGAACTACCAATAGCATACCAGTATCCAGTCAGTCAGTTATGTATCATGCGTGATACACGCGTAGGCAATCATTTATCTTTTGATACATGACTGACGAAGCAGATTTTTTCCCGCAGTAGGTTGCCATTTCTTTCTGCGCTAGACCAGTTGCAATCCAAGGATATAAAACCCGGTCTGTCCTGTTATTTACCCATAGCTGGTGGGGGGGGGTTGAAGGATTCATACCTTTCCCAAAGGTATTAGCACATAAGTGAATGTAATGGATTCGACTGGAATTCGAACTCGGATCTCTGATTCCTCAATCCGATCCACTACTACTCTTAATATTGGTTTTAGGATTCATTTAATCCTAGAATTCATTTCATTCATTAAAAATCATTTTTAATGTTTTTATTTTCATAATTTTTATTATAATACAGTTATTATAATTTTTATATTTTAATAAATGATAATAAATGTTTTGCAGGTAAAGATTAGTGTGTGAATGTCAGGGGTAAACAGTTTGAATATTTTAGGGATTTATTATTGATATGTTATTATTCGTAATATACGTTTTATGCGCACTTTTGTTTTTCACTATTGTACACCCGTATAAACTCCACATATTTTACAAGTAAACGAACTGATTACAATTAACATAGGATTGGAAAGACTGAAATCGAACCCAGGAACACGTCGTTTACACCAAAATATATAACCGCCGTGTTTACTGGATGAACCTCAAACCCTGACCAGATAATCGTATTTTTTTTTTCTTTTTTCATACAATTATTAATGAGAAATTAAAAATTCTTCTTCTCTGATATTTTTATCGTCTTTCACAACCAAACCTAGCTATTGTTCCAATTTTGGCTAACATCTAGTCGTTCTAGTAAAATGTAGAAGTGCTTACCAATAGTACTAAATAGTCAACTAATATTAATAGTATTTTTAAAGTAAACTATAATTGCTGGTTGGTCGTAGTTGGAGAGCGGTTTCTCTTTATCGATTTTTCTTCTGCTAAAATTGCAATGGCGTCGTTAATGCATGTATAATATAATTCTTGAGGGCCAATCTTCTTTCATCTTTAACTTCTTCTTCGTGTGGGTGGGCGTTACCTACACTAGGAAGGCAGTCTCCAGGAATGATGGGAGCGGCTTGTGATGACTAAATGGACACTTGATGAGGCTGATAACAAAACACGATTATAAACAGAAAGCCTCTCTCGATTTTGAGAACTGCTGCTTGTCACTGCTTTACATAACGATATCTTAAGTAAATTAGACACTATTATATCAATTATGGAGCAGTGTAGCAATCAACCTTTGCGTAGACAGATGAGTAATTTTAACTGAAGCAACCTATTGGCCAAGGAATAATATTCGGTCATATTAACTGTTGTTTTATGTTGTTTTAGGAATGAACGAAGAGGAAGATGTATATAGCTGAGAAAGATAATGGCGCAGGAAAATAATAAGACGAAGAAGAGAGAGAGCGAGAGACAGACAGACAGAGGAAGGAAAGTGAAGGGGGAGAAAGAAGGGAATAAATAAAAGGAGGGAAGGAGTTAAAAAGAAAGAAGGGGGGATTGATTAATGAGTGAGAGATTAAGAAGAAGAAGAAGAAGAAGAAGAACTGAATGTGAGTCGCGAAAGAGATACAGAAGAAAACTCTGAAAAACCAGAGTAAGAAGAAGAAGAAGAATTGAATGTGAGTAGCGAAAGAGATACAGAAGAAAACTCTCTAAAACAAGAAGAAGAAGAAGAAGAAGAAGAAGAAGAAGAAGAAGAAGAAGAAAGGGATGGTGGTGGGAAAGTAGGAAGGAAATAAAAATGAAGTCGAAGAAGCAAGAGAAGAAAACTGTTGGAGGGGAATGAGACAAGAAGAAAGATGGAGTTTGGTGGAGAATGAGTTACAGGAAAGAGGGAAGGGATAAAAAAAGGTAGAAGAAGAAGAAGAAGAAGAAGAAGAAGAAGAAGAAGAAGAAGAAGAAGAAGAAGAAGAAGAAGAAGAAGAAGAAGAACAACAACAACAACAACAAGGAAAAGAAATGAAAATAAATAAGAAGCGGAGAGAGAGAGTGATGGGGGGAGATTTATAAAATAAG
The DNA here is from genome assembly GCA_963932145.1 of Acanthosepion lycidas. Taxonomy (NCBI): domain Eukaryota; kingdom Metazoa; phylum Mollusca; class Cephalopoda; order Sepiida; family Sepiidae; genus Acanthosepion; species Acanthosepion lycidas. Next base: position 59,201,447 of record OZ010599.1, on the reverse strand, counting down.
AAAGATGGAACAAGATCAAAAAGAATGACAGAAGGGCGAAAGGATTTAGAATCGACAAGAAGAAGAGAGGAAAAAGCAAATGCAGAAATATTGAAGCGCTCAAATAGACAGATAAATAAAGGAACAAGAAAAGAAAATGGTAATAAAACATAAACAGAGAGAGAGAGAGAGAGAGAGAGAGAGAGAGAGAGAGAATGAGGGAGAAAGTTAAAGAGAATAAGAAAGTGAGAGTGAGAGTAGATAAAAACCGGAGAAACGAGGTTTTCGTAGTGGTCATGTGTTCTTATCTCGAGACGCAAGGCAACCGCTACCAATCTCCTCCGACTTCGAAACAGCAGTCAGCAAAAAAAAAAAAAAGGGGGGGGGAGGAAAAAAAAAATGACTCCCAGTCCCGACCGACCTTCCCCCTACCTTCCACCCGCCGCCACCGTCCGCACGAAACCCTTCCTACTGCCTCCGCCGCAACTGAAACAACAGAGGGCTATGAACAACCACAGGAATAATGGATACACACAATCTTCAAATTATATGCCTGCTCAAATAATATAGTTGGTCTTTGCCAAGGCAAAATATTCTCACGTACTTTCAATTATTGATAGATAGAAACACCAACAGCCTCCACACACACACACACACACACAGAGGCAAGCACGCACACAGACACACATACATACATACACACTCTTTCTTTTTTTTAGTGACGGGAAGAGAAAGCAAAAGTGAGTAATGAAAGAAACTAAAGATAATTTAATTGAAATTGATTTCATTCTTTGGACTGAGGAGCTGTTGTTGCAATTAAGTTGATTTCTGTTTCTGGAAGCTATAAAAAGAGAAAAAAAAAACGGATCCATGCAACTGGGAAGTCGTTAATATAAAAATAGCAACTTCAGATAGAAGCAGATTTCGCAATGTTAAGGTTGAATATATATATATATATATATATATATATATATATATATATATATATATATATATATATATATATATATATATATATATATATATATTCATACACGTTTCATTAAATAATATAGACAAGTGTATATATATATATATATATATTTGTCCGTCATATTTAGTGAAAGATGTTTAAAAGAAATGTTACTGCCCAAATATGCATCAATATATATATATATACATATATATGTATGGAGAGAAGGAGATATGAACAGTATAACATTCAAGCCTAGAAGAATAAAAGACTGACATCAATTATATATATATATATATATATATATATATATATATATATATATATATAGAGAGAGAGAGAGAGAGAGAGAGAGAGCGAGAGAAAGAGAGACAGACAGACATATAGATTTATCATGTATTGTAGAAGTAAAATAATTCAAATTTCAATGTTTTCGATTTTTAACTATTCAAAGTTGATGAGAAAAATATATTTAATTTCAATGGTTCAGCTTAAAATCTATCTATCTATCTATCTATCTATCTATCTATCTATCTATCTATCTATCTATCCCAGTCTGTTCATATCTATCTATCTATCCCAGTCTGTTCATATCTATCTATCTATCTATCTATCTATCTATCTATCTATCTATCTATCCCAGTCTGTTCATATCTATCTATCTATCCCAGTCTGTTCATATCTATCTATCTATCTATCTATCTATCTATCTATCTATCTATCTATCTATCCCAGTCTGTTCATATCTATCTATCTATCCCAGTCTGTTCATATCTATCTATCTATCTATCTATCTATCTATCTATCTATCTATCTATCTATCTATCCCAGTCTGTTCATATCTATCTATCTATCCCAGTCTGTTCATATCTATCTATCTATCTATCTATCTATCTATCTATCTATCTATCTATCTATCTATCTATCTATCTATCTATCTATCTCACTCTCTCCATATCTCCCTGTATATTTATCTACTACTGTTTCTTTCCATTCTCTCTCTATACAATACAATAAATTCTACCAGTCTTTGATGGCGTGAAAACTGAAATACAAATTTTTTAGCCACCATTTCCTTCTGGCGTGAACAGGGAATGTGAAAATAATAATAATAATAATAATAATAATAATAATAATAATAATAATAATAATAATAAACGTCAATTATGATAGAGATGGTTAATGATAAATTTTGTCTCCTTTTTCATTTAAATGTTCATATTTGGTAAGTGTGGCTACTTCCGGCTATGGGTAAAATAGTAGATTAGAGTTGTTGACTCTCTAGCCTTGTCTAGCAACCAGTCTAAGAGAAAGTAAACTCTGAATTCAAAACCATGAAGAAAGTATCGGGAAAACACTCCTCTATCTTTCTCCAAAACGCATCGTAATTCACAGATAATAAAGAAAAGGAATCTGTGGAGAGCCATGATCGCCTACCCTTGAAGCGACACTACATTTAAAATAAAATGAGGTTGAGGTTACGGTCAAGATTTGTAAAATAATTTGATGACGAATACAGGATTTTTTTTTTTTCTAGTTTTTTATTTTTTTTATTTTTAAATGATGTTCTTTTTAGGTTACAAGAACTTTTACCAAATTGTTCGCAATGGTATTTTCTTTTTCAAGTTTTTTTTTTTTTTTAATTTTTAAATTTTGTAAAGCGAATAATTATAAAAGATTTCTAAATTTTAAAATAAGACACAAGTTGTAATTTTACTCTTTCAATCATACGAACTTCTATCAAATACTCTGGCAAGCGAATGTTTGCCATATTTTTAGCACACGGTAGAATTTTATAAAAAGTCGGCTAAACGTGCGAAGGGATGTCGTTGAAATACTGATATATTGAATCTAGACGCAAATGGGAATCATATAAATTGTTAATTATAATTAAATCCTAATTAATAATTAAACTAAGCTTTCGAGAATTCGCATGAATTTCACAAATTTTGAAACCGGAAAAATATTTTATCAGATATTTAAACGGATTTAGGTACTCAATCAATATCTAAATAAAATTTGGTCGCTGAAAGTATTTTTAGAAAAATAAGGTACTTTCCACAACACAAAATGTTACTTTGTCATAAAATTAAAATTTGATATAAAATAAAAATTTAATATAAAATAAAAAAATAAAAATATGAACTTCAACAATAAATAACCCATAAACATAACATATATGTGTGTGTGTGTATGTATGTATATGTATATGCATATGTGTATATATATATATATATATATATATATATATATATATATATATATATATATACAAACACATACACACATATATTTATATATATTTCATAAATATATATATATTATATATGTATATATATATTCATATATATTTCATATATATACATATATATTATATAAGTACATATATATATGAATATATATATACATATTATATATATATATATATATATATGTGTGTGTGTGTGTGTGTGTGTAAAATATGTATGTATATAAATATATTTATAGATATATGTATGTAATTTATATATATATATATATATATATTATTTATATATTATATATGCGCGGTACTCATTGAAAAGCGCTCAATATCAGTGATAGAGGTAACATATTTAGGTGGACTGACGTGAGTTTGTCATCCTGGGTTTCACGCTCTATGCGATCGTCAGACAAACTGCTTAATTTTTGAAATTTTGGGTTTATTTATGTTTGCTTCGGATAGAGCGTGAAATCCAGAGTCACAAACTCACATCAATCCAACTATATATATATATATATATATATATATATATAACGTATATTTATATATACATATTATATATATATATATTTTATATATATATATATATATATATATATATATATATATATATATATATATATATATATATAACGTATATTTATATATACATATTATATATATATATATTTTATATATATATATATATATATATATATATAACGTATATTTATATATACATATTATATATATATATATTTATATATATATATATATATATATATATATATATATATATATATATATATATTATATATTCAAGCATGTTTGATTGAATAATCGAGTCATATAATGTTATTTTGGTTCTAATCCTCTTAAATTCACTAGATTATTCAACCAAACATACTTGAATGAAGATATGCTGCCTAAATTATATATATATATATATATATATATATATATATATATATATATATATATATATATATGATTCATTTGAGTAAATGCTGGCCACTTAGCTGATTGATGTTTCCTACTCCAGAGTTTCGTATACGGACATCATCAGAGGGTATCACCAATTTACTCCTATATATATATATATATATATATATATATATATATATATATATATGTATATATATATCGGTAGCATATCTTCATTCAAGCATGTTTCACTTAATTATATATATATATATATGTGTGTGTCTGCGTGTGTGTGTTTGTATATATTCTTTATTTTTAGAATAATCCCTTCTTGCTCTCTAATCAGTTTCTTGATGTTAAGATGATCATCAAGGAAGACTCAGTAGTTTTTTCCTACCCAAGTACTTTCAATCTTCTTCGAGATCATCCTCAGTGATCAATTACATTTCATCTTGACATAAAGAAACTGATTAGAGAACTGAAAATGATTATTATAAAAATAAATAGACATAATATGTCTAGAATATTCAATCAAACATTAATTTTATACGTAATAGCAAATTTTAATGAAATAATGACTAATAATAATTACTAATATACATTACTTATTACGCAAATATTTTTTTTTTATTATTATTACTCGATTTTTTGTTGTTCTTCTTCTCCTTTACATTATTACTATTATTATTGTTATTATTATTATTATTATTATTATTATTATTATTAAATAATGCATCAAATGTCTCGTCGTTATCGCTGGAGTGAAAGCACTTTCCTCTCTAACTTTGTAGGCAGTACCAACTTAATGGGGTCTGGACAGTCATAGCACTGATAGTTCACATTATTATGATTATTATTATTATTATTATTATTATTATTATTATTATTATTTCCTTTGATTTCTGGTGTGTACACATTTCTTTCCGGGTCACGCTCAGAGACCTAAGGTTAAAAATTGCATCATGACACTTTCCACTGACCAATTAGAAAAAAAAAACAAGAAAAAAAAACACACAAACATATTTTACATAGATAAATCCCTTCGTAATGTGTGGGCTGTACTCGTGAGAATAACTTTTTGTATTTCTTTAAGGCATGGGCTTCCAGGAACCCCTTCAATGAGTCTACTGGAATCTTTTCCAACCAATCCGAGGGCTCCAACTACAACACGGATTGTTGATGTTTCCATGGGCCACATTTTTGAGATTTCGATTTCGAGGTCCTTGTATTTTGATAGCTTTTTGAAGATTTATTATTATTATTATTATTATTATTATCTTTTTTTTTTTTTCGCGCGGTTTACGTTTTCGATCATTATGGCTGCACTCAATCAACTCATGATTTATTAATTATTTTTGTTGCGTTGTTGTTAGATTCTCGTAAATTGTAAATGTTCGTTGCTTTCCTTTTACACCCACCCTATGAAAGAAAACGTAATAAAGCTATTGATAGTCTCTGGGAGAATAAAAATTAAACACAATTATCTTCATATTTGTGCAATATTAAAATTCCTAATGCTGACTTGTTTGTTTTAAATACAAACATGGGCAAATTTAGGGCTTCTCCGATATCTTTCTATCTCTCTCTTTACACACACACATATATATATATATATATATATGATAAAAAACAACAAGGAGACGTATATCAGTCTAACGTTTCGATTTTATTAAAGCTTCGTCAGATATTGTGAAAAAATGATCTCTGATGAAGCTTTAATAAAAGCGAAACATGTTAGATAGATATACGTTTCCTATTTGTTCTTTATTTTATCATCCTGTCGGATTCCGATCCATATTTGATCTGCATTTGATCACTAACTCATATATATATATATATATATATATATATATATATATATATATATATATATATTGCAATGAGTTCTTCATTCAACAAGTAGATTAGTAATAATTCATTGTAATATAGATTGAACTGCACCACATATTTGATATATATATATATGTGTGTGTATGTAACTGTATATATATATATATATATATATATATATATATATATATATATATATATATATAATTTTTAAAGTTAAAAGCTGTACATGTTAATACCTTAATACCACTGGTTCCTGGTGCAATTCAACTCTAACCATTAACCCTTTAAGTTATATATATATATATATATATATATATATATATATATATATATATGTGTGTGTGTGTGTGTGTGTGTGTGTGTGTGTTAAAAAGATAAAAAAACAAAAAAAAAACAAATGAAAACTACAGACAAAAGTCCATTTTCTCCATCAAGACATTTATTTCTGTAGTTCACTGCTAGCAGCAAGCAGAGATATTTCTTCTCCTGATGATGGACATTTTGGTCGAAACTAGTCGAGGAATCTAAATGAAATAATAATAATGAAAACGAAAGAATCTACAACCCAGTGTGTCTGAAGATTTTTATTTTTTACTATTTTTATTGTTCAATATATATATATATATATATATATATATATATATATATATATATATTGCATCATAATTATGCATACGATATGTATGAAATTAAATATATATATATATATATATATATATATATATAAACGTTATTTTAATGTATACAATTGTCATCATCTTTGTTGTCATTATCCCATCATTTCGGGCGTGGTGACCTCTGACTGTCTTCAGATATTGTTCAACGGACGTAACTTTGTGATAATGATAACAATGATGAAGATCACAGTTCAAATATAAATAATTTAAATAATCACGCACACACATACACACACATGCGCATGCACGCACACACATATTATTTGTATACATATATACGCATATATATACATATATATGTACAATACATTTACATATATCATATATTTATACATATATATATATATATATATATATATATATATATATACAATGTCTGATTAGTTACTTATTTCTAAATGATAAGCTTAATTTTCAAAAAAGAATTATATCAGACTTTCAAAACGTATATATATATATATATATATAATATATAGAGAGAGAGAGATAGTGAGAGAGAGAGAGGCAGACAGACAGACAGATAGATAGATTCGGTCCTTAATTCGACTGCTAAAAAATCTTTCCCGAAAATTCCTCATGTTGAATTAATCTTTGGCAGGATTTATTCTCCGTTAATTTATGGAATCATTTTGTACAATTTAAGCGAGGATTTTAGGGGTCAATTTGCAAAAGTTAAATGGTTTTAATGAAAATCGCATTCAAATTAGTATCAATACTGATTTCTCGTCAAAAAAAAAAAAAAAAAAAAAAAGGGGGGGAAAAGTTAAACGAAAGAAATTAAATTTTTAAAGTAACGTTAAATTCAACAAAGTTTTCACTCAGAAAAAATGGTCATTGATTTTAATTGACGTCAGCAGATTTGGACATTTTTTCATTCTATCTATCTATCTATCTATCTATCTATCTATCTACCTATCTATCTCAGTCTGTTCCTATCTATCTATCTCAGTCTGTTCCTATCTATCTATCTATCTATCTCAGTCTGTTCCTATCTATCTATCTATCTATCTATCTCAGTCTGTTCCTATCTATCTATCTATCTATCTATCTATCTATCTATCTATCTATCTCAGTCTGTTCCTATCTATCTATCTATCTATCTATCTATCTATCTCAGTCTGTTCCTATCTATCTATCTATCTATCTATCTATCTATCTATCTATCTATCTATCTATCTATCTATCTATCTCAGTCTGTTCCTATCTATCTATCTATCTATCTATCTATCTCAGTCTGTTCCTATCTATCTATCTATCTATCTATCTATCTATCTCAGTCTGTTCCTATCTATCTATCTATCTATCTATCTATCTATCTCAGTCTGTTCCTATCTATCTATCTATCTATCTATCTATCTCAGTCTGTTCCTATCTATCTATCTATCTATCTCACTCTGTTCCTATCTATCTATCTATCTCACTCTGTTCCTATCTATCTATCTATCTATCTATCTATCTATCTATCTATCTATCTATCTCACTCTGTTCCTATCTATCTATCTATCTATCTATCTATCTATCTATCTATCTGTCGGAGCGTGACCTATTAGAACGTTTGCCCGGGTTCGAATCCCACCAGGCGCGATTTGTTACGAGCATGACTTCATAATGTCATCGTCTTTGGGAAGTACCTCAATACCCTAGCCCGGGTTGACGAAGCCCTTGTCAAAATGATGGTTGTCGATGGTCATACTACCATATGACAAGCCATCGTGACCGAGTATCTGAGAGTACTGGTCGTGTTCAAACTGTTGACCACGCCAGATTTTGTTCGTTCTTCCAGAATATATAACCAAGACCCATTGCTCATCATAGTTGAGATCTAAACCACAGAGGGCCTCTGTAGATGCTGAACAAACGTTAATTTGCCCTAGTAGACATCTGTAACAATGTCTAAAAGACGTGAAAACGAATAACCAGCTATTAATATATATATATATATATATATATATATATATGGAGATAGATAGATAGATAGATAAACAATGAAAATAATGGATACAGAACTGCCGATCGCCATACAGATATGATACATGTATCTACACTGTTTATATCTATAAATGTACTAACCTCATTAATAAACCTATAAATAAAGCAATTCTTAACAATATGGCTTCGCTTCGACAACGAGTATTTGAGTAGGAATAGTACACATTTTGCAGGCTTGTGTAGCAGACCACGGGGAAATTTTAAGGTAAAGTCAGACGTATACATAAGCATACATTGTAGATACAACCGTGGCCCTTTATTCCACATATAAACTAAAAGCTTATCAACAACTGTATGTACATGTAGGCATACACACACACACACACATATATATATATATATATATATATATATATATATATATGTATGTGTGTGTGTGTGTGTGCGTGCGTGCGTACGCGTGTCTACTGTTTAATTCAGTTTATAAATACTTGTTGAAGAATAAAATCCTTACATTTGTCTTGATGAAGTACATCAGACGTCGAAACGCGTCGGCCAAGGTTGGTTTTCATTTGTCTTTAATCACACAGAAGCACACACACACACGCGCGCGCGCGCGCACGCGCATATATATATATATATATATATATATATATATATATATATATATATGGCAAGAATTAAAAGAATTTTTAGTAATTCAGCAAACACGGTCAGTCTGTACTTTTTTTATTGTATTTTACAGTTTTCAAAGAACTTGTTAAACATACTGGTATATATATATATATATATATATATATATATATATATATATATATATAATTGGACACTGAAGTCAACACCCAGTGGTGACAGTCTGTTTCATGCTTAATCGCAATGATCAGATCACACACACACACACACACATATATATATATATATATATATATATATATATATATACAAATGGATGAAACACAGTGTAGTGTTATCGACATTGGATATTATTTATATTCACCAATGTGTGCGCGTGTGTCTGTATGTGTGTGTGTGTGTGTGTATTTATATATGTGTGTGTGACAGAGACACAGATAGAGAGAGATCAAATTGTCTTGTTTACATGGTCGTTAGATGCGCCTTCAACGAAATAGGAAGTTTTTCAAAGAAAATTACATTTACGCTAATTTTGCTATTTGTCCTCTGGAATTAATTATATATATATATATATATATATATATATATATATATATATATATATATATATATATTCCTATTTAATATAAATATCATTGTTTATACACACCAGTATATCTATCTATGCATATCTAAATGAAGGAAATGATAATACTTTGTACAATTTTCTTTCTTTTTAAACCTTTCTGTATATCTAGGCATGAAAAAGTGCAGAAAGCTTTTTGTCCTACTTCGTTGAATTTGTGTTCTAGTCTTGGATTATTGAAATACTGATTGCTTTTTAATTACGTCGAGCCGGGAATATTGGTACAATCCCTGTCGGGTGGCACACTTACTTTGATAAGACTTTCGATCTCTAGGCAAGTCGATTATTAATTTAACTACTTAAAAGCGAGCCATGTCTACTAAAACACTAAATATAAGTTTCGCAATAAGAAGTTTTCGCAATAAAAAGTGGTGTGTGTGTGTGTG
>OZ010599.1:59186288-59188788 GCA_963932145.1 Acanthosepion lycidas | reverse complement strand
ATAATTAAAAAGAAAAAAAGCCAAACTCAGTAGCATCAACTATGAACCCGGCCTCAATGTGCTCACCGTGTTTGGAAAAAAATTCTGTCATTATGGATATATATAAAAAATCTACATATTCAGTTAAAAATAGAATTTTTTAAAAAAAAGCATCCTTGATGATGGCTAAATGAATAGCCGAAACCGCTATTTATGTCCAGAAAAGAAATCAGGAAAACAAGAAGAAAAAAAATGATTAAAAAGCTTAATCGTAGTACCTTGTCAGTTTTTCTTTAATGAAACTTATATAAAAGTGGGATTGCTTCCCAAATATACAATTATATATAAAATATCATACGGTACTCGATTAAAAAAAAAAGAGATAAAATTTATAACAGATATAATTATATATTTGTTCATCACCTCTCGATACTACTCCCAGTTTCATGAATACAGCAATCGTCAAGCGCAGATATAATTTATGTGCCTGGCGATTACTCTAAGCATGAAACTTTAGGGAACAGATACCTAACTTGAAGTGGAAACAAAGTGATTTAGAAGTAATTAATGGCATTTTCTTTTTAATTCTATATTATGCCTTATTAATATAAATGTTATATTTAGTAAATGGTTGTGCTTGAGTAATCATCCTTATTTCTATATTTTAGAAAAAGATAAAAAACATCTACCGGGTTACGAAAACAAAATACGATTCAGGCCAGAAATCTTAAATAATGAATAATTCACTTTTCTTTTGTATGACTTTCGATTACCAAGGCTGGTAGATTTAAATATCACTGTTAAAAAGTATCGAATCAGGAGATGTTTACTCAAAAACGTGTATTCACTAAATATAACTTTTATCAATAGCTGACAGCCCCTGACGAGTGGGCGGAGTCATTCCTGAAGAGTCCGTTTACAAAACAGTAGAGTCAGGTTCTGAACGTAAGATCAATCAGCTAAGTACCACACCTTCTACGTGTGGAAATTCTCTCTCTCTCTCTCTCTCTCTCTCTTTGTAGGTAAAAATGGTTATTAAATAAAGGCATCTTAATTCCAATTGTAAAGAAAATTTGGTCTGTTTTATGAAAATAATCATTCAGCGCTCTTTTGTGAGTCAGTTTTGACATATTTCAAATTCTATATTGTGTTAATAGGACTTGCCTGGATTATACCAAAGGATTACTATATATATATATATATATATATATATATATATATATATATTAGGTTGTTGCAAAAATAATGTCGGTTTTCTTTTGAAGTTGAACGTCAAAAAACGACATTATTTTTGCACCAAACTAATATATATATATATATATATATATATATATATATATATATATATATATATATATATATATATATATATATATATATATATATATATATATATATATATATATATATATATATATTCAACGTTATTTATTAGTGGATACTCATAGTTGTGTGGACACTCCGTTTATTTATTAAACAGTGGAATTATTAATTTTCGTCTTCCGAAAACTGACCAAATATGAGAATTTCGACAGTCTGTGACAAGAAGAATTTCGCTTACCGGCACTATTCATAATGGCTTGATTGGCAAAGGTTTTCGTAACCCAGGCGATTAGAGCACTTCGGTCATAACGACGTTTTTTTTTTGTTTTTTCACAGGTGGACGTAGGTTCGAATCCTGCCGGAAAGCACATATTTTCTTTAAGAAGATTTCTTGAATATTCAGGCAGGTACACGAAAATAAATAAATATGCTGTTTAACAAATAAACGGAGCGTCTACTGAAATATGTGTATCCACTAAATAAATAACTTATTTTTAAAATAATATTTTTAATATATAGATAGATAATATTAGTGTTCATTATATATATATATATGCAAAATTCCCAAGAGGCTAGAATCCAGGTAGAACTCAGTGTCCAGGGCAGGGAAAGAATATAATATAAATGGCTTAAACACTAATATTCCATGGTTATAATTTATTACATTAGAACCGCAACCACGATGCAATTCTTCAGACCTACAAATTCAAAAAACACTTCCAAGCGTAGATTTGATGTGGCACAAGGCCGGAAGTACAGGGGCATCCAGTGAGAATCGAACTCACTTTTCAATAACAACTAATCTATCAAGACAAGCTTGCTAACCATTACACCACGCCGAGGGTCCCCGATTTGACTATGTAGGTATGATGAATTGAATCGTCATTACGATTCCAATGTTATAAATTAACCATGGAATATTACTGTTTGAGCCTTTTATATTTTATATATATATATATATATATTAAGTTCGAATAACTACGCAAGTATTTGTGTAATTTTTTAAAGCTTACCTATTTTGGTAGACTTGAAGTGGAAATTCTATTATCCAAGGCCAGAACATACAAGCGACTGACTATATGCCTATTCTTTAGCTAGTCAGTCATTAGAAATATGTCTGCGGAATTCATAGCGCCATTTCATACTTTTTAAATAAAACATGCAAATATTCGCTGTGAATAATTTTGGAAATTCTGAA